>OZ010578.1:55196178-55378678 GCA_963932145.1 Acanthosepion lycidas | reverse complement strand
TATTATCTCAGGTTTTCCGGATCTGGCATCAAATGAATGTACCCACAGACATAACAAGGTAACTACATATGTGCACTGGAAGATATGCATGAAGCACATAATCGAAACCACTGAGGAGATTGCATGAGCACTAACCCGACACAGTTACACAAAATAACGATGTAACTATCCTCCGGGACATGCCAATTCATATTGACAGGGAAATAAAAGCCAACAGACCTGATATTATTAGGTTGGTGCAAAAATAATGACGTAATAATGTCGTTTTTTGACGTTCAAAAATACGTCAAAAAACGACATTATTGCGTCATTATTTTTAACCAACCTAATATCATAAAAGGCAAGAAATTCAGGAAGTGTATGTATATTGATAGAGCAGTAGCATCTGAGAGAAACATCTTCATGAAATTTACCGAGAAATTTTCCAAATACAAGGTCGTGAAGATCGAGGATGTGGTTAATTTAGACTGGGAGTGTAATCGGAGTTCTAGGCCTCGTGAGAAAAGAAATGGTCAATTTTACTGAGAGTTTCTCCAGACAACATAAACATACAAGTTGCTCAGAAGCTCGTCCTACTAGGAACATACCATGTACTAAGAAAAGTGCTATCAATTAAATGACAATTCTCCTATAGGGCCTAAGGACTGTAGTTTGAATCCGGGGATACATAATACAAAGCAAGAGAGATGCATAACGTACAAAAATAATAATAATAATAAACTGCCTTACAAACTACAATTGGCCTCGAAAGGTACCTAAAAATACAGAAGACTGTTTCAAAGAACATGAAAGTAATAAACGACTTTATTCTGTCATACAGGAAGCCAACAAGTTCAAAATGGAGTTTCAAGTAGGTAAAGAAATGCAATTAAAGCAAAATATACGGACTGAAGCAGCAAAACATTTAAAAAAGAAAGGAAAGTCAAATGCAACCGACCAGATGTATTAGGTTGGTGCAAAAATAATGACGTAATAATGTCGTTTTTTGACGTATAACGTCAAAAAACGACATTATTACGTCATTATTTTTGCACCAACCTAATAGAAACGATGCCAAGATAAAAACGTTTCACGGTCAATACTCTGCGTGTACCAAACAAGCGGATGTAGACAAACCCCGTACCGATCAATGACTACGTGCTGCAGGGTTAAAAGCTGAAACTGAAAGTTTTATTCCTGCTGCACATGACCAGCGCTTGTTAACTAGAAATCACCAAGCACACACACTGAAAAATGATGTTAGTCCAAAATGCAGATTCTGTGTTAAATATCCAGAAACAATTGACCATCATGTATCAGGTTGCACGGTATAGCACCCAATGAATATAAAAAACGGCACGACAGAATTGGCCAATATATGCGCAGGAAAATCTGCAACACTTACAGAAAGGAAACTGCAAGAAATTAGTATCTACATCACCTAGATGCAATTACACAGATAGGACCTGTAACGATTTGGGGGGACTTTACAATACACACAGACAGAAACAAAGTTAATCACCCTGACCGAAACAAAGTTAATCACCCTGACGTGATTAGAACCGCCAAGACAAAATGTGCCACCTAATTGATATGGCAGTTCCTGCAGACTGCAATGTATCTTTGAAGATCTTCAAAAAATTATCAAAATTCAAAAATCAAAAATGTGGCACGTGAGAACATTAACAATTCCAGTTTTAGTTGGAGCCCTCGTGTTGATTAGAAAAGATTAGGTAGACTCATTGAAGGATTCCCAGGTAGCCCATGCCTTAAAGAAATACAAAAATATGTACTCACATGTACAGCTCACACCATACGAAGGGCTTTATCTGTGTAAAATGTGTGCGGTTTTTGTTTTTTTTTTTTTCAAAAGTGCTCAGTGAAAAATGTCATGGTGCCATTTCTAACCTTAGGTCTCTGGTTGGGACCCGTAAAGAAATGAGTATATACCAGAAAACAAAGTAAACAAAACAATAATAATAATAATAATAATAATAATAATAATAATAATAATTCTATGACTTATAATACTAATATCTTGACAAAAATAGATGAAAAAATTCAAAACGTCATAATTATAAGGGCCTTCATTATTATTGCCATGATTGTTTTTTGTGTTTTTTATACCAATCTATCTTATACTTGATAATTAGTCTTTTGAGTCCAACCGTCAACATGAAAAGGATTTGTGACGTGGGGTCAGGAGGGCCCGACATGCCCAACAGCGTCAACCACCCACCCTCTTCTGTGACTCCCGTTCACGACTCTTCACGAATAGGCTGGGCCTTCGCAGACATTTCCGCGACCGGCCTCAGAGGGAAGAAAGGAAATAAAGAGGATGAATATCCTGATGTTCGGATGCGGGAGGGTGTCTACGACTATTAAGTTTATTAATATCAAGTTGAAAATAATTACAATTTGGAAGTTTCATCGAAAAACGAAAACATGAACTTTATTTCTTTTTCATTTACCTAGTCAGTCCCAAAATAAAACCTGGAACAGAAAGATACACAGAGAGTATACTAGATAAAAATAAACCACCCCAAGTAGACAGGCTACTTAGTAACTTTTAATTTGTTTTCATAAGATTATCCAAGTTTGAAGTTATTATATAAACAAATTGCTGCTTGTGTTATGAAGTGGAACGTACTGACTCAAGACAGCGCAGTGTTATCAAGACATGGAAGATTAGATTGGTTCCCCAAGTGGAGCGGATAATTGAAAGGTTAAAAATTGCTCCGCAAAAGGCTTTCGAAAACTGGCAGGGTTAGTTCACGAGTTTGAAAAGAGAAGCGGATCACTAGAAAAGTAATTTAAAAACAGGTCACCATTAAGGCAATGAAAACCGAAAATTTGCTATTAATGTCTTTTTCTATCATTTCACCCCAAGCAAGTCAATAAAAAAACACTGAGATGAAAGATGAAAGTGAAAGTGAAAGTGAAAGAACCCGAGAGGAAATTAAAAGAAGAGGTTTCAAGGAGTCGCAAGATGACTGTTGACACTGCATGGGAGAACAAGTTTTAGGGGAGATAACTACAAACGACAGGAAATTGTGGATAGCAGTGATCGCCAACATCCTGGAGGGGCACGGCACATAGCTGAAGGATAATAAGTTGACAGCAAAGTTGGGAGCCAGAAGAGAATTTCACAATTGAGGAAAAATCGGGTAAAACAGCAACTTTAATATAGAATGTTAAAAACTAGCTCCCAACAAGTACTACGCTGAAATTTCCGAAGTCGATGAACCAACGTAGAAAGCAATATTTATTTTGAAAAATTAAAAATGTGGCACAAGGCCAAATGTGGCCAAATTTAAATTTAGGAAGACACTCTTCGGTTGTAAGAGTGATTGGCTGATTTTTTTTTAGAGGCTTATCTAACTCTATAGGTCTTTAATGCCGAAATCTAAATAATTTCTACATAATTTTATGCATTCAGAGTAGGATTTATCTTGCAAATCGATAAGTCTACTATTTGTCCATACTTAGAATATTGCTGCCACATATAGTCCGTGGCTCCTGCTATTTTCCTTGAGCTCCTTGATAAGACCCAAAGAAGAATCAGCAATATTATTGGTCCTGATCTGGCGGCTCGGTACTTGCCTGCCGCCGTAAGGTTGCCTCGCTGTGTTGTTCTATAAATATGAAGAGTTCTTCACTATGGTACACAGACTTCATAAATTTAAGCGCAGTAATAGACTGGCGACGGTGGCGCAGCCTTTGTCGACTATCTATTACTGCGCTTAAATTCATGAAGTCTAGGTACCATAGGAAGTAAGGTGGGGTAATGGATAGCGGCTCGGTTTGAGGAATCGGAGAGCCGAGTTCGAATTCCAGTTGAATCCATTACATTCATTTACGTCCTCAAGGACACATGGCACAGTGGATTAAGGCGTTGGTTAAATCAAGTGACAGGACCCAAAGAGTGTGAGTTCAATACCCGATTAAGGCAGTGGAGAACTTTCAGAGGGAAATTAACAGAAGATAACTGATAACTGACATCCATCAAACATAGCACGGGGAACGAGAACAGTCTACCCCAGTGAGCGAAATAAACGGTTCAATTCGACATTCCAACCACCTGAAGAAGGCCGGAGCGTACTACGGCCGAAACGTTGTAATAAATATGGCCACAATGATGAGGACAATAGTCCGAATAATATATATAACATTCATTTACGTGCTAATATGACTCCTCTTCTTCTCCCCCACCAGCTATGAATAAATAACGGGACAGACCGGGTTCTATAGCCTTGGATGGCAACTAGTTTACCTCAGAAAGAAATGGCAGCAAGGGAAAAAATCTGCCTCGTCATTCATGTATCGAAAGATACATGATCGCCTAAGCGTATATAACGCATGTTGCTTAACTGACTGACTAGAATGGCGTCGAAATTTCATCAATTTACAGTTGATCTGGCTAGATGTTGCTGTAAATTCTATGCTAAGAGTTTCTTTTCCCACATTTCTCACTTGTGGAACGCTCTTCAGGCTCCATGCTTTCCGGCCAACTGCCAAAATTTAAATTTAAATTTTAAACTGCCAATGTCAATCGCTATCTACTGTCCTATACTCACACTCAGTAAAGCCTTGCACGTTAGTGGCTTTAGTGCCTTGCTTGGTCTGAAAGGTTTGCATAAATATCATGAAGAGACACATTACAGAAGAAATATTGTTCGCGTTTATTGTATTCATTCCCTAACAAACAAGGTAACCAACGAAAAGACACTTGGTCTTTCGTCTATCAAAACCGCGTGTGCTTTTTCTTTTCTGTTTTCCTTTCTATGACAATGTATTCCTTTTCTGATTTTTTTCGATCGTCTATATCTGTCTTTCATTATGAATGTTTCACAGTCAACATTTCATATTGCCTAGAGACGCATCAGTCTCAAAATACTTTTATTAAAACCTTGCTTACGCTCAATGTGTCGCTATGATGCGAAAATGGTTTAAGCGCATTTTTGTGAAAACAAAAGTCATTTGAAAGAGCCTTTCGTTTATACTGTTGTTCATCAAATACCAGGCTCAAGAACCGCTCAAGGTAGAAGTCTACTAAATGAGATTGTTGCAAGGGCGTAAATGAAGAAATACATATTATGATGACCCTAAATTTGGATAGGTTAAGATCGTAGTAACCGTGGAAGTATCCTCACGAGACATTCTGTGTAAGAATTACCTACTTACTAATGATTTACGAAGGCAAAGACGCTGTGCTCACCCGAGGTGTGTGGCATGCCGGGTCCTATCTGCGAACATTTTAACTGTTGAAAGTAAGCTATGAACGATTGCTATGAAAATGAAGAGTGTGTAGCTAGAGAAACTTTTCGTCTGTGGGAAAAGAAGTTGTAAACTGGGAAATCGCCTCAAGGTTGCATAAACCCTTTTGAAGGGTGTCAAGGGTGGAATCTAACTAAATATCAGTCCTTTTCACACAAGACTTTTTTTGCTTGTTTATGTTGTTTTGTTTTTAATTAGAACCTAACTTGAGAAAAATATTGTTTACGCCATTCTTAAATAATTCGGTTAGCTCATTTGAAAAATAAAGAAAAAGGTCCTCTATCGACTTCAGGCTCTTCGATAGCCAAACCACTGAATTCGTTTCGTTACTGGTTGTCGTGTCCACCCCCATCTTCTAAGCCGACTAGTCAATCCCTTTTGCACAAGTCTGCTCAGGCACATGTACGTTTGTTCAAAACACACTGTGTTCCCTATACACTAACAATGCGTTAGTTATGGTTTATGGAACAGAGCGTATAATTTGTCGTAATCAACAGATTTAACGAGGCGAGTACTCTAAAACCCTCGGTCAAGATGACTTGCGAATTTGTGCTCGCATAACCACATAATTGCATTAAATGAAATTCTGAATTAATATTTCGATTATTTTGAAAATATCAGATTAATCCGAATACAGTTTTTCTCGTGAAAGAGAGGCTTGTAAAAATGACCCTGATATATTCTCAAAACTACTTATGGCTTGTAACCACTCGTTTCCAAGTACATCCGTCTCTAATGGCGGCTAGAAAATCCCTATTGCCGATACCTGCTTAACTGTGGTTTATACTGCAAGTAATCTAAGCGGGCCTCTTTTACAATTTCTGGGAGAGGGCGCATAATCTGGCATGTTCATTTTTAAAAAATAAAGTTAAAACGCTCAAACCCTCGCTCACGATGAATTTTGACTTTATGGTAGCACAACTATAGATGGTTTCTGAATGGCTCATTCTACCCAATTATATTCACTTGGTTTGGGTTAAACCATGGCATGGTTTTCAGATACTTTCCAAAGGTAGGTGAGATCGCCTTCCCAGGTTGATATTATCAAGAAATCCCCTCCATGACTATGGTGAGATTCGAACCCGTGTCTCATGGCCAGAAAGGTGTATCAAAATAAGATTGTAATTTTGTGTTTGTTTCGCGAAACTATCAAGAATTCCTTCATATGATCCTTAAGCTTAATTAACACTCTAGGCAACGTGACAAAAAAGGCCTCGTGTTAAAAAATTGTTTAGCAGACCTATTTTTAGGGGAAATTTACCTCAGCAGTGACTTCCGGATGTTGACTTGCGAGGTCAGATGCAAGCCAAAATAAGAAAGTCGATTTTGATTGGCTGAGCTAGCGTGGGAATGATAGAGAATTTTTTTCAGTAGTAGACGTGTTAACTGTCGTGTCTGAAGCGGCTCCACATTGAGGGGATGGTGACCTCCCCCTGGAGAGTTAGAAGTTAAAATTCTCCGTGTTTGATGTTATTCATTGCTAACTAAGACAAATAGCGATCGCCAGTCAAGAGAAGACAACACCCACGAAAGGGCTATGCAGCACTTGCAAAAAATAAGCAAATTATTAAGAGTCAAGACAGTTAGAATCAAAAAGAACTTATTACTGCTCTATTACTATTTCCATAAAAATATTCTGACGTAGAACGTTCCTTAAATGCACCAGTTCATAAATTTACAACTAAGTCTAACTACACTATTTCGTATTCCATGGCTAAGGATACAGTTCCATTTGAATATCTCCTTCCAAGAAGATCGCTGCTTTGTGAAAGTGACTCGCGAGAAAATGCCCCTCGACCACTATGAAGTTGACAAGTTCTATCAACTATCAACCGTTATCGACCCTACATATCCTCCTAATCTAAAATCCTAACGTCCATAAACCTATTCAATAACACTCTACCTTAAGTGGCTCTTGGGTCTTGCAATGAGGGAAGCAATAGTGCAAAAGATCGTATATGGCAGAGATTACTGGACAATATACTCCCAGATTTTGAGGAGAATTGAGGCAACAAAGATATGGTTCTCTGGAAGAATAGTGATACTAATCATGAACCGAACACGTGAGTAATAAGGAATTGATTCAAATTTAGAATCAGAAAAACGCTGTTGAACCATCTGGGAGGCGTCCTGGATATGGCGATAAACTAAATCCGGCAAAAAGGCCTCTGATCGGGTGACTAGAAGTTTTGAGGACCTAGGAACCAGCTATTAACTGCAGTTTTTCCCAGGTCCAACCTGACCCGGAGTGATAGCACTTGTTAGGGTACCATTTATGGTCAAATGGGGAACCACCAAACAAAAATCAACATTACTGTTATAAAGGAATTAAGTGTCGCTGCCGACACTTGAGTTTGAATATAGATCGCCAGTGAGCAAACACAGGCGATCCCATTATTGAATTAAGTAGACCACGTGCCATAGAGGAAAAACATATATGGAAAGTAGCGTGCCATCTAATTGATCGTTACTTCTACTCAGTCGGTGTCGGACGACCGGCTGAACTCTCTGCCTTCGGGCAGGGAGGAACCCGAACGAGGCTACGCCGAAGGGCGGATTCTTGTTCTGGTGGTAAACCGACCCTGAACCCGTTTATACGGGTTCAAAAGGTATATTTTTGGCCGAGCCCACGGGCTCGGAGATCCCACGTTAAACCGGCCTTGTACCACATGATACCCTCGTGGGGTGGGGGGATGACTAAATATAATCGTTACTTCTACTCTATCCTCTATACTATACGGACCGCTATTCTTTACACTATACTATTTCTCTATTAAGATCACTGTACGGTTTACTATTGGAGCGAGTATTATTGAGCAAGTACTACTAGCGCGAGTGATATTCGAAGGCGTTTGACACCACTATTGTTCAACAGTGTTACTATAGTTGTTTCTGCGATTACAAAGTCTCTACTACAACGAGTATTACGGAAGTGACAACGTGTATTCGTTGGCATTACAAAAATAGCAACGACATAACAAAAAGTACATTTTTATATTAAAGTGACGAACAATGGGAAAATGACAATCAAAGCAAAACTAAAAAAATATAAAAATACATTTTTATACTAAAATTAACAACACATTTTTATGACTAACAAAATATATATCTAAAAACATACATTTACCCTGAGAGTATAAATTATGTAAAACGTGTCTGTAGCTGAAAGCATAAAATTGCGTGCGGAAAAATTAGACTGCGATATTAAATAACCAATAGACGTGTTGATATGGTGATTTTCTAAGCGTGGTATAGATGTGGTACAGGTCGAAATTATTGAGAATCGAGTGAGTATTGAACTCACTAATCAGTCATAATTTTTCTAGCGAGACAAGCTTGCTAACTATTACACCACGTCGAGGTGCTCGTAGTATTATGACGATAAACAACTTCAACCAAACCACAATACCTATTTATAATAAAATTACCAAAAATACGCATTTAAAGCAAAATGATCAACAATAAATTTTATCTGTATTTGATGGAATGCAGTTACGTTCAAAATATATTTAGTTGAACCCATAAAACTGTGTTCAAAATATTTAGATTTCGGTATTAATTAGGCCATAGGGGTTGCCGTGCCGTTAATTAAAATCAACTTACTAACAAAGCCTGTTTAATTAATTAAAAATTACCAACAATATATATTTTAAACAAAGTAACCAACAATACATATTTAAAGCAAAATGAACAGCAATACATTTTACCTATAGCTGAGGGGATATAGTTGCGTTCAAAATATATTTAGTTGAAGCCATAAAATTCTGTTCAAATTTCGGTATTAAATAACCCATGGAGGTTGACATGCCGCTAAACAAAATCAACTAACCAACTTCTGGGAGACATAATGAATCAATATGTTTTGGAGAATTTGATACTCATATGACGTATTAACTGTAAAAGAAAAAAAAAGCTAGCAACCTACATAACGCGGGTGTCAGAAATTAGACGGCATTTGGTAGCAAGGTGCAAATATCACATAAGGATATAACGTAGAGGAAGTTGTGAAGAGCCATGATTGCACACGAAATGAACCAACATGAAAAAAGACTTTTGAAATTTTCATGTACTTTCTCGCCATCTTGTATTTCAACCCTGCGTTAGTCAGAGGTCAGTGTTATGTTACCCCCATATTTTTAAAGTACTCGTAATTTCTAGTTGGTAACGTTACTTTGGCTCTCTCCCTCTACTCTACCAACTCACTCAGGGTTTGTAGCACAACCAAAATGTCCAGAAAACGTAATACATGTACACTACGAAGATTACGGCAGCATCGCTTTCAAAAATATGATTCATTATCCGGTGTATCCGATCAACACAAGCCCCGTAATAAGAATTCAACAATACACGTCTATCTCACGAACTGAGTATCAAATATATCTCTACAATGCAGTCACTTCTTAAAAACCTATATTAAATAAATAAATGCAATTCCATCCGTCACCAAGGCCTCAGGTCAGGATTTTTTCAGGAGCGTGGAACCATCTCTTAATTACTGTTGTTCCCAGGTCAATCCTGAACCAGATTCGTAGTACCAGATAGGATCGCAGCTATGGGCAAATAGTTAAACGCAAACTGGAGTCAAAACACTATGAAAGTATAAAAATAGATTTTTATAGTTAAAATGCCAGCAATACATTTTAGGAAATAAATATTACCAGCAATACATTTTTGAAAAAAGAAATTACCACCAATACCGTTTTGAAAAAAAAAAAAATAATAGCAATATATTTTTAAAAAAAAATATTACCAGCAATACATTTTTGAAAAAAAAAATTAACAGCAATACATTTTTTTAAAAAAATATTATCAGGAATACATTTTTGAAAAAATATATTACCAGCAATACATTTTTGAAAAAAAATATTACCAGCAATACATTTTTGAAAAAAATATTACCAGCAATACATTTTTGAAAAAAATATTACTAGCAATACATTTTTGAAAAAAATATTACCAGCAATACATTTTTGAAAAAAAATATTATCAGGGATACATTTTTGAAAAAAATTACCAGCAATACATTTTTGAAAAAAAATATTACCAGCAATACATTTTTTTTTAAATATTACCAGCAATACATTTTTCAAAAAAAATATTACCAGCAATACATTTTTTTAAAAAATATTACCAGCAATACATTTTTTTAAATATTACCAGCAATACATTTTTGAAAAATATATTACCAGCAATACATTTTTTTAAAATATTACCAGCAATACATTTTTGAAAAAAAATATTACCAGCAATACATTTTTGAAAAAAATATTACCAGCAATACATTTTTTTTTAAATATTACCAGCAATACATTTTTTTTAAATATTACCAGCAATACATTTTTCAAAAAAAATATTGCCAGCAATACATTTTTTAAAAAAATATTACCAGCAATACATTTTTTTTAAATATTACCAGCAATACATTTTTGAAAAAAATATTACCAGCAATACATTTTTTTTAAATATTACCAGCAATACATTTTTGAAAAAAAATATTACCAGCAATACATTTTTGAAAAAAATATTACCAGCAATACATTTTTGAAAAAAAATATTATCAGGGATACATTTTTGAAAAAAAATATTACCAGCAATACATTTTTGAAAAAAAATATTACCAGCGATACATTTAAAAAAAGAAATTAACAGCAATACATTTTTGAAAAAAAAAATGACCAGCAATACACTCTCGACAAAATCCCTCTTTACGTCAATAAAACCTGATTTTAAAACTGATTTCTTACAAATATTTTATTCATACAAACCTATCCTAAAAATCTTGTCGGTATGAATTGACATATTCAGGTTGATACGGCGTAAAACAAAATAAACTAAAGTAATGCCACCCGTGGACACTCGCTAAATCTGTCTGGAAATTGCATGAAAATCAAGGATTGCTTTAGCACAACATTTTAATTACTTTTGTTCCTAGGTCCCTCGTGCTCCAGGGTTGTAGCGCCTCTTCGACTCCCATCTATGGAAAATTAGTGAATCTCCAAACAAATATCAAAACACTAGGTATCTATAAAAAATAGATTTTGACAGTAAAAGTATCAGCAATATATATTTCTAGGAAAAAATGACCAACAATACATCTTCGTAGTGAAATTAAAACCAATAAATATATATTCAAGAAAATTATCGCCAGTACATTTTTATAACAAAATAACCAACGATAAATTTTGCTAATAAAATGACAACAGTAAAAACGTATAAAAATACATTTTATAAGCAATAACCAACAATACATTTTTGTTGAGAAATTACTAGAAATATATTAAAATAATGTCTATATTTTTTTATCAAAACTATAGATCTAAAACATATAAGTTTACCTTAAAAGTATATAATTATGTACAAAATATCTGTGATTGAAGTTATAAAATTGCATCCAACATATTTACATTACGGCATTACCTATAGATTATATTATATAAATAATATATATTAATAACCTATATGCCGCCAAATAAAATCAATCAATCAACCAACAAGTCATTGCTTGTAGTTTTGTTTGGACTAAAAGAGGTTGTTGATAATTTGCCAGAATATTGTTGCTATATATGTATTATAATCTATACCCATTAATGTTACCGTCTATGACAAATGTGTCAAATAGCAAAAAAATGTCATATTTCTCCAACCGGGGGCTATGAGTTGGCAAAGGTTTAAGTTGACTTTTAAGGGCTGATAACCTTCGAAATGATGTTGTGACACTATTTACGTCGCTAGAAAAAAAAAAGAAAAAAGAAAGGCGAGAATTAAATTTAGGTGATAAAAATCCATCACGAAAAGGACACTGAGCGGTGTTGTTTTTCTGGCGGGGATAAGTGGTAAGATTTGTATTTCCATTGTCGAGAAGGTAAAACACAGAATTTAATCTGATTTATGTTACGGGCCGGCGAGTAAGATATATCCAATATGCCCATGGCAATTATAAAAAAAAAGATTTTTTCAAGTTGGACAAGAGACCTCCCGCAGAATTCTAAAGAGATAAAAATAAAAATTAATTAAGCACGCACTGCCCGAGAAAAAAAAACTGTCCGCTGACCACCATGAAGGAAAGATTAAGCCTTTGTCTATATGCAGAATATCATTGAGAGGAGCATCTGGTTATTATCAGGGCCGGCTATGATAGCGAAACTAATTTATCGGATCAGTAATTGGCACCAAGAATGCAAATACATCCAATTGACCACCCACTTGTTTGGCGAAGGCTCCGGGTGATAAAGTCCAAGTGACATTTGGCTAAGATAAAAGTCCAAGGGTTTGTGGTCGGGCAAAAGGAAAAAAGAGAAAGAAAAGAAAAAGAAAAAGAAAAAACGAAAAAGGAAGATAATTTTTTTTCTTTGAGCAAGATTTTTAAAACCGAGGCTAGTCTGGCCACACCCACGCCGCTGAGCGCCCATTGGCTGGATGGTGGCATGAGCGTTAGGCGGAGGTAATCATGTGAAGAAGGAGGGGAGGCCTGTTGCGCCCCCCCTGAAGGGACAGGTGTGAGATGCCACTGTGAGAGAGAGGGGAAACCCCTTGACACCCTCTGAGGGTATGGTGAGGTACCAATATGAGAACAGAAGAAGGTGGGAAGACTTCCAAAAATGGAAAATAATAAATTTTCCTGACCGAAAACAATGAACTGGATTGTGGATTTAGAATTATCAAGGAACCTCAAACCCCGACAAGCCCACCCCGGTTTTGGTCGGCGTCCATATAAGCAGAGTCGCAGCGAGTGAAAAGCAGTTAAGTACCAGTTCGAGTTCCAGTTGATAGGCAGTTGAGTGAAGTTCGAATTGGAGTTTCACCCGCCTCGCAGATAGCTGACTTGAAAGATTCCACGCATCACACCTCAACTTCTAGCCAAGAACAATTTATTTTTGAAGAACGACTTAGAATCACACCATCAAAACAAGTTTCACGAATATTGCCTGAAGATACACCAAGAACCAGTTTCTTAAAGAACAAACAACTTAAGATGTTAAGACTCGCCTAACAAACGAAAAGTGTCACGAATCCATATAGCGGGTTGGGAAGAAGACGCAGTCCTGTATTCAGTAACCAGATATAAAATAGTGTTATCCTTTTTTAACACATTTGAACTTTTCGAGTTATTATTTTATTTTATTTTATTTTACATATACTTGTGCGGTATTGCGCTTGATCGAACTCGGCTTGCATTACGGCCCAGCGACTGATTGATTTCGTCTGCCTAAGATCAAATCACAACGTGAGTAGGTTAGACTAGAAATCAAAACAGTTACTTCGGTAATCAGACGTTGGAGGCGAGCTGGGAACGACAAGGCTGATACCGAATCTAACCAGATTCCCATCCGAATCACCAAAAGGTTAGAACGTCACATTCGGTGCTGCGACCAATACCAAGCCAGTTGGTCGTCACAGAACAGGATAGTACGACGGACGCAGCCAGGCAGACGTCACATTTGGCGCAGCGACACCGGGGGACGTCACAATTGGTGCCGTGACAGCAGGATAAGACCCTGGATCAGCCGCTGCCACAGGAGTTGCAGAAACATTTCGACCAGGACAACGCACGGCGTCTCAAGGACTCAAATTTAAACAAACTAGAGTGGGAACCAAAGGACTTTGGTTAACTATAAGCATACGGTTCCAGATACTCTAGTACGACAACCCGGACCCTGAGAAGAACGAACGGAAATCATCTGTCAGGTAGGACACTTTTATTTCGGTTAATCTCCCAATTTCGATTGTTGCTGCTCAGATTGTTTTTCTTTTTGCTGTGTTAAATATGTCTGACTACGAGCCAGATAGGGTAGACATAGAGGAAGAGGGGGTTGAACATGGATTGTCAGCAGACCTAAGAAAATTATTGGGTGGACCGAGGGTCTCGGCCTTTGACGTGAGTTCAAGGGATTTTAGGAACTGGCTGGCATTTCTGGATAAGAGCCGCGTAATATATAGACTCTCAGACCAAGAAACCCTGTATTTGGCGTATGATGCCGCCAGAGGGAAAGCGTCTGAGTTTATAAAAGGACTCTTAGTCAGTGAGCCCCACTTGACATGGGAAAGGTTGGAAGAATTATTAACTCGGGATTTCGCTGACGAGGGGACGGCGATAGAGGCAATGAGAGCCCTCCTGAAGATGACGCAGCTGAGGGACGAAATCCCTGGAGAGTTGGGGACCCGAGCGGAGAAACTGTCGTCATTAGCTTTCCCAGAGGTAGTGAGAAATAATGCGGTCATGCAGGCCCAGATAGCTTATCTGTATGAGAAAGCGTTCAGTGACGAGCGTGTTTGTCACGATGTGTTGAAGGAAGGACCGCTAAGGTTATCGGCAGTTGTGGCGCTGGCCAAAGAGAGCCAGGGAGTTTGGGAGAAGGTAAAAAGGTGTGGGAAGAAGCAAGAGCTAAGTCGAGAGGTTTGAAGAAAGAGGGAAGGAGGAAGACCCCCGCGTGGAATCGGAAGGTCAAGCTAGAGGTGGATGAGCCTGAGGTGTGGGAAGAAGATCCCAAATGAAAGGCTTGGTCAACAAGGCATGGGTTCTATAAGCCCACGCCGGGTAGATACGGGTTGGTCTGCTGGACATGTGGGCATGAAGACCACAGAGCAGCGGAATGTCCGACGAAGTGGGGTTTGCCCCTAGACTTCGAACGGGATAAATGTACTAGGTGTAGGAAGAAAGGACACCTAGCCAAGTGGTGCGGGTTGAGAAAAGGTGCCCCACTGATATCGTTAAGGAAGGCCGAGCCCAAAAGACAAAACCAGGGAAAAGCCAGCGGGCCACCATGGAATTAAAAGGGAAGGTGGCCCAGTTAAAAATCAGGAAAGTAAAACGTTGAACATGTGGTCAGGAGAGCCACTTTGGTAGAGGGCAGGTCCCCCCAGGAATAAGAGGGAGGGTGGCCCAGTTGAAGAGAGGAAGAGTAAAATGCTGGATATGTGGTCAGGGGGGCCACTTTGCGGTAAACTGTCCAACAAGAAGATGCTGGTTTTGTAGGAGACCAGGGCACCTGAAGAGGAACTGTGCTCTTAGGAACGGCCGCAAGAGAGTGGGAAGGATCCAGCCGGGACCGCCTAGGTGCAGAAAACACAGAACTCCCCCATACGAGAGGAATGAAAAGAATTTGTTACTACCGGCACCTATGGCTGGGATGACCCAAAGGTGGAACCCAGTAAAAAGAAAGCCCAAGTATTCTCTTCGGTGACGCAAGAGAAGGAGCTATCCTGTAGGGAAGAGATAGGAGGTAGAGCAATGAAAGCCCTGATAGACACAGGAGCGTCTGTTTCTTTGCTGAGAGAAAAAGAATACAGGCAGATGAAACAGAAGAATGGGTTACAGGAAGCGGACATAGAGGTCACGCAGGCAGATGGAGCCTCCCTGGAGATAAAAGGGATGGCTAGGCTCTCTGTGAGGATTGGGAAATTAAAAAGTGCCCAGAACTTCTACGTAACCCCCAACCTGTGTACGGAAGCAATCTTGGGAGAAGATTGGCTTCAGAGCCAGAGGGCTCGGATAGAGTTCAACCCCACTGTGCTGGTAGTGAATGGCGAGAGAACGCCATCGGTATGCCCACCGGAAGAAGATATAACAATAGTGGTGGAGGAAGATGTAAAGCTAGCCCCCAGAACTGCGGTGTCGAGAAAGGGTAGGCTAATGACAGGGAAGAAAATAGGAAAAGGAACCTTACAATTGGTCCCTGTAGAAGGAAAGGGCCTAGAAGAAAATGAGGTAACTCTGTGTGAGGCACCAGTAGAGGCAGCTGAATTAGTGCCTATTATGATGGTGAACCAGGCCCAAAAGACGTCACAATGGTGAATGGCTCTGAGGTGAAAAAAAAGGGTTCCATTTCCCCCTCCCTTTTCATCTGATTTTTAAAAAACTTTTTCTTTTTTTTTTTATTTGCTTTTCAAGAGACGCTATTTTTAACTATTAGGTTGGTGCAAAAATAATGACGTAATAATGTCGTTTTTTGACGTTTAAAAATAGTCAAAAAACGACATTATTACGTCATTATTTTTGCACCAACCTAATAATTTTAAATTGTTTCGTCTCTATATAACACGCACAGAGGTGATAAGCTGTAAAAGCAAATCAATTAATCGAAATCTTTCATTGACCTAAGAAAATGTTTATAAGCTCAACTGTGTACGAACAATATCTATCTATCCTTGAAACATGTTAATACTTGCATATTTCTAAAATCTATACACGATTTAAATATTAAAAAATATACAGCGCGCGATTGATAAATTGTCGTCTACATTACGCAGAAATGAAAATAACACCGACATCTCATTTTAACAGATATATTTACCAAAATTACTCAAAAATATCTTGATATGGTAGATTTTCGTCAATAAAATCGACATTGGCTCCAAGCATAAGACGACGTCAGAACCTTCTACAACTCTTCTGGACGGTCTCCTTGTTTAATTTTTGAACGCTGCCATAATCCTTGATTTCAGTTTTTTTAGCAATTCACCCCAAGCAAGGTAGGAGTGTCACTAGTACGCAAGGGACTATAGAGAAGGTGAGTGGGGGGGAAGACTGTGTATAGGGGGAGAGGATTGAGGAAAGGATAAAAAGAAGAAGGGAGGAGGACAAAAAGAAGAACGTGGATCAAGGCGACAGAAGATGACAATTGACATTACATTTAAATTTTTCAAGATTATAGTTATCAAGGAAGTAATAAGAGGAAGGGAGTTCCACTGTCGGGAAGTACGAGAGAAGAAGCTGTTGGAGTAGAAGAGGCGGTTACATCTAACTGTTTTGACGGTAAAAGGCAACCTAGCAGCACGCTTAAATTCATACAGGTGCGGCATCAGTGAAAAGAGCTCATCGGGGAAGATGCTATGAAAATATTTATAGAATAGACAGAGGAAAGTCACATTAGGCCGGAGAGAAAGGGGCTGGAGTCGAGACCCCAAAAAGCAGTTTTTTTGGTCTCTCGCGCCTCACACAAAATAATCAAGGTTGTTGCAGTCTGGGGATCTTGGTGGCCAGATAGGAGGAGTGAAGTGTTTCCAGAAAAAGTCTAACAGCCATGACTGGGGTATCCTGTTTGTGTGGTATGGTGCCATACATAGGGCCTTACAGCAGCCACTTTCTTGACCTAGAGTAGCACTAACTCCTTAAGATCCTTGATGTTGCCCTCAACAACAAATTTGGGAGTCCTTTTCTTAACATAACGATCAGAATGAGTTTTCCAAGTTGTCGTACGTTCATAATCACCATTAGACTCATCCAACTCTTTCTGAATCCTCTGAACTGTCCTCAGATTGATACAGAAATGTTCGTATTGGACCTTCCGGCGGGAAGGCCAAAAAGTACAGCATGCCGTTTCCAAATTTCTGGATGAGTGAATTGCGTCATAGTGATCTTTTTTTCTCACAGATGGTGCCCAACTGACACTACTATACTGTTCAGTCTACAAAATAAAAAAAAACGCGCATGCGCTAAATTAAACATATAAAATGGCAACAGCTTACCCATCGCACCCTGTATGTTAACTCTAAAAAATGTCTAAGGAAAGGACTTGCTGCTACATACAACTAAAAAGAAATGTCGTTTATATATCGACAATAAACTTGTAATGACGCATTATCCATCCACGACATGTCTCTACTATTCTTATTAAAACAACCAATCGAAAGCGAGAATGGAAGCAGACGATACCCATTTCGCAAGAAAACCAGATCAAAGGATTAAATGGAACACATGAAAGCAATTAAAGTGACGGAAATGATTTCGGTACCTGATGTAGTAATGGCCACCAAAATCCATAAAGTGAACGTACACAGCTGAGACCCGGCCGGAAATGGAAAGACATAATATTTGCTTTTCTATCAGTCATTTGTCGAATAGGTACTTAGCTGGTTTGATACGTTATTTAGTATTCAGTGAACTATCTTGGCTCTAGAAGCCGAATACATTTTCATTCGGGAAGCCTACAACAGGAATATAACCAAGTAAATGGCTGAGAATACGCTGGACCGATATCGGATAAAGTTCGGATGACAAAGAAAAATAAACGGACTCGATACATGGGTGCCATTAGTAAAGACAAGGGGCACTTCGAGGTGGTACATTAGTTAGCAAGATTGTCTCACTAGATCAATTAACATTGAGTTCAATACTCACTGTGTGTCCCATAATTTCGGCTTTGTGCCACATCTAAGCTACTCTTAGTAAATCGTTATTAGTAAAGAAAATCTATACTATCACTGATAGTATTTATTTTTAAAATATTGCAAAGCGTTCACGAAATTTAATTATTCTGCCCTGTTGGAGAGTACATGAATACTTCGACTACATTCTCCTTGCATAGAGGTTTACTACCCTCCCTAATTGAGGTCATCGACCACGAAAATGCTTACAGGGCAAAATATAGATAAAAATTATTTAGCTATCCACAAACGAAATACACAGTTATAGACTCCAGTATGAATTACTAATATTTATCTGACCGAAATACAATTGAATGCTTACAGACTCAAATATCATCGACCGATATTTACCTATCCTCGAACCGTACTAAAATACAAATAAAGAGTATTTACCTATCCACAAAGCAAATACATAATTATAGAGATATTTACCTATCCTCGAACCGTACTAAAATACAAATAAAGAGTATTTACCTATCCACAAAGCAAATACATAATTATAGAGATAAATATTGAATTACTAATATTTATCTGACCCAGATACAATTAAATGCTTACAGACTCATATATCAACGACCAGGGAACCGAGAAAAATGCTCACTTACTAAAAATACAAATAAATGAGAAAAATGCTCACTAAAATACAAATAGAGTATTTAGCTATCCACAAAGCAAATACATAGTTATAGACATAAATATTAAATTACCAATATTTACCTATCCCAATGCAATTACAGGCTCTAATATACACAAACCATTTCCGAGCCAAATAAGGGTTTATAGATGCAAACATATATGACCATTATTCACTTATTACATTCGACGTAAGTGCTTATTTACTTTCCGTAAATCCGTATTAACCTATCCCATAAGTAAATCGACAGGGAAACTAGCTAAATACATATGGACTCAAATATAAGCGATTAGCATTTACATAGTATTTTATCAGATATCATAATATGACACCGAAATGTGAAGAGTCATTACGATAGCGAAAGATGCCTTCAAAAAGCTAAGAAAAGTATTAAAAAACAGGAAAATTTTATTAGAAACAAAAGAAAAAATAATACCGAACTGTGGTTCTAGGACAGTTTCCTATTTGAAACTTGCGTCCGGGACAATTGCGTACCAAACAATTGCGTCCCTAGACATTTGCGTCCGTGGATAATTACTTACATGTGATAATTTTTGAAGCTTTTAAACGCAATTACCATGAATTTAAAAAAAAAAGGCAGTAATCAAGAATTATAAAATAGGAATAAAAGCATTAAAATTTAAAAAAATAAAGTTTATTTTTCTTTAAATTCAATAGCATATAAACAGTTACATCATCGTTCTACACATCACCAGTATGTTTTTGTTTCATCGGCGTTTTTATGTTAGTGGTAGCTGTAATTTTCCTCGTCCACAAATATTCTTCCGTCTGTCTTCGATTTTCAGAACTTAGCCATGGGTTCCAAATAAAAATATAATCTAAAAATATATTAGATGTCTGTGGTACTCACTACTGGATGAACTGAAATTGCTAGCTTAATTTTCTCTTGCTTTAAAAAAATTTTTTTTTCTCTTTTTTTTTGTTTATGGCTACCATAAACAAAAAAAAAGAGAAAAAAAAATTTTTTTTTACTTTTAAGATTGTTTAGAGTAATTAAAGGTATTTCTATATTAAACAATTTAAAAATATGGTAACTTCAAAAAATTTATCAGAGGTACACGATTATCCAGGGACGGATTTGTCTAAGGGACGCAAATGTCCAGGTCCGCGATTGTCTGGTACGCAACTCTGCGGGATGCAAATGTCCAGGAGGTAACTGTCCGTCCTCCCTGAACTGTTATGTAATATCGGTCTCCCCGAATGGCACTGAATGCTGGACAATCTCCTAACAGATGATAAAGAGACTTAAGGTAACAAAAATGTGGTTTGACAGAAGGATGCTTCGAATAACATGGTTTGAACAAGTGAGCAACACAAATGTTTCAGAGAAAATTGAAACGAAAAGGACAAACATACTGAGAAACAGGAAGCGAGAACTGAAATGTCTAAAGCACATAATGAGGAAATATGGCTTAGAAAATTTCATATATTGAACACAAGAAGGGATAGATGGATAGCAGTGAACAACTCTCTGCCTCTAAGCAGAGAGGAATCTGGACGAGGCTCCGCTGAAGGGAAGAGTCTCGTTCGGGGAGGTTGACCAACCCGATTCCGTTTATACGGGTTCTACGGGCATTTTTTGGCCGAGCCTACGGGCTCGGGAAACCCACGTTAAACTCGTTCTTGTGCCACATGCAACCCTGGTGGGGGGTGGAGCTAGATACCGAATCAAGCCGAGAAGCTCGGCTTGACGGTCGATCTCTCTGCCTCTGAGCAGAGAGGAACCCGGACGAGGCTCCGCCGAAGGGTAAAGGCTCGTTCGGAGAGGTTGATCAACCCAATTCTGTTTTTTACAGTTTCTACGGGCATTTTTTGGCCGAGCCTACGGGCTCGGAAAACCCACGTAAAACTCGGCCTTGTGCCACATCTTTACCTCGTGCAGGGAGGTGCTAGTAAATATCGAATCAAGTCTAGGCGATAGTAGTTCACTCCAAACCAGACTGACAGTCATACTAACACCTTCCACATCTTGTATTATTTCGTGTAATATACCTTCGTTATTTCTACTCTTGTATTCGTGTTGTTCTTCCTTGGTCCTAATCTGGACCATGAGACTAAGAGTTACAGAGTGGTGAAGAACTAAGACTGCCCACATCCTGAAGTGACACTGCACATAAAACAAGAAGAATATTTCACCAATTATCGCTATCTTTCAGACAGCGTCACTTTTACCATTCTCCCACAAATTGGCATCGTTCTTGGTGATGAACTGGTTCAGAGAATTGAAGTGAATTTTGTCATAATCGAACTAAGAGTTTATCGGAGAGTGCAACGTCAGGCCAGTTTATATGAGAGTTCCACAAGCGAGAAGTGTGAGAAAAGAAACTATTACAATCGGACTTACGGTTATATCTAGCCAATTCGTCTGTAAACTGATGATGTCCTTGTTGTCAATCTAATACTGCGTTTAAAGTCATAAAATCTACGTACCATAGAGGAAAGTTCGTCAGAACAATTACCATGAAGTATTTAAAGAATAGACACAGAGAAGCTATATTATGTCAGTAGGAAAGTAACTACAGCCAAGATGCCAGATTCGGTCCAATAATATTGCTGATTTGTCTTTGGATTTGGAATCTCTAAATATATAGCAGCAGCATGGGACTATATGTGCCAGCAATATTCTAAGCATGGGAAAATGGCAGAGTTATAGATATACAAGATAGATTCTGGAGAGAAAATTGCCTAGCACGACACAGTGCACCAACTTTCTTAGCAGATGAGCTAACAAAAGATGCAATGTGGTCTTTCCACTTCATATCAGCCTAGAATGTTTGCCGGATTAGGCGCAATGAGAAACTCTCCTGGAGCCATGCTGATAGAAGGTAGAACTGGTTTTCTCAGATGATTAATAGAGAGCAGTGTGGTTTTGGAAACGCTACAATTAAAAAGCCAATCTTTGCCCCAGGTGACAACAGACTGTAGGTCGTTTAGGACAACAGCCGCCATTTTAACCTTGTCGAACTGATTAGACTTACTATCGGGACAAGAAAAAATGATTGCGTCATAAGCATAAATACCAAGTTGACAGCTGATGCCATCGAAAAGATCGTTAATGAAAATCGAAAACAAAATAAGAACAAGCTCTTGGGGGCATCAGCATTAGAAGAAACATATCTAGAAGAATGGTCGTTAGGGATAACTTTCATTTCACGATTTGATAAGACAGACCGAATCAATTCAAAAGTTCGTCCGGAGACGCTATAAATTATTCAACTTCTGAAGAAGGCGAATATACCTGTCGAAATTTCACCTCTTTCTGGTATAATTTATAATTGCCCTTATTTGATTGAATTTTCCTTAAAACTTCCTCGTTTTTGTACATCCTTCATTCACGGTATTACGGCGTCCTTCTGTTGAACCAAATATCTGTCCACTCACGTCTCTTCTTCGTCATCATCATCATCATCATCATCATCATCATCAGTCCCTCGACTGCTTTAATCATTGTAGAGACCTATGGGTAGAAGAAACTGCCAACTTTCTCCAGTATAGTCTGTTGGCGGTGGCTCTCAGGAGTTCCAGTATGTTCATGACACACCACTCTTTGAAATTTACTCTTGCGTTGCTACCCCCGCTTGCACCGCCTTCAACAGCGCCTTGCATGATGGTCTTGCATAGATTGTAATGCTGTGTGACGTGGTCAAACCATGAGATCTTCAGAAGCCTCATGGTGGCGAGGAGAGATCCCTGACCGCTCACAAGTCATTTATCCTTGCTCTGTTCAAAGTTATTGGTTTTGTGCTCCCAGTAAGCGATGCGGAGGAGCTTTCTCAATCATCTGCTATTCACATGTGCGGAAATTGTCCAGCATTCACTACCATATTGATATTGCATTCAACATTCTTTGTTTCTAACTAGATTTTCTTGTTTCTTAATATGTTGCTTTGCTTTTGGAAGGTATTTTCTTTATTTTAATGATCCTCGGTATTTCAGTGTCACATTTTGTGCCACACATTAAAGTCTTTACCAGATGCTACGCTGTCCAGACTATGAGGATTAGCTTACAGAAGTCAAACAAGAGAAAAACGAAATTTAAAACCTGGCCATTTTTTTTTTTGGCCCGTAACTTTGTAAAGGACACGTTTTTTTAAATTCCGAATATTTTTTCTTAGATCCTTTATCTACGAATATACTTTAAAAAAAACATTTGCATATTTTCAAAATAAATGTAGTTATTGCAAAATAAATCATATATCGATGAGATGTCACAATTTTTTTTTTCATTTTTTTTAATCAATAAAAATATGAAGCGTTAAATATATAAGCCATTTTGTTCGTGGAACTTGGAAATCGACTTTCCAAAGGTTAAAAAAGAATTACTTCACGCTATATCAAGATGGATCTTTGGTTATTAGAAAGATCTCTTACCGACAAGTTGAACTGAATGATATTAAGGTTATACATCGATATCTTTCGCATACTGCAAAAATACAACTTGCCTGCTCTTTAGCAGCCATATTTACATCGACAGTCAGTTTCTAACGTAGAACTGTATATTATCTATAGAAAACATATCGATTATTAATGGACCAGGCCATATGAAATTAATATTGATAACCACATGCATCGTTGTTTGGCTGCGAGGCGATGGTTTTCACGTTGACATATTTGACAGAGCTGATCATAAAAAAAAGATGGAGAAATTAAAAGAAAGCTATTGAACAACCGAAGTATTAGCGATAGTTGGTATTAGGAGAGTTTAGTTTTAATCAAAAATTATAGATGGAAAGACAGTTGGTAATATATCAAACATATTAAGTTTTTTGTATGCTTAGAAAGATATACCAGTGACTAGCGAGAAAAAAACGATTTTTGTATTTTTTTTTTTACCATAAATGAATCGATAAAATGTTATTGAGGTGAGGTTGAAGAATAAAATCCCAGGATTCATTGCAGTCAAATTTTGGAAGATCGTAATTAATAGGAAAGCAAGAAGCCGGAAAAGATTTCCAGAAGGGAGACGTGCAAGAAAATGAAATATTAGTACATGGTTACATCTAGAAATTTCAATAGCAAAATAAATGAGACAGAGCTGCCAATCTAGTACTGCACTAAAATTCATCAAGTCGACTTAGCAAAAAGGAAAAATCACTAGGACAATTAACATCAAAATATTTATGGTAAACTACGTTACGACTGTGGGGAAAATAACTGAATTCAAGATAGCGGGGCAGTACCGATCGCATTGCAGATTCTTTTCTGGATTTTGTCTAGAATATCTTGATACATAGCAGAACTACCAGACCAGATGTGGCAGTTGATAGAGAGGCTACTAGCTTAACCCTTTAGTGACAGAGAAAGTGAAGTCGGAAAGCCGTGTTAAAAATCTTGTCTCGCCTGCTACGTTCACTTCTTCACAGGTCCATTGTAAAAGGCAAAGATCTATTTCATCTCCCAATACCTATGTGTTAACTAGCAATGCTCTCTAGGCTTGCGTAGCAGCTCGTCTAGGAGATTGACAACTGTGAATTCTGTGTCGTGGAGATCGCAAACTGCAACTACTACACTACCATTTCCAAGAAATCGTACAAATAGAAGATTTTAAAGAAAAGGGAGCTGTGAAGAGACATTGTCACTTACGCCCTAAAAAGGCATATCAACATCGATTTTTGGTTTTTGTTTTACTTTTCCCTCGAATTTTGCTTTCTAAATTAATGTAAATTATCCACTTCTCATCGTACTGTGGAAGTTACACATCACAGTGGCTAACTTATCCAACGCCCCGAAAAGGCATGACAACATCGATTTTAGGTGATGTGTTTTATTTTCTACTCAAATTTTACATTCCAAGTTAATGTAAATTATCCACTTCTCATCGTACTGTGGAAGTTACACATCAAAGTGGCTAACATATCCAAACTAGTATAGATGATTTTCAATGCTTTAATTTGGAGATTTTTAGTGTTCATTCGTTATCTTCCCAATGCTAAAAAGTTTATAATTCTTTTTCTTTTTTTAAGCATTTCACTCCAAGCAAGGCGGGATGCCACTAGTACGTAAGCGGTTACAGAGTGGGCGTGAGAGTAAAGAGGTATGATGGAGGAAAGGATGAAGAGAGGGACAGGGAATAGTTCAGGGCATCTGGGATGTCGATTGACATTGCATTTGAATAGTTGGAGATTATAACTATCAGGGAAACAAGTAATAGGAATGGAATTCCACAGACGGGAGGTGAGAGACATGAAGCTATTGGAGTAGAAGAGACGGACACATTTAACTGTTTCGGCAGTGAAAGGGTGGGACCGTGATGCCAGCCTAGTAGCACGCTTAAATTCATGCAGTCTGGAAACTAGCGAAAGTAGACCGTCGGAGCAGCTACCGTGAAAGTATTTGTAGAAAAGACAGAGGGAGGCGACGGCACGTGTGTTAGAGAGTGACTGTAGACGAGATGGCGGATCAGGACCAACAACATTGCTTATCGATCGTTTCATTGATATGAACCTCATCTGATCAACCGAGTTCTGGAGAATCGTAAAAACACTTCAATAAATTTTGACATATTCGACCATACACATTGCATTCTACATAAACTCTTCCCTATCTGTGCGGCCGAGATATACCTTCGCTGAAGAGGTGAAATGTCATAAAAATTGGAGTACCTTCCTAGTAAATACTTACAGAAACAAATGTGAATGACCAGTATTTCCCTGTCTCCGATCCCATTTAAATTAATATAAAATCATTCAAAAAAACACATTCTCCGAAGCAAGTAAATGCTTAAAGACTCAAATATAAGCAAACAATATATTCCTATCCCCAAGCAATTAGACGCTTAAACACTCAAATACAAGCAAACAATATTTACCTATCCCCGAAGCAAGTAAATGTTTATAAACTCAACTATAAGCAAACAATATTCATCTATCCCCGGATCAAATAAATACTTGTAGACCTAACTATAACCAAACAATATTTACCTATCCCCGAAGCAAATAAATGCTAACAGACTTAAATATTAGGTTGGTGCAAAAATAATGACGTAATAATGTCGTTTTTAACGTTAAAAATACGTCAAAAAAACGACATTATTACGTCATTATTTTTGCACCAACCTAATATAAACAAAATATCTATCTCCGAAAAGGTCCCGAACTAAATAGATGCTTAAAGATTACTATATGAGCGACCAATATTCACCTATGCCCGTGCCCATTCAAATCCGTATATACTTAAATATATATAAACAATATATATTAGGTTGGTGCAAAAATAATATCGTTTTCTCACATAGTAACATATGTGAGAAAACGACATTATTTTTTCACCAACCTAATACCTATCTCAGAACAATGCAAATGTTTATAGACCTGACTGTAAACAAACAATATGTACCTATTCCTAAAGCAAGTAAATGCTTATTGGCCCAAATATAAACCAGCAATATTTACCTATTCCCAAACTACTTCCGAAAAACATAAACTACCCCTAATTACGCAAACCAGTTAAATGGTATAGATTAAAATATAAAGGACAAGTATTCACCTATTCTCAAACCAAACAAGTATAGACTCGAATGTAACAAACAGGAATTACTTATCCCCGAACCAAGTGTTTATACGCGCGAAGATAAACGTCCGATATTTAAATATTATCGAAGCAAGTAAATGCCTACAGACTCAAATATAAACGATCAATATTTACTTATCGTCGGACTATGCGATTATAGAGTTAAATTCAAACGACTATTACTTACCTATCCCGGAAGCAATTAATTGCTTTTAGACAGTAATATAAGTGACTCGTATGCACCTATTTAGTAACAAGCTACTTTTAGAGTCAAAGGACCAATATTTACCAATCGGCGAGTCAGGAGCTTGCAGACTGAAGTATTACCCACTTGTCTTTACCTAACCCAAGACCAAGTAATTGCTTAGTGGCTTATATAAAAACGACTAATATTTACCTGTTTCTGGGAATAAGTAGCTGTTGACGACATAGACAAACAATAGTTACCTGACCTCGAATCAAATAAATGCTTACAGATTCCAGTATAAACGTGCCATATTAACTTACTCATGTACCAATATGTCGATAAAATAAATAAAATATAAATTAGTAAGGAAAACATTCCGAAGTGGTGTAAACATTTAACAAGCTTGTCTCACTAGATCAATTACGATTGAGTAGCGACTTCGTCACGGGGTGGGCCAAACATTCGATCTTGTCACATCTAAACTACGCTTAATGAGTCACTTAAATGATAAGTGAATTTCGACGTCGTGTAACGGTTAGAACGCTTGTCTCGCTAGATCAATTAAGTCTGCGTGGCGAGTTCGATCCTCACCGGATGCTCAATTCAGACGGCCTTGTGCCACATCAAAGCTACGCTTACTAAATGATTATCATTTAGCGACTTCGATCGTCAGGGATGCTCCATAATTTTAATCTTGAGTCGCATCCAAGATAAGCTTATAAAATCGATTAAGTGAACTTGGATTTGTAATGGTTAACAATATTGCGTCGCTAGATCAATTATGACTGAATATTGAGTTACATCCTCATTCGGTGGTCTATGATTTCAGCCAGGGAAATTCGATGTAAGTACGGTTTAGGAAGTTTGTTTCACTGGATTAATTATGTCAGAATATTGTGTTCCATCCTCATTCGGTGCTCTATGATTTCAGCCAGGGAATTTCGATGTAAATTACTGTTTAGGAAGCTTGTTACGCTGGATAATTATGACTGAATATTGAATTCCATCCTCATTCGGTGCTCTATGATTTCAGCCAGGGAACTTCGATGTAGGTACTGTTTCAGAAGCTACTTTCGCTGCATTAATTATGACTGAATATTGAGTTCCATCCTCATTCGGTGCTCTATGATTTCAGCCAAGTAACGTCGATGTAGGGTACTGTTTAGGAAGGTTTTTTGTTGGATTAATCATGACTGAATATTGAGTACCATCCTCATTCGGTGCCCTATGATTTCAGACAGGGAATTTGGATGTAGGTACTGTTTAGGAAGCTTGTTTCGCTGTATTAATTATGACTGAATATTGAGTTCCATCCTCATTCGGTGCTCTATGATTTCAGCCAGGTAACTTCGATGTAGGTTACTGTTTAGGAAGCATTTTTGTTGGATTAATTATGACTGAATATTGAGTTCCATCCTCATTCGGTGCTCTATGATTTCAGCCAGGGAACTTCGATGTAGGTACGGTTTAGGAAGCTTGTTTCACTGCATTAATTATGACTGAATATTGAGTTCAATCCTCATTCGGGGCTCTATGATTTCAGCCAGGGAACTTCGATGTAGGGAACTGTTTAGGAAGCTTTTTTGTTGGATTAATTATGACTGAATATTGAGTTCAATCCTCATTCGGTGCTCTATGATTTCAACCAGGGAACTTCGATGTAGGTACGGTTTAGGAAGCTTGTTTCACTGCATTAATTATGACTGAATATTGAGTTACATCCTCATTCGGTGCTCTATGATTTCAGCCAGGGAACGTCGATGTAGGGTACTGTATAGGAAGCTTTTTTGTTGGATTAATTATGACTGAATATTGAGTTACATCCTCATTCGGTGCACTATGATTTCAGCCAGGGAACTTCGATGTAGATACGGTTTAGGAAGCTTGTTTCACTGCATTAATTATGACTGAATATTGAGTTACATCCTCATTCGGTGCACTATGATTTCAGGCAGGGAACGTCGATGTAGGGTGCTGTTTAGGAAGCTTTTTTTTTTATTAATTATTACTGAATATTGAGTTCCATCCTCATTCGGTGCTCTCTGATTTCGGCCAAGGAACTTCGATGTAGGTACGGTTTAGGAAGCTTGTTTCACTGCATTAATTATGACTGAATATTGAGTTCCATGCTCATTCGGTGCTCTATGATTTCAGCCAGGGAACTTCGGTGTAGGTACGGTTTAGGAAGCTTGTTTCGCTGCATTAATTATGACTGAATATTGTGTTCCATCCTCATTCGGTGCTCTATGATTTCAGCCTGGGAACTTCGATGTAGGTACGGTTTAGGAAGCTTGTTTCCCTGCATTAATTATGACTGAATATTGAGTTCCATCCTCATTCGGTGCTCTATGATTTCAGCCAGGGAATTTCGATGTTGGTACACTTTAGGAAGCTTGTTTCACTGCATTAACTATGTCTGAATATTGAGTTCCATCCTCATTCGGTGCTCTATGATTTCAGCCAGGGAACTTCGATGTAGGTACGGTTTAGTAACCTTGTTTCACTGCATTAATTATGACTGAATATTGAGTTATATCCTCATTCGGTGCTCTAAGATTTCAGCCAAGTAACGTCGATGTAGGGTACTGTTTAGGAAGGTTTTTTGTTGGATTAATCATGACTGAATATTGAGTACCATCCTCATTCGGTGCCCTATGATTTCAGACAGGGAATTTCGATGTAGGTACGGTTTAGGAAGCTTGTTTCGCAGCATTAATTATGACTGAATATTGAGCATCATCCTCATTCGGTGCTCTATGATTTCAGCCAGGGAACTTCGATGTAGGTACGGTTTAAGAAGCTTGTGTCGATGCATTAATTATGACTGAATATTGAGTTACATCCTCATTCGGTGCTCTATGATTTCAGCCAGGGAACTTCGATGTAGGTACGGTTTAGGAAGCTTTTTTGTTGGATTAATTATGACTGAATATTTAGTTCCATCCTCATTCGGTGCTCTATGATTTCAGCCAGGGTACTTCGATGTAGGTACGGTTAAGGAAGCTTGTTTCACTGCATTAATTATGACTGAATATTGAGTTACATCCTCATTTAGTGCTCTATGATTTCCGCCAGGGAACGTCGGTGTAGGGTACTGTTTAGGAAGCTTTTTTGTTGGATTAATTATGACTGAATATTGAGTTCCATGCTCATTCGGTGCTCTATGATTTCAGCCAGGGAACTTCGGTGTAGGTACGGTTTAGGAAGCTTGTTTCGCTGCATTAATTATGACTGAATATTGAGTTCCATCCTCATTCGGTGCTCTATGATTTCACCCTGGGAACTTCGATGTAGGTACGGTTTAGGAAGCTTGTTTCGCTGCATTAATTATGACTGAATATTGAGTTACATCCTCATTCGGTGCTCTATGATTTCAGCCAGGGAACGTCGATGTAGGGTACTGTATAGGAAGCTTTTTTGTTGGATAAATTATGACTGAATATTGAGTTCCATCCTGATTCGGTGCTCTATGATTTCAGCCAGGGAACTTCGATGTAGGTATGGTTTAGGAAGCTTTTTTGTTGGATTAATTATGACTGAATATTGAGTTACATCCTCATTCGGTGCTCTATGATTTCAGCCAGGGAACTTCGATGTAGATACGGTTTAAGAAGCTTGTTTTACTGCATTAATTATGACTGAATATTGAGTTACATCCTCATTCGGTGCACTATGATTTCAGGCAGGGAACGTCGATGTAGGGTGCTGTTTAGGAAGCTTTTTTTTTATTAATTATTACTGAATATTGAGTTCCATCCTCATTCGGTGCTCTCTGATTTCAGCCAAGGAACTTCGATGTAGGTACGGTTTAGGAAGCTTGTTTCACTGCATTAATTATGACTGAATATTTAGTTCCATCCTCATTCGGTGCTCTATGATTTCAGCCAGGGTACTTCGATGTAGGTACGGTTAAGGAAGCTTGTTTCACTGCATTAATTATGACTGAATATTGAGTTACATCCTCATTTAGTGCTCTATGATTTCAGCCAGGGAACGTCGATGTAGGGTACTGTTTAGGAAGCTTTTTTGTTGGATTAATCATGACTGAATATTGAGTACCATCCTCATTCGGTGCCCTATGATTTCAGACAGGGAATTTCGATGTAGGTACGGTTTAGGAAGCTTGTTTCGCAGCATTAATTATGACTGAATATTGAGTTACATCCTCATTCGGTGCTCTATGATTTCAGCCAGGGAACTTCGATGTAGGTACGGTTTAGGAAGCTTGTGTCGATGCATTAATTATGACTGAATATTGAGTTACATCCTCATTCGGTGCTCTATGATTTCAGCCAGGGAACTTCGATGTAGGGAACTGTTTAGGAAGCTTTTTTGTTGGATTAATTATGACTGAATATTGAGTTCAGTCCTCATTCGGTGTTCTATGATTTCAGCCAGGGAACTTCGATGTAGGTACGGTTTAGGAAGCTTGTTTCGCTGCATTAATTATGACTGATTATTGAGTTCAATCCTGATTCGGGGCTCTATGATTTCAGCCAGGGAACTTCGATGTAGGGAACTGTTTAGGAAGCTTTTATGTTGGATTAATTATGACTGAATATTGAGTTCCATCCTCATTCGGTGCTCTCTGATTTCAGCCAAGGAACTTCGATGTAGGTACGGTTTAGGAAGCTTGTTTCACTGCATTAATTATGACTGAATATTTAGTTCCATCCTCATTCGGTGCTCTATGATTTCAGCCAGGGTACTTCGATGTAGGTACGGTTAAGGAAGCTTGTTTCACTGCATTAATTATGACTGAATATTGAGTTACATCCTCATTTAGTGCTCTATGATTTCCGCCAGGGAACGTCGGTGTAGGATACTGTTTAGGAAGCTTTTTTGTTGGATTAATTATGACTGAATATTGAGTTCCATGCTCATTCGGTGCTCTATGATTTCAGCCATGGAACTTCGGTGTAGGTACGGTTTAGGAAGCTTGTTTCGCTGCATTAATTATGACTGAATATTGAGTTCCATCCTCATTCGGTGCTCTATGATTTCAGCCTGGGAACTTCGATGTAGGTACGGTTTAGGAAGCTTGTTTCGCTGCATTAATTATGACTGAATATTGAGTTCAATCCTCATTCGGTGCTCTATGATTTCAGCCAGGGAACTTCGATGTAGGTACACTTTAGGAAGCTTGTTTCGCTACATTAATTATGTCTGAATATTGAGTTCCATCCTCATTCGGTGCTCTATGATTTCAGCCAGGGAACTTCGATGTAGGTACGGTTTAGTAACCTTGTTTCACTGCATTAATTATGACTGAATATTGAGTTACATCCTCATTCGGTGCTCTATGATTTCAGCCAAGTAACGTCGATGTAGGGTACTGTTTAGGAAGGTTTTTGTTGGATTAATCATGACTGAATATTGAGTACCATCCTCATTCGGTGCCCTATGATTTCAGACAGGGAATTTCGATGTAGGTACGGTTTAGGAAGCTTGTTTCGCTGCATTAATTATGACTGAATATTGAGTTACATCCTCATTCGGTGCTCTATGATTTCAACCAGGGAACTTCGATGTAGGTACGGTTTAGGAAGCTTGTTTCACTGCATTAATTATGACTGAATATTGAGTTCCATCCTCATTCGGTGCTCTATGATTTCAGCCAGGGAACTTCGATGTAGGTATGGTTTAAGAAGCTTGTTTCGCTGCATTAATTATGACTGATTATTGAGTTCAATCCTGATTCGGTGCTCTATGATTTCAGCCAGGGAACTTCGATGTAGGGAACTGTTTAGGAAGCTTTTTTGTTGGATTAATTATGACTGAATATTGAGTTCCATCCTCATTCGGTGCTCTATGATTTCAGCCAGGGAACTTCGATGTAGGTACGGTTTAGGAAGCTTGTTTCACTGCATTAATTATGACTGAATATTGAGTTACATCCTCATTCGGTGCACTATGATTTCAGGCAGGAAACGTCGATGTACGGTGCTGTTTAGGAAGCTTTTTTTTTATTAATTATTACTGAATATTGAGTTCCATCCTCATTCGGTGCTCTATGATTTCAGTTAGGGAACTTCGATGTAGGTACGGTTTAGGAAGCGTGTTTCGCTGCATTAATTATGACTGAGTATTGAGTTCAATCCTCGTTCGGTCCTCTATGATTTCAGCCAGGGAACTTCGATGTAGGTACGGTTTATGAAGTTTGTTTCACTGCATTAATTATGACTGAATATTGAGTTACATCCTCATTCGGTGCTCTATGATTTCAGCCAGGGAACGTCGATATAGGGTACTGTTTAGGAAGCTTTTTTGTTGGATTAATTATGACTGAATATTGAGTTCCATCCTCATTCGGTGCTCTATGATTTCAGCCACGGAACTTCGATGTAGGTACGGTTTAGGAAGCTTGTTTCGCTGCATTAAGTATGACTGAATATTGGTTCCATCCTCATTCGGTGCTCTATGATTTCAGACACGGAACTTCGATGTAGGTACGGATTAGGAAGCCTGTTTCACTACATTAATTATGACTGAATATTGAGTTACATCCTCATTCGGTGCTCTATGATTTCAGCCAGGGAACGTCGATGTAGGGTAGTGTTTAGGAAGCTTTTTTGTTGGATTAATTATGATTGAATATTGAGTTCCATCCTCATTCGGAGCTCTCTGATTTCAGCCAGGGAACTTCGATGTAGGTACGGTTTAGGAAGCTTGTTTCGCTGCATTAATTATGACTGAATATTGAGTCCATCCTCATTCGGTGCTCTATGATTTCAGCCAGGGAACGTCGATGTATGTACGGTTTCGGAAGCTTGTTTCACGGCATTAATTATGACTGAATATTGAGTTACATCCTCATTCGGTGCTCTATGATTTCAGCCAGGGAACGTCGATGTAGGTTACAGTTTGGAAGCTTTTTTGTTGGATTAATTATGACTGAATATTGAGTTACATCCTCATTCGGTGCTCTATGATTTCAGCCAGGGAACTTCGATGTAGGGAACTGTTTAGGAAGCTTTTTTGTTGGATTAATTATGACTGAATATTGAGTTCCATCCTCATTCGATGCTCTATGATTTCAGCCAGGGAACATCGATGTAGGTACGGTTTAGGAAGCTTGTTTCGCTGCATTAATTATGACTGAATATTGAGTTCCATCCTCATTCGGTGCTCTATGATTTCAGCCAGGGAACTTCGATGTAGGTACACTTTAGGAAGCTTGTTTCGCTGCATTAATTATGTCTGAATATTGAGTTCAATCCTCATTCGGTGCTCTATGATTTCAGCCAGGGAACTTCGATATAGGTACGGTTTTGTAACCTTGTTTCACTGCATTAATTATGACTGAATATTGAGTTACATCCTCATTCGGTGCTCTATGATTTCAGCCAAGTAACGTCGATGTAGGGTACTGTTTAGGAAGGTTTTTGTTGGATTAATCATGACTGAATATTGAGTGCCATCCTCATTCGGAGCCCTATGATTTCAGACAGGGAATTTCGATGTAGGTACGATTTAGGAAGCTTGTTTCGCAGCATTAATTATGACTGAATATTGAGTTACATCCTCATTCGGTGCTCTATGATTTCAGTCAGGGAACTTCGATGTAGGTACGGTTTAGGAAGCTTGTGTCGCTGCATTAATTATGACTGAATATTGAGTTACATCCTCATTCGGTGCTCTATGATTTCAGCCAGGGAACTTCGATGTAGGGAACTGTTTAGGAAGCTTTTTTGTTGGATTAATTATGACTGAATATTGAGTTCAATCCTCATTCGGTGCTCTATGATTTCAGCCAGGGAACTTCGATGTAGATACGGTTTAGGAAGCTTATTTCACTGCATTAATTATGACTGAATAGTGAGTTACATCCTCATTCGGTGCTCTATGATTTCAGCCAGGGAACGTCGATGTAGGGTACTGTATAGGAAGCTTTTTTGTTGGATAAATTATGACTGAATATTGAGTTCCATCCTCATTCGGTGCTCTATGATTTCAGCCAGGGAACTTCGATGTAGGTATGGTTTAAGAAGCTTGTTTCGCTGCATTAATTATGACTGATTATTGAGTTCAATCCTGATTCGGTGCTCTATGATTTCAGCCAGGGATCTTCGATGTAGGGAACTGTTTAGGAAGCTTTTTTGTTGGATTAATTATGACTGAATATTGTGTTCCATCCTCATTCGGTGCTCTATGATTTCAGCCAGGGAACTTCGATGTAGGTACGGTTTAGGAAGCTTGTTTCACTGCATTAATTATGACTGAATATTGAGTTACATCCTCATTCGGTGCACTATGATTTCAGGCAGGAAACGTCGATGTACGGTGCTGTTTAGGAAGCTTTTTTTTTATTAATTATTACTGAATATCGAGTTCCATCCTCATTCGGTGCTCTATGATTTCAGCCAGGGGACGTCGATGTAGGGTACTGTTTCGGAAGCTTGTTTCGCTGCATGAATTATGACTGAATATTGAGTTCCATCCTCATTCGTTGCTCTATGATTTCAGCCAGGGAACTTCGATGTAGGTACGGTTTAGGAAGCTTGTTTCGCTGCATTAATTATGACTGAATATTGAGTCCATCCTCATTCGGTGCTCTATGATTTCAGCCAGGGAACGTCGATGTAGGTACGGTTTAGGAAGCTTGTTTCACGGCATTAATTATGACTGAATATTGAGTTACATCCTCATTCGGTGCTCTATGATTTCAGCCACGTAACTTCGATGTAGGGTACTGTTTAGGAAGCATTTTTGTTGGATTAATTATGACTGAATATTGAGTTCAATCCTCATTCGGTGCTCTATGATTTCAGCCAGGGAACTTCGATGTAGATACGATTTAAGAAGCTTGTTTCATTGCATTAATTATGACTGAATAATGAGTTCAAACCTCGTTCGGTCCTCTATGATTTCAGCCAGGTAACTTCGATGTAGGTACGGTTTAGGAAGCTTGTTTCACTGCATTAATTATGACTGAATATTGAGTTACATCCTCATTCGGTGCTGTATGATTTCAGCCAGGGAACGTCGATGTAGGGTACTGTTTACGAAGCTTTTTTGTTGGATTAATTATGACTGAATATTGAGTTCAATCCTCATTCGGTGCTCTATGATTTCAGCCAGGGAACTTCGATGTAGGTACGGTTTAGGAAGCTTGTTTCGCTGCATTAATTATGACTGAATATTGAGTTCCATCCTCATTCGGAGCTCTATGATTTCAGCCAGGGAACTTCGATATATGTACGGTTTAGGAAGCTTGTTTCGCTGAATTAATTATGACTGAATATTGAGTTCCATCCTCATTCGTTGCTCTATGATTTCAGCCAGGGAACTTCGATGTAGGTACGGTTTAGGAAGCTTGTTTCGCTGCATTAATTATGAATGAATATTGAGTTCCATCCTCATTCGGTGCTCTATGATTTCAGCCTGGGAACTTCGATGTAGGTACGGTTTAGTAAGCTTGTTTCGCTGCATTAATTATGACTGAATATTGTGTTCCATCCTCATTCGGTGCTCTATGATTTCAGCCAGGGAACTTCGATGTAGGTACGGTTTAGGAACCTTGTTTCACTCCATTAATTATGACTGAATATTGAGTTACATCCTCATTCGGTGCTCTATGATTTCAGCCAAGGAACGTCGATGTAGGTTACTTTTTAGGAAGTTTTTTTGTTGGATTAATTATGACTCAATATTGAGTTCCATCCTCATTCGGTGCTCTATGATTTCAGCCAGGGAACGTCGATGTAGGGTACTATTTCGGAAGATTTTTTGTTGGATTAATTATGACTGAATATTGAGTTCAATCCTCATTCGGTGCTCTATGATTTCAGCCAGGGAACTTCGATGTAGGTACGGTTTTGGAAGCTTGTTTCGCTGCATGAATTATGACTGAATATTGAGTTCCATCCTCATTTGGTGCTCTATGATTTCAGTCAGGGAACTTCGATGTAGGTACGGTTTAGGAAGCTTGTTTCGCTGCATTAATTATGACTGAATATTGAGTTCCATCCTCATTCGGTGCTCTATGATTTCAGCCAGGGAACGTCGATGTAGGGTACTGTTTAGGAATCTTTTTTGTTGAATTAATTATGACTGAATATTGAGTTCCATCCTCATTCGGTGCTCTATGATTTCAGTCAGGGAACTTCGATGTAGGTACGGTTTAGGAAGCTTGTTTCGCTGCATTAATTATGACTGAATATTGAGTTCCATCCTCATTCGGTGCTCTATGATTTCAGCCAGGGAACTTCGATGTAGGTACGGTTTAGGAAGCTTTTTTGTTGGATTAATTATGACTGAATATTGAGTTCCCTCCTCATTCGGTGCTCTATGATTTCAGCCAGGGAACTTCGATATAGGGTACTGTTTAGGAAGCTTTTTTGTTGGATTAATTATGACTGAATATTGAGTTCCATCCTCATTCCGTGCTCTATGATTTCAGCCAGGGAACTTCGATGTAGGTACGGTTTAGTAATCTTGTTTCGCTGCATTAATTATGACTGAATATTGAGTTCCATCCTCATTCGGTGCTCTATGATTTCAGCCAGGGAACTTCGATATAGGTACGGTTTAGGAAGCTTGTTTCGCTGCATTAATTATGACTGAATATTAAGTTCCTCCTCATTCGGTGCTCTATGATTTCAGCCAGGGAACTTCGATATAGGTACGGTTTAGGAAGCTTTTTTGTTGGATTAATTATGACTGAATATTGAGTTCCCTCCTCATTCGGTGCTCTATGATTTCAGCCAGGGAACTTCGATATAGGGTACTGTTTAGGAAGCTTTTTTGTTGGATTAATTATGACTGAATATTGAGTTCCATCCTCATTCCGTGCTCTATGATTTCAGCCAGGGAACTTCGATGTAGGTACGGTTTAGGAATCTTGTTTCGCTGCATTAATTATGACTGAATATTGAGTTCCATCCTCATTCGGTGCTTTATGATTTCAGCCAGGGAACCTCGATGTAGGGTACTGTTTAGGAAGCTTTTTTGTTGGATTATTTATGACTGAATATTGAGTTCCATCCTCATTCGGTGCTCTATGATTTCAGCCAGGGAACTTCGATGTAGATACGGTTTAGGAAGCTTTTTTCGCTGCATTAATTATGACTGAATATTGAGTTCCATCCTCATTCGGTGCTCTATGATTTCAGCCAAGGAACTTCGATGTAGGTACGGTTTAGTAAGCTTTTTCTGCTGCATTATTTATGACTGAATATTGAGTTCCATCCTCATTCGGTGCTCTATGATTTCAGCCAGGTAACTTCGATGTAGGGTACTGTTTAGGAAGCTTTTTTGTTGGATTAATTATGACTGAATATTGAGTTCCCTCCTCATTCGGTGCTCTATGATTTCAGCCAGGGAACTTCGATATAGGGTACTGTTTAGGAAGCTTTTTTGTTGGATTAATTATGACTGAATATTGAGTTCCATCCTCATTCCGTGCTCTATGATTTCAGCCAGGGAACTTCGATGTAGGTACGGTTTAGGAATCTTGTTTCGCTGCATTAATTATGACTGAATATTGAGTTCCATCCTCATTCGGTGCTGTATGATTTCAGCCAGGGAACGTCGATGTAGGGTACTGTTTACGAAGCTTTTTTGTTGGATTAATTATGACTGAATATTGAGTTCAATCCTCATTCGGTGCTCTATGATTTCAGCCAGGGAACTTCGATGTAGGTACGGTTTAGGAAGCTTGTTTCGCTGCATTAATTATGACTGAATATTGAGTTCCATCCTCATTCGGAGCTCTATGATTTCAGCCAGGGAACTTCGATATATGTACGGTTTAGGAAGCTTTTTTGTTGGATTAATTATGACTGAATATTGAGTTCCCTCCTCATTCGGTGCTCTATGATTTCAGCCAGGGAACTTCGATATAGGGTACTGTTTAGGAAGCTTTTTTGTTGGATTAATTATGACTGAATATTGAGTTCCATCCTCATTCCGTGCTCTATGATTTCAGCCAGGGAACTTCGATGTAGGTACGGTTTAGTAATCTTGTTTCGCTGCATTAATTATGACTGAATATTGAGTTCCATCCTCATTCGGTGCTCTATGATTTCAGCCAGGGAACTTCGATATAGGTACGGTTTAGGAAGCTTGTTTCGCTGCATTAATTATGACTGAATATTGAGTTCCTCTTCATTCGGTGCTCTATGATTTCAGCCAGGGAACTTCGATATAGGTACGGTTTAGGAAGCTTTTTTGTTGGATTAATTATGACTGAATATTGAGTTCCCTCCTCATTCGGTGCTCTATGATTTCAGCCAAAGAACTTCGATATAGGGTACTGTTTAGGAAGCTTTTTTGTTGGATTAATTATGACTGAATATTGAGTTCCATCCTCATTCCGTGCTCTATGATTTCAGCCAGGGAACTTCGATGTAGGTACGGTTTTGGAATCTTGTTTCGCTGCATTAATTATGACTGAATATTGAGTTCCATCCTCATTCGGTGCTTTATGATTTCAGCCAGGGAACCTCGATGTAGGGTACTGTTTAGGAAGCTTTTTTGTTGGATTATTTATGACTGAATATTGAGTTCCATCCTCATTCGGTGCTCTATGATTTCAGCCAGGGAACTTCGATGTAGATACGGTTTAGGAAGCTTTTTTCGCTGCATTAATTATGACTGAATATTGAGTTCCATCCTCATTCGGTGCTCTATGATTTCAGCCAAGGAACTTCGATGTAGGTACGGTTTAGTAAGCTTTTTCTGCTGCATTATTTATGACTGAATATTGAGTTCCATCCTCATTCGGTGCTCTATGATTTCAGCCAGGTAACTTCGATGTAGGGTACTGTTTAGGAAGCTTTTTTGTTGGATTAATTATGACTGAATATTGAGTTCCCTCCTCATTCGGTGCTCTATGATTTCAGCCAGGGAACTTCGATATAGGGTACTGTTTAGGAAGCTTTTTTGTTGGATTAATTATGACTGAATATTGAGTTCCATCCTCATTCCGTGCTCTATGATTTCAGCCAGGGAACTTCGATGTAGGTACGGTTTAGGAATCTTGTTTCGCTGCATTAATTATGACTGAATATTGAGTTCCATCCTCATTCGGTGCTGTATGATTTCAGCCAGGGAACGTCGATGTAGGGTACTGTTTACGAAGCTTTTTTGTTGGATTAATTATGACTGAATATTGAGTTCAATCCTCATTCGGTGCTCTATGATTTCAGCCAGGGAACTTCGATGTAGGTACGGTTTAGGAAGCTTGTTTCGCTGCATTAATTATGACTGAATATTGAGTTCCATCCTCATTCGGAGCTCTATGATTTCAGCCAGGGAACTTCGATATATGTACGGTTTAGGAAGCTTGTTTCGCTGAATTAATTATGACTGAATATTGAGTTCCATCCTCATTCGTTGCTCTATGATTTCAGCCAGGGAACTTCGATGTAGGTACGGTTTAGGAAGCTTGTTTCGCTGCATTAATTATGAATGAATATTGAGTTCCATCCTCATTCGGTGCTCTATGATTTCAGCCTGGGAACTTCGATGTAGGTACGGTTTAGTAAGCTTGTTTCGCTGCATTAATTATGACTGAATATTGTGTTCCATCCTCATTCGGTGCTCTATGATTTCAGCCAGGGAACTTCGATGTAGGTACGGTTTAGGAACCTTGTTTCACTCCATTAATTATGACTGAATATTGAGTTACATCCTCATTCGGTGCTCTATGATTTCAGCCAAGGAACGTCGATGTAGGTTACTTTTTAGGAAGTTTTTTTGTTGGATTAATTATGACTCAATATTGAGTTCCATCCTCATTCGGTGCTCTATGATTTCAGCCAGGGAACGTCGATGTAGGGTACTATTTCGGAAGATTTTTTGTTGGATTAATTATGACTGAATATTGAGTTCAATCCTCATTCGGTGCTCTATGATTTCAGCCAGGGAACTTCGATGTAGGTACGGTTTTGGAAGCTTGTTTCGCTGCATGAATTATGACTGAATATTGAGTTCCATCCTCATTCGGTGCTCTATGATTTCAGTCAGGGAACTTCGATGTAGGTACGGTTTAGGAAGCTTGTTTCGCTGCATTAATTATGACTGAATATTGAGTTCCATCCTCATTCGGTGCTCTATGATTTCAGCCAGGGAACGTCGATGTAGGGTACTGTTTAGGAATCTTTTTTGTTGAATTAATTATGACTGAATATTGAGTTCCATCCTCATTCGGTGCTCTATGATTTCAGTCAGGGAACTTCGATGTAGGTACGGTTTAGGAAGCTTGTTTCGCTGCATTAATTATGACTGAATATTGAGTTCCATCCTCATTCGGTGCTCTATGATTTCAGCCAGGGAACTTCGATGTAGGTACGGTTTAGGAAGCTTTTTTGTTGGATTAATTATGACTGAATATTGAGTTCCCTCCTCATTCGGTGCTCTATGATTTCAGCCAGGGAACTTCGATATAGGGTACTGTTTAGGAAGCTTTTTTGTTGGATTAATTATGACTGAATATTGAGTTCCATCCTCATTCCGTGCTCTATGATTTCAGCCAGGGAACTTCGATGTAGGTACGGTTTAGTAATCTTGTTTCGCTGCATTAATTATGACTGAATATTGAGTTCCATCCTCATTCGGTGCTCTATGATTTCAGCCAGGGAACTTCGATATAGGTACGGTTTAGGAAGCTTGTTTCGCTGCATTAATTATGACTGAATATTGAGTTCCTCCTCATTCGGTGCTCTATGATTTCAGCCAGGGAACTTCGATATAGGTACGGTTTAGGAAGCTTTTTTGTTGGATTAATTATGACTGAATATTGAGTTCCCTCCTCATTCGGTGCTCTATGATTTCAGCCAGGGAACTTCGATATAGGGTACTGTTTAGGAAGCTTTTTTGTTGGATTAATTATGACTGAATATTGAGTTCCATCCTCATTCCGTGCTCTATGATTTCAGCCAGGGAACTTCGATGTAGGTACGGTTTAGGAATCTTGTTTCGCTGCATTAATTATGACTGAATATTGAGTTCCATCCTCATTCGGTGCTTTATGATTTCAGCCAGGGAACCTCGATGTAGGGTACTGTTTAGGAAGCTTTTTTGTTGGATTATTTATGACTGAATATTGAGTTCCATCCTCATTCGGTGCTCTATGATTTCAGCCAGGGAACTTCGATGTAGATACGGTTTAGGAAGCTTTTTTCGCTGCATTAATTATGACTGAATATTGAGTACCATCCTCATTCGGTGCTCTATGATTTCAGCCAAGGAACTTCGATGTAGGTACGGTTTAGTAAGCTTTTTCTGCTGCATTATTTATGACTGAATATTGAGTTCCATCCTCATTCGGTGCTCTATGATTTCAGCCAGTTAACTTCGATGTAGGGTACTGTTTAGGAAGCTTTTTTGTTGGATTAATTATGACTGAATATTGAGTTCCCTCCTCATTCGGTGCTCTATGATTTCAGCCAGGGAACTTCGATATAGGGTACTGTTTAGGAAGCTTTTTTGTTGGATTAATTATGACTGAATATTGAGTTCCATCCTCATTCCGTGCTCTATGATTTCAGCCAGGGAACTTCGATGTAGGTACGGTTTAGGAATCTTGTTTCGCTGCATTAATTATGACTGAATATTGAGTTCCATCCTCATTCGCTGCTTTATGATTTCAGCCAGGGAACGTCGATGTAGGGTACTGTTTAGGAAGCTTTTTTGTTGGATTATTTATGACTGAATATTGAGTTCCATCCTCATTCGGTGCTCTATGATTTCAGCCAGGGAACTTCGATGTAGGTACGGTTTAGGAAGCTTTTTTTGCTGCATTAATTATGACTGAATATTGAGTTCCATCCTCATTCGGTGCTCTATGATTTCAGCCAGGGAACTTCGATGTAGGTACGGTTTAGTAAGCTTTTTCCGCTGCATTATTTATGACTGAATATTGAGTTCCATCCTCATTCGGTGCTCTCTGATTTCAGCCAGGGAACTTCGTAAATCGCAATAAATAACCAATATATTTACTATCTTCGAACTAAGTGCTTATCAGCTCGACATATAAATGAATCTTATTTAACTATCATCGAATTACAACAATATTCCTACCACTAGGCAATGAAGCTACTTTTATATACTTATATTGATATATTAACTCATTTGCAGATTCTTTTCTATTAAAGGTGTATACCAGTCGTACAAACAAGATGTCGATTTGAAAAAAGGCTTACCGAATGAATGTAATACATTCAAAATTCGAACAATGATTGCCGATTCGATTTAATGGGTTAATAGCCGTCCCGTCATATTTTACAACGTTCTGTATGTGTAGCAGGAATTCCAACCTGTAACATGTATTTATTAACTGGAATATGATCTGAAATTTTCACTGCATCATGTTTGATCTACTAAAAATTGAATTCACTACATACACAATAAATACTTTTTTCTCAGTTTAAATGCCTTTTGGTCTCATTAGGCTACTCACATATTGATATACCTATGAAATATCACTGGGTATTTTATTTATTTATTTTTTTGATAGTGTCATGGGTCCTTACCTATATCTACAGAATGTACTCTTCCTAACACTATGTATACTACGCCTCTCAATCGAGTCGATTCGATAGTAGTTCACTCCATACCAGACTGACAGTCATACTAACACCTTCCACATCTTGTATTATTATTTCGTGTAATATACCTTCGTTATTTCTACTCTTGTGTTCGTGTTGTTCTACCTTGGTCCTAACCTGGACCATAACCGATAGTGATGTTAATCCTGTTCAAAACACGAAAGCCACTGTGAGGGTGGAGAGATAACGTTTAATCGTAGGCTTGAACAAGTGAAGATTGTAATGATTGGAAAAATATTCCCGGAGCAGCGGTTCGTGCGAAGTAGCTGCTAGAGTGGAACATAGATCACACCAATAGAATCCGAAGGTCGCTGCAGTATGGGCGTTAAGTTTGAAAATGGCAGAACTAAGAATTGTAGTTCGTCTCAGCACATTGCAAGGAAATGGCGATAGAGGAGTAAGAACCTTTCGACATCTTGTCTGTGAGAAACGTGCGGTAAGAATGAAAATAATTTGTCACCTTCAAGGACGCAGAGACGATTTTAAACTCTATCACGACCGGAGAGTAAAGACTTGGGATTTTCATCCCATTAGCAGCAGTACGCCATTTTCAGAGGAGACATAATGATAGAAGCTCAGATTGAGGAATCGGAGAGCTGAGTTCGAATTTCAGTCGAATCCATGACATTCACTAACGTGCTAAAAACCTTGATATGAATCTTCCACTTCTCCCCCCAGCAGGGCAGACAGGATTCTATAGCTTTTGATGGCAACTGGTCTTATACTTGCTGGACGCGTAGAAGATGTCACGAAAGGTCAGAAACTTGCTGGAGCCGTAGAGGATAGCATGAAATGTCATGTACTCTCTGGAGCCGTAGAGGATGGCAAGAAATTTCATGTAATTCCTGGAGCCGGAGACGAGGGCACGAAATGTCATGGACTTTCTGGAGCCGCAGAAAGTCTACCAATCTCGTATTTATGAGCTTTACATGAGCAGTAGGACATACCGGGTTCTAGAGATTTTGATGGCAACTGGTCTACCGCAGAAAGAAAAGGCAACTTACAGCGGGAAAAAATCTGCTTTGTCAGTCATGTATCGAAACACATGGCACATAACTGACTGACTCTTATTTTCAGCCTGATTTGTCTTTTGCAAATGTAGATGATAGTACGAAAGTTCATGTACTTGCTGAAGCCGTAGAGGATGGCACGAAAGGTCAAATACTTGCTGGAGCCGTAAAAGATGGCACAGAAGGTCACATACTTGCTGGAGTCGTAGAGGATGGCACGAAAGGTCATATACTTGCTGGAGCCTTAGAGGATTGCGCGAAAGGTCATATACTTGCAGTAGCATTAGAGGATGTCGCGAAAGGTCATATATTTGCTGGAGCCTTAGAGGATGGCGCGAAAGGTAATATACTTGCAGGAGCCTTAGAGGATGGCGCGAAAGGTCATATACTTGCAGGAGCCTTAGAGGATGGCGCGAAAGGTCATATACTTGCTGGAGCCGTAGAGGATGACACGAAAAGTCATAAACCTGCTGGGGCCTTAGAGGATGGTACGAAAGATCATATACTTGCTGGAGCCGTATAGGATGGCGCGAAAGGTCATATACTTGCTGGAGCCTTAGAAGATCGCGCGAAAGGTCATATATTTGCTGGAGCCTTAGAGGACGGCACGAAAGGTCATATACTTGCTGGAGCCGTAGAGGATGGCTGGAAAAGTCATATACTTTCTGGAGCCTTTGAGGATGGCGCGAAAGGTCATATACTTGCTGGAGCCGTAGAGGATATCACGAAATGTTATGTACTTTCTGGAGCCTTAGAGGATGGCACGAAAGGTCGTGGACTTTCTGGAGCCTCAGAAAGGTTTGGTTTGATTTTATGGCCCAAGAAGCGCTCAAGGCACGGGACCTACCTGGGAAATATCTATTCCTTGTGAGTAGTGATAGTGCTTTGTCCGATCAGCGATGAGGGAATATAACTAATTTCGTTTTCGCGGCATTGATTGTTAACCCCCATTCCCCACCCACATCTGAGATGTTAAAGCTAGGTCAAAGGAGAGATCAGCAGTCAATCTCTAGTCATCGGATGTTCGATCTATATGATTAATGTTCATCACGGAATTAAGGGCATTGACAAAAAAATGGATGTTTATCTTGGAAGAAATGTTCAATGTGTATATATATGTTTTTTTCGTGTTTTTTGTTTTTTTTCTTTCAATATTAGGGTACAGGCATTTTAATCTACCGAGATACGAATGTTGATCAATAAGTTCGTATGCGGAGAGTATTAAATAAATTAATCTGAAAACTTTTATTGGATAACGTTTACTTTATGCGATTAATTGAGGATCGTTGGATTAAGTGCATGAACAATATTACAAAGGAAATATGAGTTTCGAGAAATAAATGTTTTCGTTTGTTTGTTGTTTTTTTTTTTTCGTCATTAGGCTACGAAATATAGTGTGCTTACATTTAATAATTAATGACAGATATTGTTCGTGGGTTTGCGCATCTGATTTTCAATAAGGACGCCTTCCTTTGAAGTTAAGCTTTTTCGCCAAACAGTGTTTCATCTCTGTGCTTATTGGCACGTGTAAAGCATCGGCGGGAAATCTTTTTGGATAAAGTGGACAGATAAAGCTCTCTAGAGTGCTCCCTTTGCCTGTCGTCATATCTCTTAGGAGCCCTGCCAGCGAATGACAGTTGATTAATTAAAGACATGGGATCGTCAAAATGGAACAACAGAACAAAAGAAAAATGAATGATCATTTAGAAAATAATATTGAAATACATACGCACATAGCCATTGAGATAAAATATTCGTCACACAGTCAAATAATCTGTGGTCATTATTATTTTTTTTTTTTAATAATTTCTCTCTTGTCGACGTATTTCTCCATTAAGTAGAGGCACCGAAAAGTAATGATTCCAGATCAAAATTCTGCTAATAATTGGGTAAGATCCAATCTAGATTTAACTAGGCTTAGATTAATCAAGCAAGCAGCCATATATGAAAAAAATTTTAACCATTTAACCCCATGCAAGACGGGTTACTGAGTGTTAAAGAGAAATGAGAATTTCGTGAGAAGAAAGGAAAATAACAGAATGGGAACAGGAAAATAGTATACGACGATTGACGTTGCGTTTAAGTTTTTGAAGATTGTAGATAACAGCAAGATTTTTTTTCTCCAGGATGCTATCAGCTTGCGTAGATAGATAGATAGATAGATAGATAGATAGATAGATAGATAGATAGATAGAAAGATAGATAATGAATAAGCAAGGATAGATAGATAGATAGATAGATAGATAGATAGATAGATAGATAGATAGATAGATAGATAGATAGATACATACATACATACATACATATATGCGTAGGTAGATGAAAACAGATTCAGATAGATGAAAAAACAATTAGAAAACTTGAGATAGATAGATAGATAGATAGATAGATAGATAGATAGATAGATACGTACATACATACATACATACATGCGTAGAGAGATAAAAAGAGATTCAGATAGGTATAAAAACAATTTAGGAAACATGTAAGAAGAGGTTGATGCTACTCATCAAAATGGTGACCAGTCTCGTGTTGCTTAACTTTACTGATCGTCCGGGAACCGGTCTTTCAACGCGATGTCGCCGTAAAGCTTGTCCCAGTTAAAAACATCGCACGGTTACTTTCAGAATTTTAATGATTAATAACAAGGAAAAAAAAATAAAACGAATTTCTTGCGAGTAGAAAGTAGAGGACAGAGTCGACAATTCCTTCTCTTTCTTTTCAAGACAAGAGAACTTCTGAAAGGAAGACAATCAAAGAAAAGATTGCAAAGGCAAACAGTGGACGAATTGAACAAAAGCCAGTCCTCTTGGTTATTTTTTCCTGGTTGGCGATGCTATCAGCTCTTGTGGCCAAGTGTCTGTCTTTGTTGACAGTTTTTCCTCGCAGCTGACGGAATTACAAGGCTGAAAGCAAACAGACAATCGATGTATCACCTATCAGCTTGCTGGTTTCTTTATTTCGACGTCTGACAAAAGGAATCAAATCTAAATTATTTACCGACCAGAAAGTAACCGGCCATTTAATATAAAGAAAAAGAAGAGCCTGCCTAGGGCAGTGGCTCTTTTATCCTTTCCTGTGTATTATACGTCAGACCTCGTAAACTTATCCTAAGTGCACAAAAAAAAAACAGTCTAAAAAATCCCATATCTGAATCGCGATCAACTGCACCGTCAACGCCGTTTCCTCAGTGATTTTAGCTATTGCAGAAAAGTGCGATGTTGCAAGAAGGATAGTCCGTGTTGTATAGCCGGTCAGGGTAGTCGACTATCCTGGGTGATACGATGTTTGGCGAAAAAGCGCCGAAAGAAGACGTAAAAATCTACCCGACCAACTGCTGCGAAAACAACCATCAATTAGTCATCATCATTTATTCAATTAACGTCGCTGTGGTCACCACCTCCCACCATCTCACAATAGTGGTTCAGGGGTACATTCACGGTAGAATAGTGCAATCACTTGCTGGTTCCTTTTGCAGCAGGGATGTTGAGATTACTCCGCCCAGCCTATCAGCAGTTAGAAAGGCAGACCTACAAGACATCTTGAGGGTGGTTTGAAATCAGCGTTTTCCTCCTCCTAGACTGGTCGCCAAACAAGTCCTGCTGTTTTACCCCTAGCCGGAGAGAAGAGATGGGATCATTAAAGAAGAAGATGTCAATACTTTTGTTCCAGACACGGAAAAAAACACAGGTGGCTTCATGGTGCAAAATCATTTTCATACAAGTCTGTATTTTCGAGTCATTAAACATTCAAAGGTTTTTTTTCTTCGATGAGTTGGTTCGCAGACTCCTGACGAGCCATGACGTATAGAGTTTGGTCAGATAAAAAAAGGTGAAAGCTGAAGGGAAACTGTCGAAATGTCACCTGCCTAGAATGAGATTTGTGAAGTTAACGACTGGAATGGATATGCAAGATGTTCACGTTCGCAAATAGAAAATAATTCACAGTCACCAAATAAAATCACTTCACTTACTCCGAAGAGCTTAGGTATGGTTGGTCGTGTTAGAAAATCTAGTACTGGGATTGGCTAAAATATTATTGCTACGATATTCCAGGAAAGCACGGTGGAGTAATAAATTGCGGCTCGGATTGAGGAATCGGATAGTCGAGTTCGAATTCTAATCGAATCCATTACATTCACTTACGTGCTAATATCCTTGGGAAAGGTATGAATCTTCTTCTTCTTCCCCAAGCTATGGGTAAATAGCAGGACAGACTTGGATGGCAACTGTTCTACAGCAGGCAACCTACCGCGGGATAAAATCTGCTTAAGCGTGTATCACGCATGGCACATAACGGACTGACGATACCCCGTCGTGATCAGATCATCTTTCCATAATAATCAATAAAGTTACAGGGACCGAAAAGTCTATTGCAAATCAACATTCGGCTAATAACTGAGTCAGACATACCCTCATATTAACTAAGCTTAAATTGATCTAGCATACATCCATAGATGGACCTCTTTTCATTATTTTACCCCAAATAAGGTAATAATACCAAGATGCAAGGGTTACCGGGAGTGAAAAGACAACGAGAAGATTTCGGTGAGGGTAAAGGGGAATAAAAAAAGCGGATTCGGGAAGACAGAAGGTTGCGATTGATGTCGTATTTAAAGTTTCAAGATTATATGTGATAAGGAAGTAATAAATCGGAAAGGAATTACGCGGGTGATAAAATAAACTATTAGAATAGAATTTATGTCTACACTTAGCGAACTCAACAGTAAAACAATATGACTTAGTTACCAATCAAGTAAAACACTTAAATTCAAGAAGTTAAAGTATCAAGGAGGAGAGTGATATTTATTTCTACTATGTAGAGAAAATGTCGCACAAATCCACAAAGGGGAATTGGGGAAAGGGCAGTCTTCATCTGTCGTAACATTAAACTTAGCTAACCATAAACACTGACATACAACAATATTCCTAACACCAAAACAACGCATTCTTTCTTACTTTTCTTACTACATCCACCGTAATACCTCATTGTCTCTATGAAAATCCTAACTAGTCCCCATATGTACAATTTAGTGTCTGTGTGTGCGGAGGAATAAAATTACAATTTCAAAATCTAAACCCAAATGAATATTTACAAATTTGAACAAAAACCTATATAGAAGAAACTAAACAAAATAGCATTAGTAATAAAAAACCCCACAATCCTTAACTGTGGTTGAGACATCAGTTCACTGGACGAAATGCGGGACTTTAATAATATAAGGATATTCATTCATCCCAAGTACTCACTCAACCACACACTCACGCAAACACAACAACAAATATGAAAATCACAACCGAAAACAAAAGGGCCTCGCATCCACGAGAGAACTGACATCCCTAAACACCTAATGAGTGAGGTTTGGTTTGGTTTGTTTAGTTTTACGGCATATCATCCTCAATGGGTTATTTAATGCCGACAAGATTTTTTAAATATTTTTTTCAAAAATGTATAGCTGGTAATTTTTTTTTTTTTTGTTTTCAAAAATGTATTGCTGGTAAGAATTTTTCTTCAAAAATTTATTTCTGGTAATAACTTTTTACAAACTATTTCTGGTATTCAAACTTATTTTTACACTTTCATGCTGTTTTGACCCCAGTTTTGTGTTAACTATTTACCCATAGCTGGGACCCTAACATAGGCTACCAGACCGGGTCAAGGTGGACCTAGGAACACCAGCAATTAAGAGATACTTTCACTCTTCTTAAAACCTCCTAATCAGAGGCCTTGCTGTTGGACACAGTTTATCGTCTTACCCAGGGCGCGGATGTAGTTTATCTTCATACCCAGGACAACCTAATGAGGGAGGGGATGGGAAATTAAACTAAAAAAAAATAGGTGCATAAATAAAAGGGGCCAATGAGCATACATCCCCTAGCTAAGTTAACTTGAAGAAAGAAACTAAAGAGACGAAAACAACCCTAAAGTAACCTAAATCCGGGCAGGGTTAGCCTATTTTCAACACAGGGAGAACAATATCCTGATGCCTAACCGACATCAATGTCCCACTACAAGTCAGCCACTTTCACTCAACACAGACACGCATGATTCATCCAGGAGAACTCATTAAAACAATTGACATATAAATATTTATAGAAAAGTCAGAGTGAAGCCACGTCACGACTGTGGGCAAGAGACTGAAGTCGAGATTTCAGGCCAGGAGCAATAACATTACAGATTCTGCTTTGGATTTAGTCGCGAATCTCAATATATATAGCAAGAGCATCAGACTTGATATGACAACATCCAATGCACTGAGAAATGCTAAATTTATAAATTTGCAAAATGGATTCTGACGAAAGAATATTGTCTGGCATGACACATTAGCCCAAATTTCCTTGTAACAGACCTAGCAATTGATTCAATATAATAAAAACCATTTCTTATCAGCGGAAAAAATGTGAAGCCAAGAAGGGGCAATGAGGTGTTGGAAGTTAAGAAAGGTTCTCTATGATAATTAAAAGACAATAGTTCCGTTTCAGAGGTATAAAAATATGGCATTTCTAAACCCGCCTAGACGGGTTCAGGCCCTGTCAACCTCACTGGACGAAACCTTGCCCTTCGGCAAAGCCTCGTCCGGGTTCCCCTCTGCTAATGCAGAGAGTTCGACAGTCGCCGAGAGTCTGTCTCTCGGTCTCAGAATCTCTTGATTCCTGTATTTATCAATCCACCCACGAGGATAGAATGTGGCACAAGGCCATTTTAATGTGGGTATCCCCGAGCCCGTAGGCTCGGCCAAAAATATGGCATTTCTAAACCCGTCTAGACGGGTTCAGGCCCTGTCAACCTCACCGGACGAAACCTTACTCTTCGGCAAAGCCTCGTCCGGGTTCCCCTCTGCTAATGCAGAAAGTTCGACACTCGCCGAGAGTCTGTTTCTCGGTCTCAGAATCTCTTGATTCCTTTCCTCTCTTCCCGGTACCAACCATATTTATATGGTCGGTACTCCACTATGCAAATTAGGTGGATCCTACCACAACAGTTAACAACAGATTGCAGATGAATCATCATCAAACAAGACAGACCGTCTATTAGCAATGGACAGCAAATCGATGATAGGCGAGTGGATGAAACAGATTTTGGAGATGAATTCTCATTAAAATCTTTGCGATTTGCAAAGATTTATATATATATATATTAGATTGGTTCAAAAATAATGACGTAATAATATCGTTTTTTCACGTTAAAAATACGTCAAAAAACGACATTATTACGTCATTACACACATCCTGCCTTTTATAGATAGAGATATACATGAACTGAAAGGAACACAATCAAATTTCTAAATATTTATGCATTTAGCAGCTAAAATCATTTACAATATGAAGGTGAAAAAGGAGAATTAAAAACAAGTTTAGAAAGATTATTTAAATCTTATCTTAGACGCGTTTATGGTCTGGTCTGCTTTGCCACGAGGCGATTCTTACGGAGATGATATTCTTGAGATCAGCTTCGTAAAAATCATAGAGAAGACGATTGCCTGTTTGTTGCCGATTAACCTAGACTTCCCCAGCACGTGTAAGCTATGCAACAAAAGAACAACTGGAAAAATCACTTCCCCATAACTATCTAACATGGTCAGACAGTAAGAGAAAAATCTTTTTTATCCTTCTCGGCAATTTGAATAGTTTCCGAATAAACAGAGAAAAAAGTAGAATAATTGAAATCGATCTCTTTTTCGAGTCCCATGTCAAATATTACAGAAAACTGAAAAGGCCTTCCAATTATTTTTCATTTTTAATTGGTCGTATCTTTGTCTGAGTATAGCTATGATAAAATGAACTGAACGTCTCGGGTGAAGTCCATTTACTTAAAATATACTAGCAGGGCTCCCCACATTAAACCGATCTTGTGTCAAAAGGCGAGTCCATGCAGTTTAAAAATACGTCATATACGGGTGGTCGAGTAAATGCCAAATTACTATAAAGTAGTTTGTAACACGTTTATTTATCATTTCTCAGTTATGTCTCTGTCTTTGGGCAGAGTGTGCTCAGAGGCGGCTCCGTTGAAGGACAGATTTGCAAGAAAAGGAAAATTATACTGGAAGGTGCCCAGCCCTGGGGAACAGCTGCCAAAGGCCGCGCCCACTCATTGCAACAGAGAGAGAGAGAGATCAGTGCTCGCACCGAAGCCAGCGCAACCGACTACTGTGGGATATCAGGAAATATTTGTTCCTAGCCCGGGTGTACGCGCTCGGACTCCCCACATTAAAACTACCTTATGTCACAACGCGACTTCGTAGGAGGTCGAGTAAATACTAAATTACTATAAAGTAGTGTTGCGGCTTTTTAATCTCTGAATGTGTGGGAGAATTAAGCTCCACTTTCGCATTTATTCATATACATTCCATAATTAAAGTTTTATTAAATGAGCTATTATGATTCTAACTATTCAAATGTCGAATGTATAACTAATTCTAATTTCTGTTTCCCATCTTTACACTATATTAAATTTAATCTCATAAATGGTCCTCTGTTCTGTCACCAATGAAATAAAAATAATTGTTTCTACAGAAAAAATAAGGATCTACTTACATCAATCGTCTTTAAATTAAGTGGCAGCAGAAGAATTATCGTTGAACTTTAAAAAGATAAGCTTAGACATTAATTCAATATTTAAATTCAGTGATCAATTTTGAGTTCTTCTGTAGTTTATAGATACCTAGATATTGTGATGGTTACCAAACCAATAGTCCTCTCGAGGAGCTAGCTTAAATGCCACCCGATAAGGCGGATTTTAAGCTAGCTTATAATAAAATGTGTACTGCAATTTTGGATACAAAAGGAAAATAAGAGTTATTTCCCTTGAACCATAAAAGCAACGATAATGACTACTACAATACATTAATATATATTTTTAACCTCGCATAATCTGGCAACCCTGAATATGATCTCACCGAACATCGTTCCCTGCACCTAATTTTTCTAGGGCTTTTGAATGAGCTATGAATCATTGAAATCGGACCAGTGGAAGCGGAGGCGTTGCTTGTGTACACATGGACAAACACACACATATACACTGTACTTTATATATAAGATTTTTTAAATTCTTTACTGATATTCAGGTATTCACTACTAGAAATCGATTTCACTATTTTTTCTTGTTCAAAACGTTGCCTGAAACTGGGGACTTTGTGAGCTCATTAACTGTAAACCAAACATTTCTCACTTAGAAATATCTGGAGTAACCAGACAGTAGCATAAAAATGCTGTTACCACTATAATCGACCATGACAGACATATTTTCGTCACTGAAATCGATTTTTGTTAGAGCTCCGGCTAATTTTGTTATTGAAAAATAAAAACGCCTTTCAGGGGGTTTTGATTTTAAGTCGCCATTTCATCGGATGAATGTAGCTATGGTAACCTGTAATTATGGATGTGTTTTCATTGCAGTTACAGTCTCATAACAAGGCACTTTCAGAGAAATCCTTTTGTCTCTAAACTGATTTTGGCGAGGAAAACGTTATTTCTTTTGTTTCAGTATTTCCCATTTTGTTGTTATTTCTTTACAGAAACAGAAATTCTTAACAAGCCTCAGTTATCCAGATTTTGTGAATACTTTTACATATATGTACATAATCAAAATGCAAAAGCAAGTATAAACCACTTTTATTAACTGAAGGCTTATTTGCTTATGACATTTTTTGAATAAGGCTTGATTAGTTCGATTATTGTCACAGATAATTGTAATTACATGACCTTTCAATTGATTGACTAAATCAACAACATTTTTAACATAAAATTCCGAATTTAGTTTGACAACTAGGATCATCTTAATGAAAAACATTTGATCAATCCTCAATACAGTTTTTACTATGCCTCTTCAGAATATTTGGCAAAACCAAATAAGTTTCCTCCTTACCATCGTAAACTCACTTTAACATAAACTTCAACAAGGATGATACATTTTCTTTCTGTCCATCTGACATTTTGCTAAATACATCAGCAAGAAAATTCAGATCATCTACCTTCGAAACTATTGTTTTCTCTCTAAGTAATTTGCAATCATCTTGAATTCTGTTATAAAGAGAACGAGATGTGGCAAAATATTCATATGCCCGACACGAATTTCTGACTCGTAATCTTTTTTTGCCAAATATTTGTGGTGACATAACTTCGATATGCTGTCTCAAAACCTGTTTCTTTCATTCAGTTTTACAGTTACCAAGGTAACAAATTGCTTCCTCAATTTGAGACCAATGTTGAAACATATTCATTCTGGACGAAATGCCTTTGCCTATACCTGCATGGTAACATTCAAAGTCAAGTTTTCGAAAGTTTTAATTAAAAAATCGGAATACCTCCAGTGAAAAAATACGAAGATTGAATAAACTATTGATTGTTTGATTTGTAGCAGGTAACTGCTGGCGCAAAATCATGATGGTCGATATCAGCACACAAATTTGTAAAATTCTTAATTCTTTCTTTTTCTGAGAAATGTGCAAAACTCATCATCTTGCACACTTCGCACAGAAGAAAGAATTTTTTTTTTTTTTGTCCTTGGTTTTTGATGGCAAATTATTGAATATTGATGGAGGATCTCATGTCCTACTTTTCCCTAAACAAACAGAGTTTCATAACCAGGTGGAAAATACCTTTCACAAACTACAGTGGCTGAGTGGGTAAAAGTTTTATCTTTTGTTGTTAGCTTTATGATAACCACTTTTCTCTGGCAGCAGGAACTTTTCGGAGGCGAACTTCCCGGACCTTATTTTGCTCATTATAATTGCCTCGACAGACTGCCACACAACACATTTTGACCATTTTGAGATAATATTCATCAGTAGCACTCAAAAAAATCTTAACAAAAGTATAGATTAAAATTTCCCCAAATTCAAAGAATTTAAGTTTTATAAATCCAAACAGTGATTAATCTGCTTTTTAAATTTCTCCTTGTGCACTACGCGTGTTAACTTCAATATATCTTCCAAAAAATCAATTCTCGTGATGATTACATATGAGATTATAAGAAAAGAAAACATTTTTGAATGCAGCTGAAATACAAAAAAGATATTTTGGCAAAAGTTTCAAAAGTGATTCATTAAAACAATTTTTGTTCAACGGAAACGTTATTGTAAAGAAAATTGTTCATACAAAATTATTATATCAAAGTTTGTCTGAATATATCAAATAGAATAGCAGATGTGAGAAATAAAAATAGTTATTAATAAAGTTGGAACACGTTTGAGTGAATTTTAAAAATACAACTGATGAACAGTTGAAAATGCGTAATTTTTTAGAATTTGCAAACAATATTTCGGCTGTTATTATGAATGAAAAACGTGGTAAATAATATTTGTTATATTCTAATAAATTTCAGTCCAACAAAAATGCAAATTTATAATAGATAACAATGGTGTAGCACATTATAAGACTGAGTCATTTTCAAATTCTCGACAGTTACTTCAACAAAAACGTGTTATTTTTAACAATGAAAATAGTATTTCTTGAATGAATCAAGCAGTTAATATGAATAGAAACTTTAATAAAAGATTATTAGATTAAAGTTTCTCGAAATATATCAAACAGAAATGAAATTTTCACGTTTTAAACAACGTGGTGTTCAAACAGTTAGTAAACAGTGGTGTTTAAACAGTCAAAATCGTGAAGAGCCAACTCCTGGCGAAGAATTTTTTAAAACTTCAAAAGAATTTTTGTTTAACGGACACGATTTATTGTAAAGAAAAATATTCGTGCAAAATTACTACATCAAAGCTCATCCGAATATATCAAACAGCATAGCAGATGTGAGAAATTAAAAGTAAAATAGTTGTTAATAAAAATGAATATTGAGAGATTTTAAAATACAGTGGATGGTTAGTTGAAAAAGCGTAATTTTTTAAAATTTCAAACAATATTTCTTAAATATATATTACTGTTATTATGAAGAAAAAAAATTTAAGAATTTATTTGATATATTATAATAATCCAACAAAAATTGTAAATTTATTTTAGATAACAGAGGTTTCGGACATTAAAACACTGAGTAATACAGTCAGTTATGTACCATGCTTAGGCGATCATATATATTTTCCCGCGGTAGGTTGCCATTCCTTTCTGTGGTAGACCAGTTGTCATCCAATGCTATAGAACCCGGCCCGTCCTGATATTTACCCATAGCTTAGAAGAAGAGGAATCATGCCTTTTCCAAGGTTATTACCACGTAAGTGAATGTAATAGATTATGACTGGAATTCAAACTAAGCTCTCCGATTCCTCAATCCGAGATGTTATCCATTACTCCAAGTAATACAGGAGTTCAATAAAAATAATGGCGAAAATAGATCGCAATAAACATCAATTTTGACTTTTTACACTACAGTATACTCACGAACTTATGATAATCCAAATGTAATTCATGATAAAAATGCAGAATCTCAACTGAAATAAATTTGATGGGTGAGTTATAGTTTTAAAAATAATTCTTAGCCATTGATTTAAAATCTAGTTAATCGATTGAATTAATCGAAGTAACAACGATCAAGAAACTCTATCTTGTTTAGAGGCAGAGAATCAATCACTTCTTGACACAAATAGAATAGCGAAAAATATATCGTCCTTTGTTTTACTGAAGACAAAAGATCAATTTTAAGCATTTATATTTGGTAAAACCTTTCAGGGAAATATCTGCCTGGAGACGAACAACAAAGACGATTTCCTTTTGAAAACATTTCGTCGCAATAAATCGATATCTCATATTGACTGACTGATTTCTGTTCATCCAATCAGATCTCGTCTCCAGATTTAAATGATCCGGGCCTCTAGAAAACGAATAATAAAAACGTAAAAACCAAAAAAGAGAAAGCATTTCGACATACTCATATATTTACAGGTAATAAATCTATTCCCATATGGCATACTTCTTTGGTGATCTAAGGAATGACTGATTTGCTCTCTATTCATTTTCTATTGAATTATTACGTTAATAAGAAATTTAAAAAAAACTGAATCACATCGTGCGATAAAAAGAATATCCTCTTATCTTTGACCTAATTGACAACTCTGATATCGTATCAGGGCATAGATTCTCCGTCAATATTTCAATGTCTCTTCATCCGTCTTCAAATTTGAATTGTAAGTAATTATTCTTTTTTACGTTGTAATGAAACTATTAAAATCATCCTTCTTCCTCTTTTTCTCCTTCTTTTTCTTCTTCTACGTGCCATGTTCCTTCTGGACGTAGACGATCATGGCTCTCCACATTTCCCTGTCCTTTTAAGCTCTTAGTAAATTTTGTCTTTTTGGTATATCTCCTAGGCCTTGTTCTTCAATCCATTTATTCAGGGTCAATAGGTAGGCTGTGCGTAGTTTTCCTCTTTACTACTTGCTTTCACTCGACCTTGTGTGTTTTGCACTTTCCAAACCTTCTTTCCTCATTATGTGCTATAGAAATATCAACTGTCTCTTTCTGATGTTAAGTATAAGTGTTTTTTTTTTGTTGAGATTTTCTCTAAAACTTCGTCGTTGCTCGGCTGTTCGGTTTATGGTATTCTCAGCATCCTTCTGTAAAATCACTTTTCTGCTACTTCAAATCTACGAGGAGATTGTCCCGCATTCACTACAATATAGTAGGATTTATATTACATTTTACGCTTACATAATGATTTCTGTTCCCAAAAATGAATTCAAATCATTATTTGAGAGTGACGCAATTGATCACAATACAAATAAGTAACCCTTTCAAAGCGGTAGCTTTTTACAAATTAAAATTATGTCGTGTAAATATGGCTTGTTCGTCAAGAAGCGTCCGACACACTACGAAACTAAAGGTGCATGTTTACAAGATACTACTCTTAATTTCGGGAAATTTAACCATCAAAAGGTTAGTCATTTTTGTATTTCCTTTCGTATAAGACGCTTTATTCAGTTTTGAAATCTACGAAAATCTTACCTGCGCTTAATACAGTCGAATGAAGGATGGCAGATGATAGAGTACTGTACCGGAAGGTTAGGTTATCAGATGAGTTCACTGGGCATAAAAATTGTTACTAGTAATAAAATATTAAAAACAATACAAATTATTACAGTAAACTGTGTTACTAATAATAAAATATGTATGGAAGGCTGTACTTTTTCCGTTGCTAGTCGGTAATATTGAGTGAAATATTTTGATTTGCTTGGATGTACTGTAATTATCTATAAGAATTAATTGACATTTATTGTACTTCATTTGTTTGTATTGTCTAGATGTATTGTAATTATTTATAAGAATTCATTCACATTTATTGTATCTAATCGGTGGCTTTGTCTGCATCTACTGTAATTGTACTTCAAGGATTGCCTTTTCTTGCATTTATTGTAATTATTAATAAGATTTCATTGACATTCATTGTACTTTAGTAATTACTCTTTCTACATCAAGTGTATTATTTATAAAAAAAATTTCACATTTACTATACATAACTGGTGGCTTTTTCTGATTATACTCTTATTATATATAAGAATTATTTTACATTTATCATATTTTACTGATTGCTTTCTCTGTATATTCTACGATTAACTATAAGAAATCATTCATCTTTATTTTCATTTAATGTTTTGCTTTTTCTGCATCTACTCTAATTATCTCTATGAATTCATTCAGATTTATTGTACTCTATTGTACTTTACCGATTACTTTCTCTACATGTATTGTAATTGTCTACAAGAATTCTGTTACATTCATTGTAATTTACTGATTAATATTTCCGCATTTACTGTAATTATCTATAAAACTTCATTCACATTTATTGTCCTTTACTGGTGGCTATTTCGACATCTACTGCAATTGTACTTCCCTGGTTGCTTGTACTGCATTTACTGTAATTATCTATAAGAATTCATTCACATTTATTGTACTTTAATTATTGCTTTGTTATCATATTTTTAATTACCTATAATTCACATTTATTTATTTAATATATATTATTCACATTTATTGTACTTTACTGGGGCCTCTGTACGTATCTACTTTCCTTATATATAAGAACTCATTCACATTTATGGCACTTTATTGATTGCTTTTCTGTATCTATTGTATAAGGATTCATTCGCATTTACAGTACCTTACTGATTGCTTTATATCACTTTCCTTTCTTTATATATACCTGTTAATATTTATGCATATGTGCTTGTATTTCTTTTTGTGGAAATTTAATTTACCTTCATTTGAACGTTAAAGGTACAATATATGATTTCCTACTTTATATCCATATACCCTTGTCAGTACCTAAATGTGTGACCGCTTAGAAATAACAAGCTGTAAGCTTTAGTGTGCGGCTGGTGTAATGGATAATGGCTCCAGATCGCTAATCGGGAAGTCGAGTTCCAATTCCAGTTGGGTTCGCTGTATTCACTTAAGCGCAAATACCCTTGTAGAAGCTATGAATCCACCTCTTCTTTACCCAGCTATGGGTTAAATAGTAAGACGTATCTTACTCAAGCATTATATTATTATTTCAAAGAATTCTTACAATCTAAAAATATTTGTCTATATTTCTGAGATGAGGTATTATGTACACTATTTACATGATTCGGACTATTATCCTCATCTTTGTTGCCATATTTATTACAACGTTTCGGCTGCTGTACGCTCACTTCAGGTGGTTGGAATGTCGAACTGACCCCTTTATTTCGTTCACTGGGGTATACTGTTCTAGTTCCACGTGCCATGTTTAATGGATGTCAGTTATCAGTTTGACATTCCAACCACCTGAAGAAGGCCGGAGCGTACAACGACCGAAACGTTGTAATAAATATGGCGACAAAGATGAGGACAATAGTCCGAATAATGTAAATAGTGCCTAAAAATATGTTCTCTCTTTACATAAGCTGCAGTGTTTTGATAAGCCGTAGAAAACGAATGAATCAATATATTTTCCCACTGAAGGTGTTCAGACGCTCTACAATCCTTACATCCACCAGTTCTAACTCTCATATCTAAGAAACCTCCAGGCCAAGCATATTGTAACATTCTGTTATGGGGTCCACCCCTTTTTCATATAAGTGGACTCTACCAAGTGTACGTGGACTGCTGCCGTTAAATACCCAGAGTTACAGTCAGTGAGGGCAGTAGTGGTCGGCAGTCAGGAGTCGGACAGTGTGAGAATATACGAACGGAGATAGTGTGAGCACGTAGACTCTAAGGAAGTCCTACTTCGAGACTATATATATCTATTAGGTTGGTGCAAAAATAATGACGTAATAATGTCGTTTTTTGACGTATTTTTTAAAGTCAAAAAACGACATTATTACGTCATTATTTTTGCACCAACCTAATATCTGTATTTGCTACTAACCACGTTCCTGGACTTACTAACAGTATTACTCTTTGTATGTTTGTGTAAATACATTTTATTTCTTATTTTTAATTATTGCGTTTGTCATTCCTTGGAGACTGAATTCATCTCGGAATCCACAACACATTCATTTCCTTCAAATTCTATTGCTGAAATATCATTTTCAATTGAACAGCTTATTCTTACGAACCGCTACGCTTTTGAACAGACTTCCTCGATTACTACAGCTTTAACCTGTTCAAATCTAGGATTAACAATTATCTTACCAATGTATTGCCATAAACTATGGCTTTCTCTTATTCTATAACCCTCTAGTCGGTGTGGTTCTTGTGCCTTGTACAGGGTGAACATCATTTTAAAAGAATGGTAAATCCAAGTGTATCCTTTTTATCCTTCTTTCATCTCTATCACCCTATGCAAGGCAGTAAATCTACCAAGACACAAGTTGTTACAGGGTGGGGAAGAAATAGGAATAGAAAGATTAATACAGTGTAACCCGGATATAAGAGAGATTTTCTCTGGTCCCAAATTAGAGCTATACTTACCTAAACAAAATAAACCAAACCCGGATATAAGAGACTCCTTCTCCGGTCCCGACAACTCTCTTATATCCGGGTTACTCTGTAATAGTTGAAAGAGAAAAGAGTAATCAGAAGAACAGTAGATAGCGATGACATTGAATCTAAAGTTTTGCAGATTAAAGTTGGCTGGAGAGCATTGAACGGGAAGGGAGTTCCAGAAGCGGGAAGGGAGAGAAAACAAAATGTTAGCATAGAACCTACGGCTATGTCTAGCCAGCTCAACTGTAAATTGATGAGATCTATACGCCAGCCAATACTGCGCTTAAATCCAGAGCACATCTGAACAATTAGCATTAAAGTATTTATAGAAAACACACCGACAATCAACCTTACAGCTGTAGGAAAATGACTGAATCCGATCCGCCAGATCAAGACCAATAATATTGCTGATTTTTCTTCGCTTCTTTAACTAGTTTCTGTATATATAAAGTTTCACTGCCTCTTGCAAATGAGGAAAACGTCAAAGGAACATGCTACTAATGTTATATCGTGCTTGAATCCGAATTGAATTGATGCTTATTATTATATCTGAAAAATGACGCCCGCCAATATTAAATTTCCCGATACACACACGTTCATATATATATATATATATATATATATATATATATATATATATATATATATATATATATATATATATGTTTGTGTGTGTGTAATGTTCGCTTTCGATTCCAATATAGACGGCTTTACATGAATTCCATCAACATTCAAAGATATTTATGTTTGCATTTGTAATCGCTCCAAATATAATATCAAGGTTATTCTGAGCCTTTCTGCCTATCTCTCTCTCTCTCTCTCTCTCTCTCTCTCTCTCTCTCTCTCTCTCTCTCTCTCTCTCTTCGCCGTAGTGATTACAATGGGTGGATCCAATTGCAATCAATTAATGCAAGCCTTAAAATTCGGTAAATTCAATCAGCGTCGACATTGTCGTCACTTTAAAATGATTGCATTATATTTAATTCGCCTTTTTGCTGCATGGAATGCAGTGCTATGAATATAGCGCTACAAAGTGAAGGAGAGTCACGAGTATGCTTAAGCTCGGCTTCAAGGGTCACTTAAGCTGTTAAGAACTGGATAAAGAAAAGAAACTGCTCTCATATATGTGCTGGAGCTGCACAGTCTTCACTTTCCAGTCTCGATAGAGTCCAAAAGCATCTCCGCTTCAGTGTAGGTGACAGACTAGTTTCCCCCTTACAAAAGCATCTTCGCGTCCTTGCGGATGACAAATCCTTTCCATCCTCTCAAAAGGCGTCTCCGCGTCCTTGTGGGTGACAAATAATTTTCCACCTCTCTCTCACAGGCGAAAGACCCCAAGCCTCTCGCTGTTTTATCGCTTTTCCAACGGAAAGTTCTCAGATGCACTACATTCATTAGTTCCAACAATTCTACCATTCACAGCTAAGTATCGCCATCTTACATTGTAATAAACCACCTTCATTCTCTCCGTATTTTATTGGTGAGATATAAATTTCACTAGAACAGCTATATTGCCCAAACAGCTGCTCTGTGGAACCAACTAATAAGAGGATGTTTGTGGATCTTAACCTCTTCAAGTTTAGATTACTGTTTACTCATGTCTTAGTAGAGAGTCTGACAGATCTGACAAAGTAAAACTGACAACTGCTCTAGTAAATGACCTCCAATCAGTGGCCAGTGATGGCAACGAATGGCTTGTAAATTTTAACGCATTCAAAACGAAACTCTTTTTGATTTAATCATCATAGAGAACCTTTTATGAATAGTCTATGTTTAGCTACAGGAGAACGACTTATTGCGCTTCCTTTGGCTCACGTTCCACTGACATGAAGTTGAGTGATTATAGTGAATCGACTGCGAGGTTGAATGCTTTGATTGTCGAACCAGGCCATTTTTCTCGTCAAAATCTATCATGTACAATTATAAATCTACCATTTATACTTGTATTGAATATGTGGTTTGAAAAAAAACAAAAAACTTAACTCATGGACGTCCGTACGTAAAAAGAATCTCGTGGGGAAGTCATATAGTTTTTATGGTGACAAATTAACGCAAAACCACGGCGACCACGAGATTTGAGAGAATATAAATATGCAGTGTACGAAAGACGACGAGACAATACGACAAATACAATATCTACACTTTGTCACTCAGGATTAGTTTAATTTAGGCCCATTTCTTCAGAATATTGCCGCCATATCTTGTCTGGTGTTTTTACTATGTATCTTGAGATTTTTGACAAAACCCAAATATGGTTCTATAATCTGGACATGACATCACCACTTCAGTCATTTTCTCATCGACGTGACGTGGTTTCTCTGTGTCTTTTCTACAATTATTTCCATGGCAATTGTTCTTATGAGTTTTCTTCGTCGGTACTTCGACTGCGCCAATATAAGAGTACCATTAGATTGGCCATTAGTTCTCACTGTTTTACTGTTGAACTCGATGAATATAGATCAATACCTTCTTTTCTCGCACAGCTGTTCTGTAGAACTTCCAATTTCTGGTTTCTCAGCTGCCTGCAAGTGAAAAATTTAAGTTCAACGTCAATCGCTATCTTCTGTCTTCTTGAAACCTGTTCTTTTATGATCCTTTCTTGTCAATAAATTTTCATCATTTACTTTCACTTCCAGAGGAACCTTGCGTACACTCGCCATGCTTGGGATGAAATGAATAAAGCAAATTGACAATCAATATAAATGTGCAACAGAAATCGCTTTCTACAGAAGGATGCTGAGAATGTTATGGACTGATCAGCGAAAAAATTTTAGAGAGAAGCGAAAGAAAATGGACACATCCATAACATCAAAACGAGACAGTTGAAATTTATGGGGCAGGTCATGAAGAAAGAGGGCTTGGAAAATTTGACACACACGGGGGATATTAAAGGCAAGAGGGACAAGAAAACTCAACGTATAACCAACCTAACGAACTTTCCATTATTATCTCCAAATATAAAGTAAAATTGTGTGCAAAAGATATTTAGTTTTCGGCATTAAATAACCCACATAGGTGTTGATATGCTGCTAAATAGAAACAACCAAACCAACTTAACGAACTTGTGTAAATTAATGCCAAGTAAAGATTTAGAAGATATAATAAAGGGAAAATATTTAGTAATTGAGAGAAAATTGTCGAGAGCCATGGTCACCTATATCCTGAAGGGACACGGCTCATAGAAGAAGAAATCGCTAAAATAAATTATTCAGTAGTTAAAATAATTCCTTCCTTTTTCGTTTCTTTAATGAGCCATTTGTAGGGTCAACAGCTATCGACCACATGAGATTTACATTTTCAAATGTATTCTATTTTTAACTAATATAAACATGAAACGGAAGAAAATTTAATTTCTCGAAATTTTATTAAGTGGGCGATATCAGATGTGAAAAAATATTTCTACCAATATTTTTTTTTTTTTAAATTCTAAAATAATTTCATTTGTGAATAAAATGTTTCATTAAAATCGGACAAATATTTGATTTTTGCAAATCAATGGCGACTACGATGCCAACTCGATGAGGCAATTACGAAATGCTATCAAGACCAAACATCAAGAAAAACTAAAGATAGGGGTCTTGTTTCGCCAGTAAAATGCTTCGGCACACAAGTCCATGATTTCAATGGCTGCTGCGCGGAATTGTGGCTTTGAACTGGTTGATCAACCTCCCTACTCAACTGATATGGTTATCATCTGTTTCCCAACATGAAACAAACTCTTGGCTGAGAAGCAGTATTGCAGCGATGATGACGCCATATCTTCTGTTGATGACTTTTTTGACTAAAAGATGAAAGCATATTCACTAGTGGCAGCCAAGTAACACCGATAGAATAACTGTGTTGACCGCAAGGTTTGGAGGTATCTGTTTAAAAATAAACCTGATTTGGTTATATTACATGAAAGTATCTTGGTCAGCCAATGAACCTTTCAGCCGAACTTTTTGTATTAGGTTGGTGCAAAAATAATGACGTAATAATGTCGTTTTGTGACGTATTTTTAACGTCAAAAAACGACACTATTACGTCATTATTTTTGCACCAACCTAATATGTACACGTGTGTGTGTGTGTGTGTCTGTGACTTCCCTTTTCCATTCCGAAAATATAATTATAGTTGTAGTTTAATTGTAGTGATACAGTGTGCACTATTATCATCAGATCATTCTAGTTCGATTTTTCAGTCAATTGAGGATGAAAATTACTTTCCTTCTTATAAACCTATGACCGTTTTCAGCCTCGCTGATGAAGATACTATTGTAACTGATGGATTGTCATTATTTATCAAGAAACAGTAAAATACGAGAAAATATTTCTCATATTCTTTATATTTACATAAAGTCTATATTGATATTGCTCTGATATTGAGCACTTTAACCCGTAAATATAGTACACCTTAAAACTATATGCTACCATATATATATATATATATATATATATAAGTATGGGATTGGTGTATACGGAATGAATTCCATTAACCAAAAAATACTATTCTTAAAATAGTGCTCAATACAGAGCAATGCAAATATAATTTATTCGAAAATTATAACATGAATATGTTATAAAAATAGCCATTTTGTTATAGCATTTCTGGGGTCTTATCAAATGATGGCGTTGAATGTAGATTCTACATTCAACATCATCATTTGGTAAGACACTAGAAGTGCTGAAACAAAATGGCTATTTTTGTAGTGATTTTATAATATATTTATGTTATAAATTTCGAATTATATATATATATATATATATATATATATATATATATATATGAAAATATATAGAAAATAGGAAAGAACTGGTTAGGTAAATAATCCAAAGTTCTTTAGTATTTTTGTTAATATTTTTAAGAAATAGATTATTCCCAAAAAAATTTCGCTTGAAGATGGAACAGAGCTTGCTGTAATTCAATTTAATTCAAATAATTATATTGAGGTTTTTGGCTCTTGTTTTAAAACATGAGAACTCTTATGTAGCGTGTTGGAATCATATTTTTAAATAAATAATTATATATAAATAATTATATATATATATATATATATATATATATATATATATATATATATATATATATATATATATGATAAAATAAAGAAAAAATAGGAAGCGTTTATAAATTTGGGAGGTATATGTGGGATTTATTTGTGCTGCACCGTGTACGTCAGAATAATAAGCAATAATAATTTTTCAGGTTTCTTTTCAATACACGGCTAATTCTTCCGTTTTCTAATGAATACGAATTCACTGTTAGCAGCCGACAAAGTTATTGGCCTCATACAATATAAGAAAAGAGACGAAATAATAATCCTTAAGCTCAAAAAGAGCCGCTTCCTTTTTCTTTTCTTCATATTCATGACGATCATTAGTTGAGCCTCTCCTTTATGACTGATTATAGGAAACCTCCTTACAATCCAATTTATCTAACTCATTATCCAACTCATAGACCCTTCACTTGTTATTCCTGCTATTGATCCGTATAATTTCCCTTTCTAGCTAATATAATCTAGCTGACGTCTTGTTCTTTTTTCCAGTACTACTCATTTTTAGAGATATATTTACCAAAATTGCAGAAAAATATCTTGAAATACTAAAGAGTAAATCTATTCAATAAAATCGCAATTGGCTTCAACCACGCCCTCCAGACGACTTCGGAATCTCCTGCAACTCTCCTGGACGGTGTCCTTTATTAATTTAATGAATACTGACATAACCATTGCCTTTAGTTCATCTTTGGTGTCACAAGGATTTTCCTTAGTTATTCATTCAACTGTGCCCCACGGATAATAATCAAGATGGTTTGAGTCTGGGGAGTTAATTGGCGAAATGTAAGGGGTGATGCGATCGCAGAAATTGTCTGATAGCCATGACAGAGTTCTCCTGCTAGTGTGGCATGTTGCAGAGTCCTGCTTCCAGATTTAGGTTCATCCAACAGCCATTTTCTTGACCCAGCATTACTTGCTCAAGGCATTAGATGTAGGCCTCCGTATTAATTTTGATACTCTGTGAAAAGATAATGACTCCAAACACATTCGTTATCACCATTAGACTGTTTCCGAATCCTCCTCGCTACCTCAGGTTGACACCTAAACACGCTGAAATGCTGGAGTTTACGGTCAGATCACATTGAAAGATTGGTTCGGGCATGATCACCAATGTTAAGTATTGTTGAGCCTGGACTGTGCCTAGATTGGTAACCACATTGAAATTCCAATTGCTTTATACTTGTGATAGATTTTCTCTCGATTCAGCCACTGAATATTAGAGCCGTTGAAACTATGAATTTACAGAATCCATCAGGCAGTTATAAGAATTTGTCTAACTGAATAGAATTTTGATATCTGGAATTATTTTTTTCCAAGTGATTTCTGTTTTCAGATCTTTCTTCCGTGTTTTTTTTTTTTTTTTTTTTTTTTTTTTTTCATGTGTGTGCATTTCTTGCCCTGTACGCGTTGTATTATCTTTCTCGGCAGCCAAAAAAAAAAGAAAAAAGGAAACGAAACAAATATACTTGTAAAAATACTTATTTACCAGGAAATCGTAAAATTCGAATGAAAAGAAAAACATTACAATAAAATATAATTCTAAATAATAAAACATTATTTGCATGAGAAGCAGAAGGAATCTGAAATGTATTTGGTTTATTTTGACACATTTCTTTGATGATCCGTCGTAACACATAAAAGAAATTCATTTTTCAAGATAATCTACATTGGCAAGAGGAAACCCGTTTTATATTAAACGTCTGAATGGTTTATATTTAATTTAACATCATTGTTATAAATATTAGTTATCATTTTTTTTAAATCATTTCACCTCAAGTAAGAGAGGAATGCCACTATTAAGCATGGAATTTACAGAGAGTGAAAATGATAGAAAAGACTTTGTATAGGGAGCGGGATTTTAGAAAGGGTAAAAGATTAACGGTATTAAGGAAGATAGAGGATGGCTTTTTTTTTGTTTGTGAAATGAGGAATTCAATTGCATTTCTTCCAAATGCCAAGGAATCAAAAAGCCAAAATCAGGAATAAAGTGGGAGGTTTTGTGACGTGAGGTTTTGAAGTGCCAAAGAGTTTATGATTTGAAGAAATAAACATAATTCAATTTCCAAGAATTTGTGACTTGAAGGACTGAATTCTCGACTTGAATTGGAATTTCGGTCCAAATACGATTTGGGGCTAAAATCGGTCTTTGGGACGGAATTAGACCTATAGCTCGAATCTGGGTTAAAGTGAGGTTTTGAATTTCCATGGAACTGAGGAATTCAAAGTTATTTCTTCAAAATTAACATTGCTTTTTTTTTTCTGAGCTGGACCAGAAGTCCCGTTAGATTTGAATCGAAGTACCAATGATCTTTCCGCAAGAGCTAGTTTAAATAGATAAATTATTAAATAGATTAATTTTTTAAAAATGTATTTTTTGTATTACTAACGCCCTGAAAAAAAAGATCATAAAATAAATAGAACTGCAAGAAAACGTGTACATTGTTAAGAAAGGAAATAAGATTAAAGTCCACAAAAAAGAGAGAAAAACAAATTCAGGAAAAAAATATGCACAGGACAAAGGAAACAGCATTAAAGAAAGACCAAAGAAATTTGACAAAGCGACATATAAAGATAGGATGAGAAGCAATTAATAATAAACTAAAAAAAAAAAATTAAAATCAAACTTCTTACTCAGTGAAGTAGATAATGGATGTTTATAATACACGCCGCGAGGTACGGACGCGAAATATGCAAATCAAAATCGTTTGAAAATAAATTAAGAAAAAAAGGTGAATAAATTTGTGATAAATCTTAGCATTAAGGTGAAAGTTGTTGCAATAAAAATCATAAATGGAAGAATGTTGTGAAAATAAATTATTTATTTATTCGTCTTCTACGGCTTCCATTGCTGTTTATTGAAAGACGGAATTATATTTTATAGATTGTAAGAATTATTTTTGGCGGCTGTTAAAATGGTTTAGTGATACAAATCTTACTAATTTATACATAGATAGTGGGAAAAGAGGTGCATACATATCTCGATTTGACATGACTATTTAAGAACACGACTCGAGTTTTAAGGTAAATGCTTTGGTCCTGTAGCAACTTGCGGTATTAGGCGAAATTAAGGAAGCCTATTCAATTCTCAATTTGCTTATCTAAATTTATTATAACCGATCCGTACACCAAAGAATTTGAGGTGTTTCGCATCTAATTCACTATTTGAATTTTTAGGAAGTATTCAGGGTATGATCCATCAATGCTTTCATTTCAATTCCAGATCATATTTTCTGTTAGGGAAAAGTTTATCTTGAGTCCTATTTCTTGTAATATTTGGTAGAGTATATTGATTTCTGTTCAAGATAATTCTTTTCCCAACTCTGAATATCTATGTCATCAGCATAAGCCTTCCATCATCAGCATATTTGCCATCGAAATGATCGCTGTTATCCTTCAGTAGATTCGTTTGCTATGTGGTATTATTTGGCTTAGTTTCTTTGTTTAGCGACATATCAACTCCTTATGGGAATTTAATGTCGAAATTTTTTTTTCTTGTTACCTTTGTTTCAGTAATTTTTTTTTTTAATATTTTTACTATGAATGTTACATTGAGGGTCATTTTTCTTATGTATTTTGATATTTACATGTTTTGACCCCAGTTCACTATTTTTCCATAACTGGGATCCTAACAAGTGCTACCACAATGGGTCATGGTGGAACTGGCAACGACAGCAATTAAAAGGTAGTGCCACTCTCCTGAAAACCACCCGATCAGACTCCTTACTGCCGGATACAGTTTATCATCATACCAAGGAAGAATGTGACATGCAATGCTTAAATTATCACTGTCTATCTCTTCACACCTGTACGTGTATACACAGGGCGTAGTCTAAGTATTAAGTAGACTGGGCATCTCATTTCTTTCTTGTCGTACATCTGATAAAGTTTGAAATGTTTCGGTATGAGGGTCCTCGCCAGAGTAAATAATGTAATGATAAAAAGTAACATTACTCCTGCATGGCGGTGAGTGCAGGACGATCTCCTCAAAGATGAAGAATGGACTTGAAAAAATAAACATGTGGTTCTACAGAAGGACGCTTAAGATCCTATGGACATAATATGTTAGTAATGACAAAGTTTTGGAGAAAATGGCAACAAAAAGGAAACTAAAGCTTACAGGAAGAGACTGTTGAGGTTTCTAGGTCACATAATGAGGAAGGAGGGCTTGGAAAATATAATACTCACGGGAGAAATACCGGGGCAAGGAAACAACGCATAGTGATCTTGATTAAATGAATGGCGGGTCAGGGTTTAGGAGATATAGAAACATAAAGTTTATTGAGAGCTACAAGGACCAAGAATGTTTGGGGAGCCATGATCGCCTACGTCCTCAGGCGATACGGCACATAAGAAAGAAGGTGAAATTGTTGTGTTTAAAAAGCAACAATGCCGAAAATTAATACGACATAAGGTAGCAATAAGTTGAAGGAATTATGATAAAAACAAGCAATAAGGTGAAGAATGGACAACAAAATGAGCTGTCTCTCATAATTCATGAGGAATTATCATTATTATCTGCTTTACATTATTCAATAATATTCGAAAGTTAGTGGGTATAACAACAGGAGGCTGAAGAATGCCAGAGACACAGATGTCGAAACGTTTTGAGCATAACAAACAAGAGGAGTCATGCTGGCACCAATAATAATAATAATAATAATAATAATAATAATAATAATAATGGCTAACAAAAATAGGAATTGGTACTTCTGTCGGTTTCAGTGCTTCGTTTCTCGGTTCCTTTCTCAGTATCAGATTGGTCAACGTCCTCTGCAGCCCTACATTTTCGGGATGCAGAACTGTGTTTGTGCCCTGAAGCCCTTCACAGTATAGTATCCAGGAATCCTGAGAATCCAAACCTTGCAGCAGCACCTCAAACCCAGATCTGGAATAGTTTGACGATAAGAATGGTCTCAATGACTGGTCAATTGTTTGCCCTTTTCCCTTGTGTACACAGTTGCATTTTCCCAACCGAATCCAATACATAATTACAGGATCAGTATGTAATACCTGTTCGCTCCGTTTAGGATCAAAGTCTCGTTCCACAGGTAATGTGGCAGTGATGCAAAAGTGGCTTCAATCGTTTGACATAAAATGCCATTCAATGAACATAATTATAAGCCAGCGTATCGATAGAAAAAGTGCATCAATTTTGATTGTCTATACAGAGAAAATATCATCTTAATGCTAGTAACATAGATAGTTTTTTTGGTTTATTTAACCCTTTCCCTCTCCAGGGCAATTTCCTGTGTAATATCCAAAGTATGATTGTTCTCAGATTTATAACTATTGCGAAGCAACCCAGCTTATTTGGCAAATACAATGTGCTGATATATAATGTTTCCCATAATAAAAATCTTTGCATCACGTGATGCCCAGAACGTACAAATTATAAGTTATTTACACTACGCTCTGTGCATCACCTGACATGCAAAAGTTATAATCATTTCAATGAAGTGGAAATATACATGCATTTCATTTGAGAGCTTAGATTATCAGTCAAGCCTTGTGGTCATATATGCACAAAATATTAGATTAGGCCTTTCTTCGGACGTCTTACTCAATAGTAGACTCTTTTCTTAAGCGTCCTTCGTTTTAACAATCATGGCTCGTGTGCACCTCATATGATGCAAGGACATGAAAATCACACCACATATGATGCACAGGACAGGCAAAGCGTTAATAATAACTAAACACATATTGCATGAATAAATGTTTGTATATATAGAATCTTTCTGCTATCCATCTAGTGATTCCTGACAAAATCCAAAGTAAAATCTGCAATGTTATTGGTCTTGACCTGTTGTTAAATTATAGTTTCAGACTATTATTTTTTTAGTGGCAGTGTATTTTGGCTAACCTTTGAGATCAGATGGTAGACAAAATAGGAAAGTCGGTTTTTATGCGACAATGAGTTAAAGATTAAGGGTTTTGTGGGAGTTGCTGTTTTGACGTCCAGCTAGCTAGACGTGTTAGATTGCGTTTGCGCATCCTTCCCCCTAGGAGGAAGGGTCTTTCGAGAATTGGTTCTTACACGTCAAAGGAAATGGACGTGTGAGATTTTGTGTTTGAAAGCGGCTCCCTAATAGGTGATGCAGTAAACGCTACTTGATAGAATGCACGTCGGCGTCACTAGTAAAAAAAGTTAAAAGTTTTCTTTGTTGATGCTTTTCGCCTCTGAAACCAAAGAACATTTCGCAACCGCACCCACGAGAAAAAGAGGACTGAAGTAAAACGACCCACAATCACCGGCCAGACGAGATGAGACCAACAAACACCCACCCAACAATAAAGGGTATACAACACTGCTAAATAGGTTTTAATCACTTTTCGACCGCCGTAACATAGCTTCCATGTGTATTTTCTATAAATATACCAATGGTAAGTTTGTTTTTTTTTCCGATAAGCTCTGCTCTTTGCTGCCTCAACTTCACGCATTAAGGCGTAGTACTAGACTGACAGCTTGATCTCATCATTTTTCCTGTTGAATTACTAAGTACAACCTTAAGTTCTATTCTAGTTGTTCTGGGATCTTACCCATAATAATAATAATGGACTATTCCATACTTAATAAATACTGCGTCTCAGGAGTAGTGAGTCAGTGCTTCAAGTGAGTCAGTAGTTCAAGTCGAGTCAGTAGTTCAAGTCGGGTCAAGAGTCGAGTCAGTGTCAGTCCAAAACAGAGAAGCGTTCAGACAATTACTACAAGACATTGGAATAGTGATACTGGTCGAGACTACATTGTTCTCTCTACTAAACCTGATTGTTCATACTAACACTTTCTACTTCTCTGTATATATTCTTGTTTGTAATATATCTGTGTTATTCCATACCTGTGTTAGCGTTCTACTTTATTGGTTCTACCTTCGACTATCACCGTGGTACAAGGAACCGGACCATAACACTAATAGTTTCTTCTCTCGTACTTCTCGCAATGTTTTTATCATCATGCTTTCGTGTCAACTACGATCTTCAAAAACATTAAATGCAACATCAATCATCATCATCTGCCTCCTTAAATCGTTTTTCCCCCTTTTATCCCAGTAATGACATCTCAGTTTCCTTCACGCTTTGTAAACCCATGCGTCGTATTGTCTTTATCAACTTGCTTGCGGTGAAATGAAAAAAAAACAGATCATTTTTCGAACATCCCTCGTATTATGCTAACTAAGAAAGAAGCCCCAAGCCATATAGCCACCGGCTGCCATAAAAAAAACGATGCAGATTGACATTGCTACTGAAACGAATATCTCAATTATCGAGGAATTTATATTCTACCGAGATAGTCTATGCGTAATGGTTCGGGGATAAAAAGGAATAACTAACAACGCAAAGCAGAACTGTGATGGACAAGAGAGAAATAAAGAATAAGGTATTGCAATGAGAACAAAAAACGAGAGGTAAAGTCTACAGATATAGGACGTCGTAGAAGAACGTAAAGACAAATATTTCGAATGTTGAATGGAACTGGAAAGAATTCTGAATTCCTACAGAATGGGAGGAATGAGAATAAGAAAAAGAAAGCTTCTCTATTGAAAATGAAGAATAGGAAGGCTGCGTGTAAAAGGAATACGATTAACGATAGATCGAATGAGATGCGGAAAGAGAAAGCATTCGAAAAGAAGGCGGTTTTGCTGAATATAAAGAACGCGAATGAGAATAGAATAATAATAATAGAAATATGAATATTCTCATTGAGAAAATTAAGAACAGGGACATCAAGCCAAATGATGGAAGCAAATTGAATTGATGTGATGAACGAGAAAAGAATATCAAGAATAAGAATAGGAGAAGAAAGAAAAGGAGGAAAAAGGTGATAGGTTTGCGCACAAATGGAAGAATGGAAGAACGTCTCAATATTGAAATGATGAAATGAGGAAAGCGAAAGAGAGCTTAGAAATACAGCAGATGATGTGGATTATATAGATTAAGAAGACGAATGGTAAATAAAGATTAAGAAAGATTATCTTTTTATTTACAAAAAGAAGAAAAAGAATAACAAACGTAGATAGAAAAAAAGAGGAAAGACAAATAACTTCGAAATACCACAGATGATGTGGATTATATAGATTAAGAAGACGAATGGTAAATAAAGATTAAGAAAGATTATCTTTTTATTTACAAAAAGAAGAAAAAGAATGACAAACGTAGATAGAAAAAAAGAGGAAAGACAAATAACTTCGAAATACCACAGATGATGTGGATTATATAGATTAAGAAGACGAATGGTAAATAAAGATTAAGAAAGATTATCTTTTTATTTACAAAAAGAAGAAAAAGAATAACAAACGTAGATAGAAAAAAAGAGGAAAGACAAATAACTTCGAAATACCACAGATGATGTGGATTATATAGATTAAGAAGACGAATGGTAAATAAAGATTAAGAAAGATTATCTTTTTATTTACAAAAAGAAGAAAAAGAATGACAAACGTAGATAGAAAAAAAGAGGAAAGACAAATAACTTCGAAATACCACAGATGATGTGGATTATATAGATTAAGAAGACGAATGGTAAATAAAGATTAAGAAAGATTATCTTTTTATTTGCAAAAAGAAGAAAAAGAATAACAAACGTAGATAGAAAAAAAGAGGAAAGACAAATAACTTCGAAATACCACAGATGATGTGGATTATATAGATTAAGAAGACGAATGGTAAATAAAGATTAAGAAAGATTATCTTTTTATTTACAAAAAGAAGAAAAAGAATGACAAACGTAGATAGAAAAAAAGAGGAAAGAGAAAGAACTTCGAAATACAGCAGATGATGTGGATTAAATCGAATAAGAACACGAATGGTAAATAAAGATTAAGAAGGATAATCTATTTATTTTCAAAAAGAAGAAGAAATGGAAGGATAAACGTCAATAGAAAGAAGAAATGAAGGAGAAAGAACTTCGAAATAGATTATATGGATTTTATAGAATAAGAACACTAGTGATAAATCAAGATTAAGTAGGATTATCAGTTTATTCACAAAAACAAGAATAATGATAAACGTCGATAGAAGAAATGAATAGAGGAAAGAGAAAATAGAGCAGATGCTGTGGATTATATAGAATAAGAACACAAATGTTAAATAAAGATTAAGAAGGATTATCTATTTATTTACAAAAAGAAACAAACCATATAATAATTATCAATGTGTATTCATTTATATATTTCGTGTCACACCTGGAGTGAGAAAGGAAATGAATCAACTTAAGTTGGTACATTTATGAATTCTTGCTTCACTTCGGGGTTTTAATAATCTATATGTACAGGTTGTGTAAATTGTATAATTTTGTATAATGTTGTATAAATTACGCAAAAATGAAAATAAACACTGACATTTCATTTTAACAGATATATTTACCGAAATTATACAAAAATATCTTGAAATACGAAAGAGTAAATTTATTCAATAAAATCGCCATTGGTTTCAATCATGGCCTATAGACGACCTTAGAATTTCTTTCAACTCTTGTGGAAGAGTCTCCTTGTTTAATTTGATGAAAATTGCCATAATCCTTGCCTTCAGTTCATCTTTGACGTTACAAGGATTTTTGTTGGTCTCTCGCACAACTGAGCTCAACACATAATAATCAAAAGGGTTGAAGTCTGGGGAGTTAGGTGGTCAGATGTAAGGGCTGATGTGGTTGCAGAAATTGTCTGACATCTATGACTGCGTTCACCTACTTGTCTGGCAAGGTGCAGAGTCCTATTGCCAGTCATAAGATCTTTTAGCACCCTCTTGAAACAAGGCAGCCCTACCTCCTCAAGGCATTTGTTGTTGGCCTCCGTGTTGAGTCAGATGCCCTCACCAACAAATTCGGGAATTATTTTCTCATCAGAAGGATTAGAGTGAGCTGTCCAAGCTACTGCACATTCGTAATCACCATTAGACTCACGGAGCTCTTTACGAATCTTCTGTCCTGTCCTCAGATTGATACACTAACACTGTTAAATATTCGTATTCGAGCTTCAGGCGCAAATGCCAAACAATACTGCATGCCGCTTTTAAATTTCTGACTGGGTGCATTGCGTCATGCTGATCTTTTTCTCACAGACGGTGCCTAACTGTCCCCATTATAATATGCAGTCGACAGAATATATAAAATAACCCGCCTGCGCGAAATTATACATATAAAATTACGACAATTTACCCATCGCACCCTATATGTATTTTGGTGTGTGTGTGTGTGCGCGCCGCTCGTACGTGTCCTTTTAACATTTCTGGCGGAGTGAAGTACGTCACGGTGCTCTTTTTCTCACAGTGTCAAACGGACCCTTAATATACTGGGCAGTCGACAAAATCAAAAAACAACAACGCTGATGGGCGAAATTAAAAATATAGAATGCCGAAAATTTACCCATCGTACCCTGTATATAAAATATTTATCTACATTTAGACTAAATTACACCCTGAAACGTTTAATCAGTTCTTTTCTCATAGGTTTCTTGGATTGCAGTCTTATTTGTTCAAGTCTTTCATGCGAAACACTCAGATACTTTTGCCTATTAATTGATCGTCTAGCTTCAATTTTTCTTTCGCAATAGACTTTGTCGTCGTTGTCTGTATCATTCTGTTTTCAATATTTTTCTTTCGAAAGATATTTCGATTTCACTGTTATATAAAACACACCATTTTTAACATGAAAGATATTCAGAAAAGGTGATTTATATAATACTAGGAATAATCAATGAATTATAGATCCCTTTGCATTTATTTTCAAGTCACAATTAATTTCAAACAAATATATCACAGTGATTTTTTATTATTTATTATTCCTATTAATTAAATACGTTTTTTACTTTTCAACTGGTAACTAAGATTCAATACGATCTGGCAATATAAATGTAAAATTAAATTTAAATAATTCCTTGTGTTTTACATTGTTTTCTGCATTTAAGAAAATGTTGTCCAGTGAAGATAATATAAAGGAAAATCCTTTGAAGAAAGTAGATTAGCACTACGGTGAAAACGAAGGCAGCGAATACGCGTATCTTAGAATCAGATGCGGGCACGGCAGGAAGATGATAGATAAACATATTCACCGGCATCACAGAAACGCCATGGGGCAATAATAGCACAAAATGAAAGGCTCAAAGGTGACAAAGAGACAGAAGAAGTGGGAAACAGGAAGAAAGTAAACCTGAGAGAGAGAAAGAAGATAAAATGAAACACAAGAAGAGAAAATATAACAATGCGAATGGTAGAATGTCTCTCTTCAGAAACCAGATGAGCAACACAGTAGAAAGAGGGCTGAGAATGCTAACGCAATGCGATATCCATCAAATATACAAAATGGAGTTCGTAGAGTAAATCAGCAACATAACTATAGTGGATCCAAAATAAACCGTCATTTTTTTTCTGGCAAGCGTACATTGGTAATAATAATAATAATAATAATAATAATAATAATAATAATAGACGTCGATAGAAGAAAATGAATGAAGGAATAAAAAAGAAATTGACCAGATGATGCGGATTATATACAATAAGAACACGAATGTTAAATACAGATTAAGAAGGATTATCTCTTTGTTTACAAAGAGAAAGAGAATTATAGACGTCAATAGAAAGAATGAATTTAAGAACGAGGAACAGTTTCAAGATACAAGATGATATATACGAACACGAATTGAATATAAAGTTTAAGAATGATAACCTTATAGTTTTTTGCGTTTTTTTACTATTGTTTACCCAATACAAATTCCGGGTACCACCGAAGGTGGAGAATTACTGAACAGGGTTGGTGAAGGCTTGCATCGATAAGTGAAACCGTATCAGGATATGTAGGATAGATAACCATTGATATGCGCATAACCCCGTCACTAGTCTCAGGCATCATTTCCAAACTAGAATCCCAGCCGTCTTCCTAAAGAAATGTGCTCTTAACATGACTCCATTTTTTTTTTCTAAACTCTACAATAATTCACTCTGCTGCTTCCTGCCTTACAGTTCGCTGGAAGTACTCCTCTATGGTTTCTGTATTTTTAAGAACCCTCTGACCACTCAAATGTTCACTCTATTAGTGTCTTAAATCTTTTCGGCAAAATATTCGTGGCTCTAATGCTCAAGTGTTTAAACGTCTTATTTCCCAAGACCTCCTGAAGGAGAAACAATATGGTTTCCGTTTCACTAGGTCTACCGCTGATATGTGAACGGCTTTCGCTGAATTTGTATTTCAAACTCGGGCTGTGGCTCAAGATATCTTGAAGGCATTCGAAAAGGTTTGACATGCTTGTGTTTCATTTTATCTTCTTTCTCTCTCTCAGGTTTGCTTTCTTCCCGTTTCCCACTTCTTCTGTCTGTTTGTCACCTACGTAAGCTCCAGGGCTACGGTGTGCTTCTAGGAAAGTTGGTACCCTGTGTCGTGCTAGACAATTCTTCCGCTAGAATCTATCTTACATATTTATAAGCCATGTATAGAATATTGCTGTCACATCTGGTCTCGTGCTTCTGATATCTATTTCGACATTCTGCAATGTTATTGGACCTGGAATCTCGTCTTTATTCGCTTTCCCTCTGACGTAATGTAACTCCCCATGGTAACGTCTGATAACGTTTCTCTACTTAATAACGTTTTCTCTTTCACATATTCTCTCACTCAGTAACACTCTTGCCTCTCAGTGGCTTTATTGTTGCGCCGTGTATATATATATATTTTAATTTCATTTCCGTGGTCATTAATTTTATTTTAATTGTTAACAATGTACACGTATGCTCGCAATACGTTTTTTTTTTATTTACATTTTAAAATTTTTTTCATTTATTTTATTTTTTCAGTTACTTTTTACTTTTTCACTATACTTTTTACACATTTTTCATTTATTTTTTAGATTTTTTTCTCATTTTATTTTACTTTTTATTTGCTTTTTTTTTTACATTTTTTCATTTACTTTTTTACATTTTTCATTTATTTAATTTTTCATTTTTTTTATTTATTTTATTTTAAAAGTTTTTGATATAATTTGTTTTACATATTTTTCATTTACTTTAATATTTTTACTTTATTTTACATTTTTCTTTTGCAATTTTTACATTTTTTTCATTTATTTTATTTTAAAATTTTTTCATTTATTTTTTTTAACTTTTCTATTTACTGTTAATGATTATGCGCAGGTCGTTAAAATTGAAACAAAAAACATTTTTAATTTATTCATTTGTTTGTATTTAAACCGAGACTTGCTGTTCATATGAAAAATGTTTACTCCGAAAAAGTGGTTCCAATATTCTCTCACACTCAGCAACACGCCTGCGGTCATAGTGGTTATTTTGGGTTGTAAAAGAAACGTTATTCCACAACTTCTAAAAAATACTGTTCAACAGTTAGATAATAAATTTTCACTGTATCTTTGGTGTATCATGCAACTTTTGATGTGCTAATTTTTGAAGCTAGCTTTAAGGGGGTCACATCATACACGAGATATAAAATTAGAGTATGTACTGCTGTCCCTGCCTAAGCCGTTGATTTATTGTAGTCAAATTACCTTCAAATTTAGGTCTTTAAAGGTCGTATGATACGCGAGTATATACGGTAACTTTCTCTGTGTATCTCCAATTCGAATTATTCATCTATGAATTTTATTTTCTGAGAGAATATTAATTCATGACGTTTGTCTTATGAAAAGCACAACATCCGCCTTCTTATGAATAAAATGATCAAAAAGGTATGTCTGGTTTTCTATAATGAGGATGAAAATTATTTGAACCTAATTACTGTAGAACTGAACATAAAGTGGAGGAGGTTGAAAAGATCCCGGTTCTTAGTAAGGGATCCAAAATAATTGGCTTACGCTCAGGTCATGTTGAAGCAACATCGATCCAGGACAATACTTAGTTGAGTCACCGGTTGGGAATACCAGCTGTTGTAAGTTTAGATGTGTGCTTGATGTGATCGGTGGATAATGGCTCGGATTTGTCAATCGGAGAACCAGGTTCGAATACCAGTTGGTTTCGTGATATCACTTACGAGCAAATGACCTTAGGATAGGTATGAATCCATCTCTTCTCCTCCCTGCTATGGGTTAATTAGTAGGTCTGATATCCATAAATTAGTATTATCTCCCAAAAAAGTGTTTCAATCTGTAAAAATATTGTCTGGCTTTAAATGATCATGAAAAGGTCAGAACTGGAACTTGTAGATCCTAGTTTCAATTCCAATCGGTTTCGTTATATTGACTTACGCGTTAAATACCTTTGACAAAAGTATGAATCAAGCCATTCTCCCCCGAGCTATGGGTAAATTAGTAAGACTTATAGCAATAAACCATTAATATCTACCCCCACAAAAAAACAACAGCTTTGAGCTTGTTCCGTACCGAGACACCGTAACGGATTGGGAATACCAAGTGCTGTAAACTTGGATGTGCGGGTGGAGTAATGGATAATGGTTCAGAGGGTCGTGTTTCAATTCTCGATGATTTCGATATATTCACTTACGTGCAAATACCTCAGGGAAAGGTACGAATCCACCGCTTTTCCCGCTTTTTTAGTAAATTGTATCACTAAATTATTGTCATATCAAAAAAAAAATTCCAACTATTTAAAATTGTTATTCTGGCTTTCAGTAACTTGCAATAGGTTGATAAACCGTAAAAAACTAATCAATTTATTTTAGCTACATTCTCCCTTTTATTGTTGATTTTTATCACAACATATTCCGCCTTATTGTTACGATTTATTTAAACGTTGCTCACGTTTTTTTTTTCTGAACTTATTCCCAAGCGATTTTAATTGGCATCTTCTTCGTCCGTACGTCGAGGCGCGTATTAAGCATTCATTATCTACTTCACTGTGTAAGAAAATTGATTTCCGTTTTATTTCTGTTTATTGTTAATTGCTTCTCATCCCATCTTCATATGTCGTTTTATTAAATTTCTCTGGTCTTTATTTAATGCTGTTTCCTGTGTCCTCTGTATATATATATATATATATATATATATATATATATATATATATATATATATATATATATATATATATATTTTCCTGAATTTATTTCCATTTCATTTCCGTGGACTTTAATCTTATTTCCTCTCTTAACAATGTACACGTGTTCTTGCAATTCGTTTTTTTTTTTTTTGTTTTGATTTTTGTTTTGTTTTTCTTCATTTATTTTTATCAATTTCTCAGGACATAAAAATTGAAAAAAAAAACAACTTTTTTACAGATCGCGACAGCTATTAGGGAGATATGATTAAATATACTTTAATGTTTTAAAAAAAAGGTTTTCAGTATTATTATTGTTTACGTAATAAGCATTATTTCATGAAGTTACCACGAAGTGATAAAGCTGACAGCAATGTAATTATTGTTCTCGCTCCGTATTTCGAAAGTGAAACACATAGTTATTGATATTTTATTATTTTATTTGGTGCTGACAATTGTGACAATAGATATAACAGCGACTATATTATTGGTCTTGCTGCTTATTCCGAAAGCCATACACGCAGTTGCCTAAATTTGTTTTTTTACCAGCTTATATCATTGCTGACAATTGATATAACAGTGACATAATTATTGTTCTCGCTCCTTATTTCCTAAGAAAGGCACATAGCTATTTATATTTTCATATTTTATTAGGTTATATCATTGATATCCATAGATATAACAGAGTCTATATTATTCTTCTTGTCCCTTATTGTCAAACACGTCGCTACTTAAATTTGTTTCTTTAACGAATTTATGTCAAATGCTCTTAATAGATATAACAGCGACTATATTATTATTGTCTTTGCTTCTTATTTCCCAAGAAAGACATATAGAATTAATGTTTTATTAGGTTATATCATTGGTGACAATCGATGTAACTGTCGATATTATTGCTCTTGCCCGTTATTTTGAAAGTGAAACTTAAATTTATTTCCTTTAGTAATTTATGGCATTGCTTCAACGTGATCTGTTCGTAATCCAATTTTCTGTTCTGAAAAGTCTGTAGTCTTTCTAGTGCTGTAACTTGAATGCATTAATTTTAACTCTTCTTATTAATAATTACTTTGAACCAGAATGTATGACCATTTACTACATAGATTCGATCAAAAAAATATACGAAGTTACCGAATGCAACAGACACTTGTTGTTGTTGTTGTTCTTCTTCTTCTTCTTCTTCTTCTTCTTCTTCTTCTTATTATTATTATTATTATTATTATTATTATTATTATTATTATTATTATTTTTATTTTCTTTGCTTTCTGGCGTTTACACATTTCTTTCCGGGTCCCACCCAGGGACCTAAGGTTAGAAATGGCATCATGACACTTTTTCGTCTTAAAAAAAAATAAAATAAAATAATTACATAGATAGAGCCCTTCGCATTATTATTATTATTATTATTATTATTATTATTATTATTATTATTATTATTATTATTATTCCTCCTCCTCCTCCTCTTCTTCTTCTTCTTCTTCTATGTACCGTGTCCCTTCAGAATGTGGACGATCATGGCTCTCTACAATTTCCTACCTTTTGTATTTTTATCCTAATCTCTATTCTGCCAACCATTTGTATAAGCTAGCTCGGTAGGCGATGTTCGTCTGGGCGTCTTGCTTTCAATATCCTGCGAGTGTCAAATTTCGCATGCCCTCTTTCCTCGTTATGTCACCTAGAATTTCCCGCTGTATCTTTCGGCTGCTACGTATAAATGTCATTTCTTGTTTCCATTTTCTCTAACTCATCGTCGACGCTCACATGTTCAGTACGTGGTATTCTCAGCATTCTTCTGTAAAATGACATTTCAGTTCCCTCAAGTATCTTCTCCATCTGCGAGGAGAGGGTCATCTAGGACTAGTATTACATAACAGTTCAAGTATTCTTTTATTTCTTTCCAATGAGATTTTCCTGTTTTATAATACAGAGTGTCCCAGAAAATTCAATATCATTTTAAAAGCAATTATCTTGAAAACTACTAAGTCTAGCACAATGAAATTGAACAGTTTAGGTATTGATAATCATAAGTTAATTATGGGACAGATTTAATAAGTGTTTAATATATGCACCGCCTGTGACATGGCACACGTCAAGTGGGTAGTTAAGCTCTTGCCCAACCCGCTGATGTTGATGATGGTCTACCAGATACTTTAGCCCTGTAAAAGCAGCCTTCCTCTTAAAATTTTTGGTAACAATTCCAGATTTGGTTGCCAGTTGTCTTTGTTTTTTTTTGTTTTTTTTTTTGTTTTGTTTTTTTCAAATTTTGCCTTGAAGGCAAGCTGCACAGTCTTAGGTGTTTGTGTGCGAGCATATTCCAAGACGCAAAATGACTTCTCTTTGGGAGTGAACGGCATGGTTCAACCTGAAAACAGAACAAAAATTAAATATAAAATCTTGATCTGTTTCTATATATTCTGTGAAAATTTGAGGTTATTTCAATAAGAATTGCCAAAATTATTCGCCTGCGAAATGATGTTTAAATTTTGGGGGACACCACGTAATTTCCTTTATAGATTTTATCTTATACGCGAGTGTAGATTGTTTTCATTTCATTATATTTGAGATTGTCATTATTTGGAAGCTGCTTTTGTTTTTATTTTAGCATGATTTTCCCGACTATGAACAGCAATTGAACTCAAAGACATCAAGGAACTAAACAGACATAATCCACGCTTCTGTTTGTCATGCAGTATTTTTTTCAAAATTCCCCGAAGACTACTGAAAGATCCAATAAGCAAAATGGTGTGATCATAACAATCAAGATGAAGATATTCTTCTTCCATGGGATGCATCCCTTCAGGACGTAGGGCGATTATGGCCCACCACAATTTCCTACCCAGTGTAGATGTTTGTAACATTTGTCTATTTGCCGTAGCTCCCACCTTCATTTCGCCATCGATTCACATAACTTTATTCGGTGGGTTGCTGGGTGTCACATTTTTTACAGTGATATTTAACCTGTATAAGGCCAGGGCGCCACTCAAAGTAGAAGGTTACTGAGTAAGAGGCACAGTTTATGCCGATAATTGGGGAAGATAATGGTTAATCATAGATTGGAACAGGTTGTGATCAAGAAAAGTCTGTTCGAGTGGAACTTTCATCTCACAAAGGGAATGATGGTGGTTAGCTATAACCTGTGTATCATGGCGGATCTTATGTGTGAAGGTTAGAACTGGTGGAATGAAAGAGTGTAGTCCACCTGAGCAGTTTTCATGACAAGACCAGTGAGAGACTTGCGACGTTTCGTCTATGATTAAAGGGTTCTAGGATGGAAAATAATTTGTCACCAACAAGGACGCATTTTGTCTTCGAAATGTTTTGTGAGTACCAAAAACTCTTTCCTCGTGAAGTGTCCAAGAAATGTCATGTACCTCTTTCTGATCCTGAGTATAAGTGTCATAGTTGTACAAGTTTGAACAAGATCGATGGATCATAATAACAGTTCTTTTATCATTATCTTTTAGACTTACGATCATTTCACGATGAAGCACCAGTTCCTATACGTTCACCGAAGTTAAGCAAAGTCAGTACCTAGTTGGATGTCCGCTTGGGAATACCATGTGCTGTAAGCGTAGATTTTTGGGTGATGTAATGGATAATGGTTCGAAATTATTAATCAGAAAGCCGTGTTTCAATTCCAGATGGGTTCGTTATATTCACTTACGTGCAAATACCCTTGGGAAAGTTATGCATCCAGCTTTTATCTCCCCCGCTATATAGTAAGGCTTGTATAAAAAAAATCATCATCTCCAAGAAAGATTCTTATGATCTAAGAAATATTTTCAGGTTTTAGATAAATTTCAATGGCTTGATAAGCAATAAGGAACGTATCAATCAATCAAATCATCATATTTTAGTCGAATATAGAGTTTTCATTTCAGCGAATATAGAGTTTTATCGTTTCACTGTTCAAGTTAGGGAATATTACGCTACATTATTCGTTCTTGTGAAACTGATATTTATAGCTTGTTTTTTTTGTTTTTTTCCCCTTGTATGATTTTCCCTACAAGGATCAGAGACTGAACTCACTGACAAGTAACTAAACTGACTTAAACAATGCTTTTTATACATTATTCCTTTGCTGTAAAGATTCGATCAAATATTACACAATGCGACCAGTACCTGAATAATATGGGAAGTTACATCGATCGAAACATCATGATGATAACAACTAAGATGTGGATACTCGTTCAAATGATTCCAATATCAGAAGTGATCTCTTCCATATTAGGAGCTTCACTCTTTTAACTTTCTTGTGAGTAGAATTCGGTAAATATTCCGGCAGAACTGAAATAGCTACGCGGTTTCTATGTATATCTTTCCTGTTTTCGTATTCCTTCGTTTTTATCTTCATTTTCTTCTGTTTTCGTTCTCTGTCATTTTTTCTCACATTTTACTGCACAGAGAAAAATAAAACAAAAACACTGAAACGTAAAGAGAAAGCGAAACAAAATAAAAACACCTGGGTAGAATTTTACCCCGATTGATCGATGAGCAAAATCGTTTATGCATATTTATGAATCAAAAGTTTAAATAGCAAAATAAGTTGCAGACATTTTTTTCTTTCCGTCAAAAATATCGCCAGCGGCCGACACCTGAATTGAATGGCATCTTTGGCTCTTATCCAAGGGGAAATAACTCTACTTTTACTTAGGATTTGTGCCAATATTCCGTCACATTCCATCAGTTTCTTCTTTATTTTACCGATTCTTGTTTGTATTATTCTCTGTTTTTCGTACCCTAAAGTATCGGTTGAACAGCGAAGACACTACCGCAAACATCTTCGGTCCTGCGGGGCGCATACAAGAAGAAGGGCTACGTCAAAACAAAAACCTCAATTACGAGTGCTAGCAATAAATTGCAGTGTTTATGGACTCGGCTGAGTTACAGTCCTATTTCATAATATTGTTGCGATCGTATGAACGAAATTGTTTTGCGCAGAATTGCGTGAAAATTCCAAAGGATAGTGCTTCCTCGTTTGGGAACATTCTCATAATAATGCAATATAGCTGACAATGGATATAACAGCGATATAATTATTGTTGTCGCTCCGTATTTTGCAAGTGAAACACATAGTTATTAATATTTTTTTAAGCATTCCCCCCACCAAGCAAGGCGGGAAGCCATTAGGACGCAAGGGGTTACAGAAAATGTAGAGCAAGATCAGATAGGAGTGATAGAAGAAAGGATGAGGGCAGTGGATAGATCAAGGCAACTGGAGATGTCGATTGACATTACACTTGAATAGCTGGAGATTATAGCTCACAGGGAAACAGGAAAAGGGAAGGGAGTTCCACAGACGAGAGGTGCGAGACATGAAGCCATTAGAGTAGAAGAGACGGCTACATTTAGGAGTTTCGACAGTGAAGGTGTGAGAGCGGGATGCCAGCCTCGTAAGGCGCTGGAACTTATGACGTCTGGGAACCAGCGAATGCAGCTTCTCGGAGCAATTTGCATGAAAGTATTTGTAGAACAGACATAGGGAGGCGACAGCGCGTCTGTGAAAAAGTGACTGTAGACGAGACGCCAGGGCAGGGCCAACTACATTGCATATCCGCCTCTGGAGCCTATCAAGAACCCCGAGGCAAACAGAAGGGACACCAGACCATATATGGCAGCAATACTCCATGCAAGGGCGAATTGTTGATTTGTAGATCTGGAGGATCGACTCCGGGAAGAAAAACTTCCTGGCGCGGCTCAGGGAGCCAACTTTCCTTGCAGTGGACGAGGCAATTGATTCAATGTATTTATTCCATCTCAGCTCAGCAGTCAACGTGAGACCGAGAAGCCGCAGAGAGTTGCTCTCGAGAAGGTGAGAGACAGAGACAGGAATAAATTGTGGTGTCATCCGCGTAGATGCCAACTTGGGAAGTTATTGCGTCATGAAGGTCATTTATGTAGATAAGGAATAGAGTGGGGCCTAGGATGGAGCCTTGAGGAACACCTGCGTTCGTGGGATAGGAACTGGAGGAGAATCCATTGAGAACGACCTTCAATTTACGATTTGACAGGAATGATCGTATTAGGTTATATAATCGACCCGTAATGCCATAACACTGGAGCTTGCGAAGAAAGCCGGCATACCAAACCATATCAAATGCTTTGGAGATGTCTAGTGCCACGGTTCGGCCTTAATTATTGTTTTTGTTCCCTATTCCGAAAGTGAAACACATAGCTACTTAAATTTGTTTATTTAACAACTTATGACATTGCTGACAATGGATATAACAGTGACTGACTTATAGTTCTCTCACCTTATTTCCCAAGAGAGACACATAGCTATTAATATTTTTATATTTTATGAAATTATGTCATTGATAATAGTGGATATAACAGAGGCTATACTAATATTCTTGTCCCTTATTTCGAAAGTCAAACACATAGCTACAAAAATTTGTTTCTTTAACTACATTATGCCATTACTGACAATGGATAAAACAGTGATTATATCATTCTCCTTGCTCGTTATTTCCCATGAAAGACACATAGTAATTAACATTTTATTATGTTTCGTCATTGGTCACAATAGATATAACAGCGACTTTATTATTGTACTTGCTCCATATTTTGAAAGTGAAACACAGCGATAATTATTTTTGTGTATTTTACTATCATATGTCATTGCTGTAAAGTTTTGTTGTGGCCTTATTAGGGCTCAAAATAAAAACTTAAAGAGAGGAATTGAGTTAAACAAATCTGTTAACAGAGACAGTAATACAAACATATACCAACAAGAGTATTACAGCAAAAGGCAGTACCTGCTCCTATTTATAGCTGGGAGAGTCCATGCGTGCGTGGGTAAATTACCATAGCAAGTTCATAGATTGTCTATGAAGGATTGATGCTAGTGCTGTGAAATCTTGCATGCATTAATTTCAACTTTTCTTACTTTTAAGTACATTGAACCAGAATGTATGGCCATTTACCCCAGGGATTCGATTAAAAAATTCATGATGTTACCATGATATGATGAGGCTGGCAATGGAAGTAACAGCGACTAAATTATTGTTCTCGCTCTCTATTTTGAAAGTGAAATAGTAATTAATATTTTATTATTTTATTAGGTGCTGTCATTGGTGACAAGGGATATAACAGCAACTATATTATTGTTCATGCTCCCTATTCCGAAAGTGAAACACGTAGCTAATCTGTTTCTTTACCAACTTATGCCATTGCCAACGATGGATATAACATCTAAAAATAAATACGTCTAATTTCGACTTCATCCCTGCCGCGCGCCTTAGGGGTAGAATCTCCGACTGATACCAAATCAGCCGGGTTTCGATCCTGGCTTGAAGCAAGTTTCACAACTCATCAGTGTGGCTAGATATCCGATTGTCGGATCAGCAATCAGATGTCTAGCCACACTGATGAGCTGTGAAACAGTGAAACAATCTGTCTGTGGATAATAGTATATATATATATATATATATATATATATATATATATATATATATATATATAATTGAACATTGAAGTCAGTACTCAGAAGCAACAGGCTGTTTCGTGCTAGATGCAATCGTCAGGCCCCGTATTTTTTCATATATATATATATATATATATATATATATATATATATGTATGTATGTATGTATGTATGTATGTTTATACAAATTTCGGTAGAAAAACTAATGTCAAGAAATGTTTATTTCAGCAAACTGATCCATTTCAGCGGCAAACCGAATTTGCACCAGTTGAAGAGAATGGCGTTGAACGTGATGACTGACTGAAACTAGCCAAGCTGAAGAAGGTGCTTACGTGGATGCATTGCCATTGATGTTTGTTTAGACATGTAGAAATCCATTTTCTGTCAAGACCGCCTAAGGAATTTGAATTTGGCTGCTAGCAAATTACGTACTGAGAAACAAAATCGAGTCTTACGGGGAAGATAAGAGAACGAAATACAGCTATCGTCTCTTTTTAAACAGCGTCATCTCCAATAATAGACACCATGCCCTCTTGACAAGTTTTTTTTTTTCTTTCTTTTTTTAAATATTAATTCACTTCCCGACTCAAACATGAACTCACAACAAACTTTTCCTCTCTTTTTTTCTTTTGCCTCTTGACATTTTCATATAACTCTTTCTGGGAACAAACGCCATTTATTTCGTATGATTCGTTTTTGTTGTTCCCTGGCTATTTAAAGAATTCTTTCAGTTGCTATTCTTCGAGAGCAACCACGCAGGCGAATGTGTGATTCTTCATTGGTCAGCTTGTATTTTTAAACCTTTTCGATCGGTCACTGGCTGGTGCTGTCTTCTTTTGTAGTTGACTACGTGGATGCATTATATTTGAATAAGAAATGAATAAACGAAAGAAGCAGAGGAAAAATAAAGAGGTTGGGTTCTCTGTTTGTCTTTTTAATGGCGCCTCGCTAAGCACAGGAGGAGAAGGAATAATAATAATAATAATAATAATAATAATAATAATAATAATAATAATAATAATAATATTGAGAAGGAAAAGAGAAAACTATAATAAAGAAACTGAGGAGTAAAATTGAAAGGCGATGATGGCTAGAAGAGGAAATAGATAGATAGATAGATAGATAGATAATGAATAGACTGCGATAGGTAGATAACGAAGACATAGATTTTTCCCGATCACTACAATCTTAAGCTGCTCTCTTCCCGTGCTATCCTTATAAATTACACCTTAACGTAATCCTCTTACTTGAGTGTCTCCCGTGCCTTGTACGTGGTGAATCTTACTATAAAAAAAACATAATATTATTATTACTACTGATATTACTACTATTAATCATAATAATAATAATAATAATAATAATAATAATAATAACAATAATAATAATAATAATATTACTACTACTTTTAATAGCACTAATATTACTGCTGCTACTATTAACAATAATAATAATAAGAAGAAGAAGAAGAAGAAGAAGAAGAAGAATGATAATGATAAATTGAAATACTCATGAAAAGTTCACTTCTTCCATATTTACACCATTTACATTCGGGTTATTGCCCTGTTAGTTTCTTTAGAACTTGTTTAAAAGCGGAGAGATTCAGGTTTTAAAAATGCTTATATTCGATTACTTGGCGCTATATCGTCAGATGTCAGAAAAGAGGTAACATTGCTACTTATACTATTAATATAAATAATAATAATAATAATGCTACAGCTACCATTAATAATATTACCACTACTACTTCTAAAATAATGATAATAATAATAATAGCTAGAACCTTCCTTGCCTCCCATCAGAATGGCTGATACCCAACTTCAGGAGAGCGCCTCCTTGTGCCTGCTTGGTGTCACGCTGTCCGCTCATATGAGATGGAACGAATACATAGACTCAATAGCTTCATCTACCGCAAGAAAAGTTAGTTCTCTGTGCCGTGCCAGAAAGTTTTTCTCATCTGAATCCATCCTTCAAATCTATAAAACAACCATCTGTCCTTGGATAGAATATTGATGTCATATATGGTCTGGTGCCTCCGCTCTTAATCACGAGGTCCTCAACAAAATCCAGATACGGTTATGCAATGTGATAGCTCCTGGTCCGGTACCTAGTATACAGTCGCTTTCTAACAGACGTGCCGTGACTTCCCTCTGTCTCTTCTATAAGTATTTTCACAGCAACTGTATAAACGATTAAATATAACCTTCTCTTCTGCTCAAACACCTTGTTCGCTCGCACTTCCGGTCTGTGGAATTCTCTTCCTCTTGGTTACTTCCCTGATAACTCTAATCTTCAAATATTCAAGTGTAATGTCAATCGACATCTTCTGATACCTTGATCTTGTTCCCCGTCCTTCTCTTTATCCTCTCCCCAAACAATCCACTCTACTCTTGTTCTCTACCCTCTGTAACCCCTTGCTTGGGGTGAAATACTTTTTAAAAAGTACCCATGAAAATTTCAGTTTTCCTTATTTACACCATTTATATTCGGACCGTTGTCCTGTGAGTTCAACTGCTGGGCCGTGTAGGTTTTACTTAGATTCAGTCCGAATATAAATATCGTAAATAATGATAATTCCTCATCACCGAAATCCAAGCAGAAATTAACCTTCCTTATTTGAATTTCCTGAGAAATCATAATTGCTAAGTTCATGGTTGAATAAACTCTTTACGAGTTCTACGGCCTTTCCCTGTAATATCCTACTTCAGAAGTCTCTAGGTTCTTTTACAAGGTGAAAGTTATTGTAAAAACATTGTAATGACACTCCAAAGTTTAAAATGCAGATCTTTCTTTAAATAAGAGTGTACAAATTAAAATATTCAAAATTGACAAAATTTTCCACTTCAATGAAGCAGATGTTAAAAACAGTAGAGCGCTACAGTCTATCTATCTTCAATATCTCCTTTTCTTTCATTCTTTCTTTTTCACACTGAAACCAAACAACATCTCTGATAAGTCTTTTCCGTTTTTCCTCGGGATTAAAACTGAATAGTTAATTATTTATTGACAGGGCATAAGATAAGTACTAAATAACTAAGGAAGAATACATATAATAATAATTAAAATAATAATAATAATAATAATAATTCACTCTTAATGACATGGGCACCCTGTAGATTGTAATGTATCTTCAAAATCAATCAAAATACAGGGATATTAAAGAGAAAATTTTAAAAATGCCTAGCGCGAGGACAACAATGATTACAATTTTAACTGGAGGACCCGGGAAGTTTGATGCTTTAAAGAAATACAAAATATTATACTCACACGTACAGCTCATATATTACAAAGAACTTTATCTATGTAAAATGTGAGTTTTTAGTTTGTTTTTTTGTTCTTTTTTTTTTGGGGGGGTTGTTTTTTTTTTTTTGGAGGGGTGGTTACAAAAAAATGAAGCCATTTCTGACACTAGGTCTCTGGTTGCACCCGTAAGGAAATGTGTACACAATAGAAATCCAAGAAAATAATAATAATAATAATAATAATAATAATAATAATAATAATAATAATAATAATAATAATAATAATAAAATCTAAATCAATGTACCAAAATACAAACACGATTCTAGATAAACGTTATATGGTCAGTAGTATACCCGTACCAAACAAGTGGTTACGTAGGGCAAGGTTAAAAGCTGAAACTGAAGGTTTTATTCTTGCTGCATAGGACCAATGCTTGCAAAGTAGAAATTACCAAGCACGCCTACTGAAATTTCTGTTAACCCAAAAGGCAGATTCTGTGATAATTATCCAGAAAGAATTGGCCATCTTGTGTCAAGTTACACACTGTTAGCACTCACTGAATACAAAACTCGGCAAAACAGAGTGTGCCAATATCTGCACGGAAAATATGCAACTTTTGCGGGAAGGAAACTGGTATGAACATTACCCACACCAAGTTACAGAGGTAGGACTTGTAACATTTTTATGGTACATTACAATACACAGACACAACAATCAAAGCTAATCACCCAAACATCGGGATAAAATATCACGAGAAAAAAAACTCCCTTTTATTGACATGGCAGTCCCTGCAGATTGTAATATATCATTGAAGATCTTCAAAAAATACAAGGTCTTGAAGTGGAAATATCAAAAATGTCGCACATGTGGACTACAATAATTCCAGTTTTAGTTGGAGCCCTCGATTGATTGAAAAAGGTCCCGATAGACTTATTGCCTTAAAGAAATATAAAAAAAATTTACTCACAAGTACAGTTCTTCCGAAAGTCTTTATCTATGTAAAACGTGTTCACTGTTAGTTTTTATTTTGTTATTTTTTGTTTTGTTTTATTTGTTTTTTGTTTTTGTTTTTGTTTTTTTAATGCTCAGTAGAATATTTATGAGAACATTTCTGACCTTAGGTTTCTAGTTGAGACCCGGAAACAAATGAGTATTGAAACTCATAATATTAGGTTTTATGACAATGACATAACTTTTGTGACCCATTTACGTCATATTTTTAATTCTGGAATTTTCTTATTGGGTCGGATCGCCCAAATCCCTTCTGGCTTGATGTCTTGTCCTTAATCAGATCATTCCCTTTACATTTGCCTCAAATGATTTCTAATAACGTTGTAGTAAAACGAACCAATTTCTCCTACAGCCCAATATACTCATTTACATGTGCGCACAAAAACACCTATTCACATATAAGCAATCACGGGCACCTCAACGTGATGTAATGGTTAGCGAACTTGTCTCACTAGAATAATTACGACTTAGTAGTGAGTTCGATCCTCATTGGGCGCTCCGTAATTTCAGCCTTGTGTCACATGTAAGCCACGCTTATAAAATAACCCTATACGCAAGCATGCACACATTCGAGATCAATATCATGCTGGAAAGCTTCACATTTGCTTTGACAAGCACCAATATTAGCTAGAAACTGCCTTCATAGAATAGAAACTTATCCATGAAACATTGTATGTTGAAATTCTATATCAATATAGAAGCAAGCAGGTAAGCATAATTATTATCTACGATAGGGATTAGACTCAGTTGATGTAAGCGCCAATAATTCTTCGTTGAAAAGAAGGATTTGGTTTCGAACGCCAATTCTCTTGGATTGCTTGCTGCTCTCTTAAGACAAAGACGCAATAATGTCAGCATTGTCTACATTAATAAGTGTTGGAATCTACTTACGCTTCTTTCTAAATTTTATTTAACGGCTCATCAGTAGAGACGGAATTATTAAATCATAAATAATGCAGTTCAATTGTGTTGTGGCGATGTTAAGGCCAGAAAGAGAGAAAGAGAGAAATTGAGTTAAACAAATATATTAACAGAAACAGTAATGCAAACATATACAAACGAGAACAATGTTCCGTCCCGACTGTCAGAGCTGACTGCTGGAAACTTCACCCTCCAAAAAGCAGTACCTGCTCTTATTTATAACTGGAAGAGTTCATGTGTGCGTGAGTAAATTACCATAACAAATAGTTATCGGAGATAAACCGAGAGTTTCGTTATTTAACTAAAGCGAGACTCGTACATGCGACCCATCGCTAAAAATGCAGCAAAAGGGGTCGGTTCCCTGTAGCGCTCCTGTATGTACCTGACTCCTTGTGCTAGTTTCTAAATATACAAGAGCCAGATCAGGTGGAGTACTTTTGACATATATGGGGGGGGGATCGGTCCTGTCTTCACTTTCCCGTCCCGAGCAAAATCTTCCCCGCGTTCTTGTGGGGGACAAATTATTTTCCATCCGGCAATCCCTTTCTCTCAGATGAAACGTCGTTAGCCTCTCACTATTATCACTACTTGCAAGGCAATTGCTCAAACGAGCTACATTCCTTAGTTTCACCAGTTTTAACCTTCGCAATTATCACCCGCAATGCTACGCACTTTGTAGAGACGCAACCGTCATTACTTTCGTATTCAATTTCTGAGATGTAAGTTCCACTCCAGCGGCTGCTTCCCGCGAACCACTGCTCTGTGGAACCAACTCCCAAGAGGACGCTTTTCCGATCACAAAACCTTAACTTATTCAAATCTAGGGTTAACCGTTATCTTCGCTACTTATCCGCATAAACTGTACCACTTATTCTGTAAACCTCTACGTCTTTATTATATATATATATATATATATATATATATATATATAGAGAGAGAGAGAGAGAGAGAGAGATAGATAGATAGATAGATAGATAGATAGATAGATAGATAGATAGATAGATAGATGTATACAAGTAATAATCTATTGGTATATAATCCAAGTGAATCGTATTAGCACAATATAAAATACTAAATATTACAACTGATTCACTTAACGTTTTTTAATAAACAGAGCAATATATTTCATACAATAGGAGTTAAGATACCATGATGTAAATGATCATGTTCCCCTTGCAAAATTAAACTTACAGGATTTTTCAAACAGTCAATGGATGAAGAATTATTGAAATAAAAAATACACAGAGAGGGTGAGGAAAGAAAGGAGATAAAAAAGGAAAAAAAGATGAAGAATAGAAAGTAAGGGAAGGTAGCAAAGGAAACAGGAAGTGGTGTAAGTCTTGATATGAGTGGTGGTCAGAGGGGAAAGGAAGAGAAAGGAAAAAAGAAGGAAAAGACAGAAGAGATCACCTATTTCACATAACCAGTAGTAAATGAGACACGAGATAGACAGAAGGAACCTTCAGAAAGTCAAAAAAAAAACATTATATGAAATAATAAGACATAAACCCCAAAATATGAAAGAGAGATAATTCGGAATAAAAGAGTATTAAATTAACAAATATAGGAAAGAATATTAAGAGAAATATTTTTAAAATAATTATAAATATCTTAGAATGAATACATCCAAATGCAAGGTATACCAAATTAAACTTATTAATTAATACCCATTCACAAGAAAAAAAAATTATATTTGAAATTAAATATATAATATAAAAAACGTGCAAAATTAGACAAAAATGAAAAGTGCTTTTAGAGGAAGGGGACTAAAAGGTGCCTTTTGAATCAGCAGAAAATACTATATAAAAATAAATAATATATAAATATATTAATTAATTAATTAATAATAACAAAAAATTTTAAATAAATAAATTTTTTGCCAAAAAATTAACTGACATTAAAATATTAACAAAAAAAAAATTCACATATTTATTCGACTTTACCAAAGACGGTAGAATGTTGTGGTGGCATTATATTTTTTTTGTTTTAGTTTTCATCTGAGTGAGATGATGATCAAGCTGAGCGTAACTTATTCTTCGGAGACGTATTACGTCAGCATGGTCGAACTAAGTAGATTGAAGATCTGGTCTTTTATTTTATATATATATATATATATATATATATATATATATATATATATATATATATATATATATATACATATGTTCGACTTAAGTCATGTTGGTAACCTGTGTATATAAGCCAGCACCCGCTTATACGGTTGTTTATATTTAGTTATTTTCGTTTCTAAACCTATATATATATATATATATATATATATATATATATATATGGTTGGATAGATGTGAGCTTGTGACTGACGATCGCTAAAGCGTGAAAACCAGGGTCACAAGCTCACATCTATCCAACCATATATGTTAGCTCTATCTCTGATATTGAGCGCTTTCTAATAAGTACCGCGCATATAATATATAAATAATTATACACATATATATGTATATATTTATTTATATTTATATACACACACTTTTCACACACATATATATATATATATATATATATATATATATATATATATATATATATATATATATATATATATATATATTGTTTGTGTGTGCATATGTAAGGTGCCCTAGGTAATTTAGAACAAATGTTAATAAAATAGTATATATATATATATATATATATATATATATATATATATATATATAAAAGTGAACATTGAAGTCAACACTCAGAGGTGACAGGCTGTTTCATGCTAGACGCAATCGACTTCAATGTTCACTTTTATATTTAGATTCGCTCTATCTATGATATTGAGCACTTTATCCCATAAATATAGCACACTTTAAAACTATATTTTTGCATATATATATATATATATATATATATATATATATATATATATATATATATATATATATATATATTAGGTTGGTGCAAAAGCAATGACGTAATAATGTCGTTTTTTGACGTATTTTTAACGTCAAAAAACGACATTATTACGTCATTATTTTTGCACCAACCTAATGTATATATATATATATATATATATATATATATATATATATATATATATATATGTATGTGTGTGTGTGTGTGTGTGTGTGTGTAAAGACATTGTTCAAAAGAAAAAAATCAAGAAGCAAATCATAAGAAAATTTGATTCTCTCATACCGGATTAAGCCTCGAGGACAGCATCGGTGTTGCTTCAGTGGCGTTCATGTTGTTCGTCATATCCACGATGAAAGAACTCAACGGGTAACGCTTAACGTAATTATGCTGCTTGGTGTCTCCTGATCTCGGCAACGCCCAAAACGAAATCCTTCCAAAATAGATTTTCTTTCGACACTTGTAGTTTCTGCGGAAAAAATACGAGGTATTATTTTTAAAAGGTCCCTTGTATGATAATGGCCAAATGACTATGATATACAGTGAAATATTGAACGCTTACTAATTGAAATATAGAAGCCATGTAAATTTTTAAAAAAATAATTATAGCCAAGAGGAAATTCAATTTCTACATGTCCTATGATTCTATGTTTTATGTTGTACTTGGGAAGCAATCCTTCGTTTATACAAATTTCATTGATACAGATCTACGATTAAGCTTTTTATTCATTTTTTTCTTCCTTTCCTACAAGTAAAGAATTGTATTAAAAAGCTGAATTTTAGCCCCTTGCCACTCGTCTTTAATTAACGATATGTCAGTTTGGTGCAAAAATAATATCGTTTTTTGACCTTCCGTCAAAAACTTATTATTAGAACTTATTATTAGAACTTATTAGAAATATATATATATATATATATATATATTAGAACTTATTAGAAATATATATATATATATATATATATAAATATATGTTAGGTTGGTGCAAAAATAATATCGTTTTTTGACGTTACGTCAAAAACGATATTATTTTTGCACCAACCTAATATATATATATATATATATATATATGTATATATATATATATATATATATACACACACACATATATATACATACACACACACACAGATATATATAGAAATTAAGGAGGATTTGAGATAATGAAGTAATTCATCGAGTCTAGAAGAAACCTCAACAGAATGCAGAAAGATATTTGGGACTCATCAGCAGTCCTGATATATATATATATATATATATATATATATATATATATATATATATATATATATATAAAATAAAGCAGAACTCAAAATTAATCTCTGCATTTAAGCACTGTTTTAATATTAGGTTGGTGCCAAAATAATTTCGTTTTCTCACATAGTGACATATGTTAGAAAACGAAATTATGTTTATGTTTGCACCAACCTAATATTTAAGCTTACTTCTTAAAATTTCAACGATAATTCTTCTAGTGCCACTTAATTTAAAGACAATTTGATGTACGTAGGACTTTACTCTCCGTACAATTAATTTCGATTATTCCCAAATATATTTACAAGTTAGAAAAGTTGCTATCATACAAAAATAATTGTCGCAAAAATCACGTGACATTTCGCCAAAAACAATCTCAGTAATGAATTCTTGTGAATCCAAAATTTCAGGATTGCGAGCCCGGATCAGACACTGAATGTTTTTAATTTGCTCGAGAAGTCGACCTGATTTTAATATTGTATAACATGTTGGGCTATGGCCTCTAGGAGTAAAATTAAAATAGTGCCACTCTGGCATTAGCATATATATATATATATATATATATATATATATATATATATATATATACCTAGTGAGCCAGACAAACCTACCTAGGTTTCACCTAAACGGTCGTCAGGGAAAGCCGACTTTCCCTGACGATCCGTTTAGGTGAAACCTAGGTAGGTTTGTCTGGCTCACTAGGTGTATCTAGGTTTGCTCTACGGTTGTATCGAGCTCTTTTGTTAGTTAGTTGTTTACTCGTACCGGGGTTTTTTCTTTGGGCTTCAAACCTGCATCTGTGCGATTTTTTTCGGCAGAATGTCATGTTTGTAGCTCTCTCTTTTTTTAAAACATTTTTTTCCCTCGAGATTGATTTGATTATTGGCAAATCAAAAATTCGAGGGTTTTTCGAAACCAGGATTGTTATCTATATTTGTATCTATCTATCTATCTATCTATCTATATATATATATATATATATATATATATATATTGATTTTCCAAACGTAGCTTGGATGTGGCACAAGGCCGAAAGTAAGCGGCACCCAGTGAGGATTGAACTCACTACTCAGTCGTAATTGTTCTAGCGAGACAAGCTTCCTAACCATTACAGTGTGTGTGTGTGTTTGTAAGCATATGTGTGTTTATAAATATATAGATGGAGAGAGATAAAGACCTCAGTTTGAAAACATTTGTCAAATAAGGATTAGTATAGGCAAAAAATGTATTTGAATTATTCCAGTATCAACGACAGGGCGAATAGTGCATGCAAATTCATATAGGAAACGTGTGCGTTCTTATATTGCCCATTCTTTTTCCCGCATATATCAATCGACCAACAAGAACTTTACCTTAGTCCGACAAAGTCCTAAAGGACGAAAGGAGTCACAGAACTTTTCTATTTTGTCATTATTTTGCCTAACATTGCTACAATATATAAAATGTAATATCCTATTATCACACACACGCACAAACACACACAGACATATATACACATATATATATATATATATATATATATATATATATATATATATATGTGTGTGTGTGTGTGTGTGTGTGTGTGTGTGAAAATATATAGAAAATAGGAGAGAACTCATTTGGTAAATAATTTAGTATTTTTTTATTATTTTTAAAAAATAATGCTCGATACAAAAGTAGAGCATAAATATAATTATTTATCTAAAAATATGATTCCAACACGCTACATAAGAGTTCTCATGTTTCAAAATTCCGCTTGAAGATGGAACGGACCTTACTTTAATTCAATTTAATTCAAATAATTATATTGAAGTTTTCGGCTATTGTTTTGAAACATGAGAAATCTTATGTAGCGTGTTGGAATCATATTTTTAAATAAATAATTATATATATATATATATATATATATATATATATATATATATATATATATATACCGTGTGTAACAGAAAAATTGTCCCAATCGTGTATATGGGATGATTGTTGATCCCACAAAATTGTAAAATTGCTGATACTCCTAGAAGAGTGGACTGACAGGTCTGCCTACGAAACTCTGGAGTTGGTATGCTGAAAGTGACATCAATCAGCTAAGTAACAAACTTTTACTCATAGATATATATATATATATACATATATAAAGAGAGAGAGAGTGATAATTATATATAACATTAATTATACTTTCTTTGTCTGCTATATTTAACGAAAGATTTTTAAAAGAAAGGCTGTTACCAAAATATACATTAACATATTAGGTTGGTGCAAAAATAATGACGTAATAATGTCGTTTTTTGACGTATTTCTAACGTCAAAAAACAACATTATTACGTCATTATTTTTGCACCAACCTAATATATATATATATATATATATATATATATATATTATATAACCTTATATATATATATATATATATATATGTGTGTGTGTGTATGCATATATATATATATATATATACAGAGAGAGAGATAGAGAGATAGAGAGATAGATATACATTAATATATATATATATATAAATATATATATATATATTATTTCATCGTATATATATATATATATATATATATATATATATATATATATATATATATACATATATATATATATATATATATATTATTTTATCGTTCAACTGCCACACGACAAAAATTTTCAAATACATAGACCATTACATACAATCGCTAGCTAAGGAAGTAAAATCCTACATCAGAGACACAGCAGATCTACTGAACAAAATTAATCACATACAAATTGTTCCAGAGAATGCTATTCTAGTGACTATGGACATTAGGTCACTCTATTCAAATATTAAACACATCGAAGGGCTAACCGCCCTTCAGGAAGCACTTACTAAAAGAAGAAATCAAGACCCCCCCCCACAGAAGTCATCATAAAATTCATGTTGCATGTCCTTACATTAAATACTTTCAACTTCAATGGAGCACAATGCCTTCAAATAAGAGGCTGTGCCATGGGCACCATTGCAGCGCCATCATATGCTACAATATTCATGGGAAAATTTGAGGAGACCCATATCTATCCAACCATTGGTAGCGACTGCGTATTCTATGCAAGATATATCGATGATATATTCTTTGTATACACGGGTAGTGATGACAAACTTACCCAATTCCTTATGACCCTAAACACAGTGCACGACTCAATTAAGTTTGACTATGAAAAATCCACAACATCAGTAACATTTTTAGACACCCGCATTTACATAGATGAAAACAGGTAACTACAAACGACACTACACACTAAAATCACCGACACGCACAACTATCTACACTTTAAGTTTTCCCACCCTAAACACCTCAAAGAGAATCTTCCCTATTCACAAGCGCTTACACTCAGAAGGATATGTTCCAACAATGAAGAATTAAATAAACACATTGAAAATCTGGAGCATCAATTCACAACACGTGGCTATAAACAACACCTAATCAGGGAACAAATAAATAAAGCAATTTCTACACCTAGAGAAATCACCCTAATGTACAATATTAAAAATAAATCTAGCCGCATCCCTCTAGTAACCACTTTCAATCCCACTCTGTCTCCACTATCCCAAATAATCAAACGTCGCTGGGAAATACTACATCTCAAACCAGACCTAAAAAAATTGTTTAAGGAACCTGGCCTTCTTGCATATCGTAGACCTAAGAACCTAAAAGAAATCATAGGTAGTAACCACATTTTAGGGGACAAGGTAATCCGTAATAAACTAAGAACAAAAACAAAAGGATTTTCCCAACCATGTAACAACAAAAGAAGTTTATGTTGCAACCATATTAAAAACACGAATTCATTCACTAGCTCAATCACTAAATCTACTTTCAAAATCTACCACGATTCTAACTGTAGAAGTCATAACATAATTTACTTCCTAGAATGCGCACTATGCCAGAAACAATATGTAGGAAAATCTGAATGGCCCTTTCACTACAGAATTAATAATTATCGTAATCGAATTAAGTCGACTCCCCATGAAAAATTATTAACATTTCCGCCTGGAAAAACACGATTTCAAAACCCATGCCAAATTCACTATAATTGAGAGAATAGAAAAGTTCAGAGCAGATAACATTAGAAAGATTTTAGAGTCCCATGAAAATAAGTGGATACAACGTCTAAAAACAAAATATCCAGCCGGGCTAAACCATAAATTTAACAATAAAGATAGTAGCAATATATAAATCAACAAATCAAAACCTACCCACATTTCTCACCCACACAAGACAGACATGCTTACGGAGGTGTTGAGGCCTCACACTTATACACTTATACACACACCCACACGAATATACACACTTACACACATCATACTTACTCACTCCCTAATGAGGCAAATGATAACACACACCCACAGCAATACTCACGCTTACACATGTCATGCTCACTCACTCCCTAAGAACCAAATAACACACACACAAACACTAAACAGAGACACATCCCCTCGCCAGGTCCAATAAAACTATAAAACTGACAAGAGAATTCGGAGCAGCATGTATATCCAGCTCTTATCTCAAATAACAACTTAAAAGAGACTGTTTGACCAACACAAGGATTGTTAAAAGATTCATGTTAAAAAGATAAAAAAAATAAAAAAACAAATGAAAACTACAGACAAAAGTTCATTTTCTCCATCAAGACATTCATTTCTGTAGTTCATTGCTACCAGAAAGCAGAATTTTTTTTTCTCCTGATGATGGCCATTTCGGCCGATACTAGTCGAGGAATCTCAATGGAATAATAATAAAAAAAAAACGAAAGAACATTAATCTACAACCTAGTGTGTCTGAAGATTTTAATTTTTTAATATTTTTTTATTGTTCAAAAAAAAAAAAAAAAATATATATATATATATATATATATATATATATATATATATTAATGTATATTTTGGTAACAGCCTTTCTTTTAAAGATCTTTCGTTAAATATAGCAGAAAAGGAAAATTTAATTGATCTTTTATTTTTTTTTTTTTTTTTTTTTGGTGGGGGGACTATGCTTACGTTTGTTTATATTTGGTGGGAGTGCAAAAATTTTACTTTAAATTTGTCCCAAGCGCTTTCGGCCACATTTTTAGCCCTTTTCAAGTTGGTTTTATTTTTGGTGTTGTTAGTTTTTCTTAATGTTTTGACTGTTTAACTTGTATTTTCTTTTTGCGTTGTTTCCAACAGGATCGTTTATTCCGAGCTTTCGCATGTTGAGCGCGACTGGTATTCGAGCGAGCGGCTTTCTATTTTATTCTATTATTAAAAAAAACTTTTAATACTCCATTCCCACTGTTAAATAAGTTGATGTTATGAGTAGGAGAAAGATGTTTAATATAAAATGAAAATTATGGGAAATATTTGTACACCGTTACTCCCACCAAATGGAATACGTAAGAACACTGGAAAGACTAAATAAAGGATTAATTAAATTTTCTTTGTTTGTCATATTTTACGGAAGATTTAAGTTAATCTCTCCAAACAATCATCTTTTTTGTTCAATGTCTTTATTATATCTATTTATTATTCATGTTTCAATATTCGTGTGAAAGAATCTGGAAGCGAGCCCGTACAAAACGATCTTAATTTCACGATTTGATAGGAACGACAGGATTAAATCAAACAATCGTCATGCTGGAGATTGCGTAGAAGGCCATATTCAGTGATGGCCGTTAACACATCAGCGGTAGACTTGACTAAACGAAAGCCATATTGTTTGTCCGAGAGAAGGTCTTGAGAACTAAGTTGCTTAACTACTTCAGCGTTGATTAGAACCTAAAATACTTTGCCGAAAAATGTAAGAGAGTAAAAGGGCAATGATTTGAGTGGGGCAGAGGGTTATCCGAAGTTCTTAAAAACAGGAACTACAAAGGAGGACTTTCAACAAGATAAAAAGGAGAAAGCAGCGGGGCATTTGTTGTTGAGTTTGGAGTGAACTGAAACCAGCTGGGGAGCATATTTCTTTAGGGCGACGGTTAGTAACCTGTCATCCCCGCTTGCCTTGTGGAGTCTAGCTTGGAAATGATGACTAAACCCAATGACAGAGTTATGCGCATATCACTCAGTAGAACCTCCGTTCTAGGGGGAATCAGGTGTGGGTATTCCAGAGGAGTCGAGTGTGGAGATAGAAGAGAACTTCCGAGCAAAGCATTTGTTGTGGATTCCGAGATGAATTCGGTCTCCAAGGAATGACAAACGCAATAATTAAATATAAGTAATAAAATGTATTTACACAATCATACAAAGAGTAATACTGTTAGTAAATCCAGGAACGTGGTTAGTAGCAATTGCAGATAGATATATATAGTCTCGAAATAGGACTTCCTTAGAGTCTAAGTGCTTGTAACTGACTTCTACAAGAGGTTACCTCACTCTATCCGACTACTACCACTGCCGACCACCATACGACTACGCTCACTGACTTTAACTCTGGGTATTTAACGACACCAGTCCAGGTACGCTTGGTAGAGTCCACTTATATGAAAAATGGGGGTACCCCATAACAATTATTCATATTTCACTATCTCATTTTGTTTATTTACTTTTATCATTTCACTCCATGTAATGCAATAAAACCCCCAAGACTCTAGGGATGAGGAAAATATACATTATTATTGAAAGAAAAATAAATAAACATGAATTAAGAAGATAGATAGTAACAACTGACAGTGTATTTACATTTTTGAAGGTCAATGTAGACTGGAAAACAAGTGTAATGTGCGAGAGAAGGAACTGTTCGCATAGAACTTACGGTTGCATCTAGAAATTTCACCTATAAAATGATGAGATATAACTGTCAATATAGTATTGAGGTTAAATGTGTAAAGTCTAGGTCGGAAAGAGGAATGAACATCAGAACATATCTATCTTTTATATCTATCTCTCAAGAGATATTACTCTCTGTGGCTGACAGTATAGTTATTTTTATAACTCTGTTCATATATATCTTATGTATGGATCTAAGTTTGCTCTTATTTCTTTATCAATATTACTGTCTCCATCTATGGCTACAGTGCAGCCATTTTACCAATATTAAATCTATCTGCCTAAATGTATTTCTTTCGTGTTCTTTCATATGTTTGTGTGGTACCATAACTGGTTGTGTGCGTGCGTTTGCTACCATCTTGGCTTTATTTTATTCCATGTTGTCGTCGAAGTGAGAAAAATGATTATACACTCTATATGTCATTGATGCAAGATTCCGTGTGTGTTCTTGTCTTACCTAGAGTCGCTTTATTCCGGTCTACAGCTTTATTCTTGTAAAACTGTCTTTTTTTTTTTTTTGTCTTTTTTTTTATTCACCGCTTTGACGTCACACCCTATATTAAATCAGGACATTTTCTTAAAACCTTTTTTCCATTTGCATACCATGCGTCATTCAGACGTTTGAAGACGTCACTTTTTACATTTAATGCAGCTCTAGTTTGGTTTGGAAATGGCGTCAAAATCAAAAGCAAAAAATATCGTCTGCATCAGACATTTTTCTGGCATGTTTGTTAAATCACTGATTCATATGTACCCTTATCGATTCTATATTTAGACATTTTATTTGTCAACCATAAATCAAGAAATTGTTTGTTATTTTATTTTATGTATATGTATATTTTGGTGAAAATGTATTTTCTTTATCAAAATAGCTTTGGTGTACTGCGTTTCATTTTGGACGATGTGAAGAAGATATCAAATCTATACTTACGTATAAATCCAAGCGTTTTTATGAACTTTGTGCTTATTTAAAAGTACATGTCTCTCTATGCATTTTAAAGTTTCAAACTTTTCGTATAAAAATACCTATACAAGTACTTAAATATCTCTTGCCTCTTAAAAATTCATGCAAATCTTTATGATACCAAATAATTTTCACGAAATACTCATAGTCCTAAAAAATAAAAGGATTTCATTTAAAAGCGAAATAATTTTTAATTCATATATGTTTTTATGGTGATAACAAATGATGCCTTTTTGTCACAGCTATTTAGGTGCATCTTCGCTTCGCTTCGCTGTCGGCAAGACGATCAAAAATTCAAATATAAACTATAATATTTTAAATCGACGAACATTTATTAGAAAATATATTCCGTTTAAATGAAGGAGTAATAAGAATAATTTCTAAGTGTCGCTGAATTTTAACCTATAATGTTTCCGTGTGACTCAAGAGTTAGCATTCACGAAACAGATGTCTATTATAATCTCACTCAAATTTGGGTTTATGTAAATTTGTCTGATTTTGTCTGTTTGCAGATTTTAATTCAATGACACCTAAAACTAATTCTACAGTATTTATTAATTTTAAAAAAAAAAATATTTATTACGAATAATTTCAGGAAAGTTCATTAAATCTTATATAATTTTTAATTTTTAAAAATTAACGAGATTTTCGTCGACAAATTAAGCTTATCGTTATTTCTCTTTTTCAACTTCTGTAATTTTTATGTGAATTCACTTGGCCATTATTTTTTAAAATTTTAAACCAAATTCACTTTATCGCCATAATAAACTTCACATTTGCATCTATACACTAGGGTTCTGTGTAGCAATAAATAGATGCGAACAATTTGATATAGATATATGACAGATATGATCGACGTGAAAGAAACAGAAATAAATAAATTAATATTGATATATAGACATGAATAGACTTATATCAACAGAGAGTTTAGAGTCGCCGAGACATTTACCAGGAAAAAGAAAATACCTAAAAATGCTTTTAAAATATTGAATTTAAATTTTGGTTTTATTCGAAGGGTAATAGCCTAATCTTAATCCGTAGAAAAGTACAAATTAAAAGAAAGACTTTCTTCTTTATATGGCGTAAGCGATCGCGTCTCTCCATAACTTCCTGTCGTTTATAGCTCTTTATCAATGTTGTATTTTTATTTCTCATAAAACCTGTTCTGTCATATTTTTACCCAAGCTCATTATGTATGTTATGCGTTGTTTTCATCTCTCCCTATGGCCTTCAATCTGTCCTGTGAGTATCAGATTTTCCAAGCCTTCCTTATTATGTGCCCTAGAAATTTCAATTGTCTCTTTCTGTTGTTAAATATAAGTTGTCTTTTTGTTCTCACTTTTTCTAAAACTTCATCGTTGCTCCCATAATCGATTCACGATATCCTCACAATCCTTCTGTAGAACCACATTTTCGTTGATGCAAGTTTCTTCTGCATCTTTGAGGAGGTTGTCCAGCTCTCATTGCAATGCAAGAGAACAGATATCACATAAGAGTTTGGAACTCCTTTCCTTGTTTCTAGAGAAGTTTTTCTATTTCTTGATACTCTGCTTAGCTTTTGGAATGCGTCTTCAGATTTCAGTGTGGGACTGTCTGTCTTCTGTTAAAACATTTCCTAGATATTTACATTTTTGTACTTGTTTGATTCTGGTATCACCGATTTGCAATTCACACTTTGGACCTCATGCATTCTATCTTCTTACCGTTGATGTTAATCTTCTTCTTTTTTTTCTCGCTTTCCTTCACTACATTCAATAGGAACTATTGTAGTTTTATTTCTGTGTCGGCTATCAACACCTTCTTATCTGCATACCTTACATTGTTAAGATTATGCCCGCTAATAATGAATCAATTGCAAAAATAAAGAATACATGATTGTTAGCAAACGGAACAGCCCAACATGTAAATTACGAATTGGATATACCGAAATCCCACAAGTACAATAATTTTAGACATCTGTGATGACAGAAAGTGCGACATCGAACTCTACATATTCAGTGGAATAGCGATACCCTTCCAAATAAGAAATTAAGAATTAATGTATTAAGAAACATTATTGCTAAACTGTTACGCAATATCAATCCTCCTCTATGTCAAAGAATGCAGGACAATCTCCTCACAGATGAAGACGAAACTTGAAGCAACAGAAACAAAGTAAAGAGTACTGAACTGTTACGTAATATCAGTCCTCGTATACGGCGGTGAATGCTGGACAATCTCTTCACAGATGTTAAAGAGACTTGAAGCAACAGAAATGTGGTTTTACGGAAGGATGCTGAGAATAACATGGAGCGAACATGCGAATAACGAAGCTGTTTTAGAGAAAATGAAAGCAAAGAGGGTTTGTAAAATGTGATACTGGAGCAGGTCATATTGGAGACAAGAGAGACAGAAGGAAAAAACTTATAACCCACCAAGCGAGCTTAAGCAAATGGGCGGCGGGAAAAAGGTTTCGGGAGAAAACAAAAAGAGAAAATTAATTAAGAGCTACAGAGGACAGAAAATTGTCAAGGGCCATGATCACCAATTTTCTGAATGGACATGATACATAGAAGACGAATTGTTACTCTAGTCTTTCTATTGAGCACTTTCTGACAAAATATAAATTTATATAAAGAAAATAAAAATTAGCTTTAAAATACGTTAATTTTTAGAAATTTTTACGTATTTTGATCGTCCTCATATATTTGTATTATTATTATTATTATTATTATTATTATTAAATAAATAAATAAGTTATGACCAGAGCGAGAGCCTTGGCGGACGCCTGCTTTGGTGTTCTGTCCTATAAGCATCTGAGAAAAAACGGGCGAGGACAACTTTCGAAACCTTATAATAAAAAGAAGATAAGTAAATTGAACCGATTAGATCAATATATAATTTAACCTTTGTTAGAAATATATCATTTATATCAGAGTTTTTGGAATATTTCCAGGGCATAGCTTGTTTTCTCTTCTATCTCAAAACGGACATCACCTTCAGGAAGTAACATTAGCTGCAACTAGTGGTTGAAGGTCAGCTACGCCTTCTAAGCACTTTGACACCGACAAAATTAGAGCCAATTCACATTTCTTTCTTTCTTTCTTTCTTTCTTTCTTTCTTTCTTTCTCTCTCTCTCTCTCTCTCTCTTTCTTTCTTTCTTTCTGTGTGGGTGTGTGTGTATATATATTTGGAGTGACGATGGGAATTAGTAATGATTCATATTTAATGAACACCCTGATCAAATTACTTTATCAGTCCTTATGATATTAATAACAATTTCTCCCCTGCAGAGCAACTGTTATCACAAAACAGAAAGATTTTAATCATTCAATACCTTGAAAGAAAAATTCTTTTTTTGTTCACAAGCATAATGTTCACTCGAAGATTTATCCTCAAATTAAAACTTCTGAACTTAAATATTTAAAAAAAAGCTAAACTTCAGATTAAAAAAGCTGAATTTCGAAATTAATTTTATTGGTTTCATACAGTATTAGTTTACAAAAAAAAAAAACGAACAAATAAACGCAGCGGAATAATTCTGCATTGATCAGTTCAGCCATGGTACCCTAATAGGAAATGATGTTGTGACAAGGGCAAAATGTTTCTATACTTGATTGTATGTTTTCTAACGCAGTAGAGGGCTAATTGAGAACATCGATTACATCTTCGAGATCTGTTCTGTATCTGAGTAATTCCTAATGGCGTGGAAGCTATCATTGCTTAAAATATTTCACAGTAGCCTTCAGAACATTCCAGAATTCATCAATTGGATTTAGAAATTCAATTTTTTTTTAATTTAAATTTTTTTAAAAAAAGTTGAGATTGAGCCTTTTAATATGGAGTTCAGCTTCATATTAAACTCCATTTTATGAATTTAAGCGCAAAATTAGATTACATTTGAAATTGCAGGATGTAACCGTAGGTTCTATGCTAACAGTTCCTTCTCTCGGACTTCTCGCTTGTGGGAGTCTACCGGCTCCTTGCTTTCTAGTAATGTTTGATCTTGAAAAATGTAAATGCATTGTCTACCGCCATCTTCTTTCTTCTTAATCCATGCTTTTTTCTTGTATTTTCTCATTAATACTGTGTTCTCATATTCTTTCAGACTCATTGGTTTTTAAAGGTGAAATGATTCAAAGTCTTTTTAATAGAGAGTAAAATAGTGTAGTCTGAATAGTTCATTAAATAAAAGCAGGGTACTATGATATATGATATGGGTTGTGTATTTTAGAAGTTTAAGATTGAAAAATAAATGGAAAAGTCATAAAAACGAGATATGATTAATGAGTTTTTTTTTATCTGATATTATCAAGAAGTGAACATGTTTGCACCACCCACTCAGAAACCTTCTTTTTTTTTTCATAGTTAGAGCAGTCGAAATATTATGATTAAAATACGATTAACCCAAATAAAACAATACGAAGTGGTATTTCGTCTTCTTTTTAAGGACCTGGACGAGCATGTCGCTACACAAATTTCTGTGAAAGTGTTGAAAACGTACCATCTCATTTTTTTTCCATGGTCTGTCCTCATTTCACGCAAACACGTTGAGTCAGTTACACGCTGTTTTCTGATGCTACACTTGTCTTCATTATATTCCGTGGGGATTAGTCACTCCAGATTTTTTGCCTCATCATGTATCCTTCACATTTCGACACTTTCTTATTTCAAATATGTTTCCTATTTTTTTCTTTAACATTTTGATTGATTGATTGATTGATTAATTCATTTTCTACGGGTTATCAACACATTGCTGGTTATTTAAAGTCAGAAAATATTTTTAAATATTAAGAATTTTTATTTTAGATAATAGTAGCAGTGATAAAAGTCTTACTAATTAAACGATAGCTGGCTGTAGAAGAGGAGGACTCATACATTTCCCATCGTTATTTGCAAATAGCTGAACATACTGAAATCAGCTGCTCTGTCTATATTTAATAGAGGCATTGAGCACTTCAGATTATTTCATAGATAGGTGCATGTCTTTTCTTTTCTTTTCTTTTTTTTTGTTTATGTTTTATTTACATTTTTCTAACTTCTTGTTTTTAAACTCACTTGACATATTTTTCCCGTTTCTCTTCAGTATTTGCCACTCCACAATTTACTGTCTTTATCTATAAAAGGCAGGATGTTTGTGTGTGTTTGTGTAACGAATGCACGGTCGCAATTTTTGACGGATTTGCACCATAATTTACATGCACATGCTGCAAGTTAGCGGGAAGGCCAAGACTGACTTTGCATTTCTCAACTCCCATCGATAGCGGAAATAATCGATTTTTTCATGCTTCTACGACAGTTTTCATGTAGTTTGCAGCCATTTTGTACTGGCCAGCGTGAGAGATAGGCAGGAAGATTCTATTGCCCAACAGCTGACTGACACGAATGTTAACTAGCAAAAAATCGATAGCTGCATTCGTCACAAGTGGGAAAAATTTAAATCTGCATGGCACTTTACGTCAATTGGCTCATTCGCTTGCTTAAACTCAACGCTGATTCTGATTCCGCAGAACTGGGTTAGGTGTGAAAACGTATTTGTTGTTAACATTCTTTTTTCATTCGGTTTTTCCAGTTACGAGTCGTTTTTTAAAGCTGATCGTTTTGTGTTCATTTTGTTTAGTTCTTAGCTTAGAAAAAATCCACAGTATGAGATAGGCAAGAAGCAAGGCATGTAGCAACATCAGCACGTCAAAGGGCATTCTTTTAAAGGCAAGCAACGGCAAAAATATTTTAAGTCAAATCATAGCGATTGCTGTATGAATCGTACGATTTTTGAATCAATCACGGGCAACGCCGGGTAAAGGTGCTAGTAATAACTTATAAATGACAAGTTGTTTCGCAGCCCAACATGCAAATTACAAATTAGAGAAACCAAAATCAAAGAAGCACAGCAATTTAAATATCTGGGAAGTTTTTTTAATCCAGAACTAAAATCTGAAGACGCATTTTTCTCTGTGTCGTGTCCCCTCTGACACGTATGCGATCATAGCTCTTCATAATTTCCTCTCTTTTAAATTTTGTTTTTTTTTGTTATTTCTTTTAAACTCTGTTACGCCATCCCTTTACTCAAGCTCATTAAGTATGTTATGTGTTGTTTTCCTCTGTTCCTCCTGCCCTCAATCTGTCCTGTGAGTATCAAATTTTCCAAGCCCTCCTTCCTCATGTGCCCAGAAATTTCAGCTTTTTCTCCCTAATGTTATGTATAAGTTTCCTTTTTGTTTCCATTTATCTAAAACCGATTCGTCTCACATATTTGATCCATGGTATATTGGGATAGCGAAATAGGTTTCCCAAAATGTAAGGGAAATCCATACCTTTGGCACACCGTTTTTGTTTTGTCTTTTTGTTTCTTTTTGTTTCTAGTTTGTTTTTGTTGTTTTTTGTTTCGTGTTTTTTTTTTTTTTTTGTCAATATCCTTATATAGCAATTAATGCTGGACAATCTTCTCATAGACTAAGGGAGGGCTAGACGCAACAGAAATTTAGTTCTACAGAAGGCTGATGAGAATTCCATAGACGGATCGCGAAATTAACGAAGAAATCTTAAGAAGAATGAAAACAAAAAGGACATTTATAATCATCTTAAGAAAGAGACAGAGGTTTTTTTTTTCTTGAACACATAATGAGGAAAGGAATGTTCCTGAATTTGATCCTTGAATGATACTCGAAAGCAAGGAAAATAGTGGAAGTTGCTGGCTACCTACCAAATAAGCTGGTGTGAAGGGTTGGCAGAAGCTGTAATGGGAAGCTTGGCAAAGGGAAAAATTTTGCTAAGGGCTGCAAGAGATGGAAAGTTGCTGAGAACCATTATCATCACGTTGCGAAGAAACATGGCATATATTGGGAGAAGATTCGCTATTGCAGTGTGATTTTAAACATGTCTGTTTTCAGTGGAAGCAGTTGTAAATTCTTGAGTAAATATCCTCTTTGCCGAGAGTTATGTCCTTAAAATTGAATTTACTTATTCTGTGTACCGAGTCCCTTTAAGAGGTGAGCGATCAAGGCTCTTCACAACATCTTATCCTTTATTGCTCTCAGTATTTTGTTGCTATCTTTCCCACTATCTTTTCTGGAAGTTATATATACCTGCTTGTTATGCAGGTTACTTGCTATTACCCTCAGTCTAAAATATGACATGTGAGTGTCAAATTCTCCATGCTCTCAGTCCTCCTTATGGTTCCTAGAAATCTCAACTGCTTATATCTAATTCTAAGAGTAAATGTTTATATTTTCCTGGTTTCTCTCACTCAGCGTACATTCTATTCTTAGAATTTATCTATAGATCCGCATCTTCATCTTTTTTTTTTTTTGAGCATTTAATCCAGGCAAGGCAAGAGTGTCACTAGCACGCAAGGGGTTACAGAGATTAGGAGCAAGAGTAAAGAAACGTGATAGAGATAAGGATTAAGAGAAGGACGGGGAATAGATCAAAGCATCTGGAGATGTCGATTGACAGTACATTTGAATATTTGGAGAGTATAGCTATCAGGGAAATAGGTAATAGGAAGGGAACTTCACAGACAGGAAGTGCGAGACATGAAGCTATTGGAGTAGAAGAGACGGCGGCATTTAACCGTTTCAACAGCACGTTTAAATTCATGCAGTTTGACAACTAGCAAAAGTATCATGTCGGAGCAGTTACTGTGAAAGTATTTGTAGAAAAGACAGAGGGAAGCTACGGAACGTCTCTGAGAGAACGACTGTAAACGAGATGCCAGATCAGAGCCAATCACATTGCATACCTGTCTCTTCATTTTGTAGAGGACCTTAATAGTAACAGCGTGTGCTCCAGACCATATATGGCAGCAGTATTCCATGCAAGGGTGAAAGGTTGATTTATTGATTTGAAGGATAGACTCGGGCGTGAGAAAACTTTCTGGCGCGACACACAGAACCAATATTCTTTGCGATAAATGAAGCTATTGATTCAATGTATTTGTTCCATCTCAGGTCAGCGGACAGTGTGAGACCAAGCAGGTGAAGAGAGGTGCTCTCATGGAGTTGAGCATCAGGCATTCTAATGGGAAGCAGGGAAGAGTCTCTGGGGTGGGTAAAAGAGAGCAGTTTTGTTTTTGTGGCATTAAAATTTACTAGCCATTTCTTGCCCCAGTCAGCCACAGATTGGAAGTCCTTTTCGAGACCAAAGGGCAGGTTAGTTTTGTCAGCGATACCGGATTTGTGACGACATTTGCCGAATCCAGTGCCATATAAGTGGGCAGGACACTTCGACCTGGTGTAATGGTTAACAAGCTTGTCTCGCTAGATCAATTATGATTGAGTAGTAAGTTCGACCCACAATGAGTGCTCTCTACTTTCATCCTTGTGCCACATTCAGGCTCTGTTTAGTAAATCAATAAGAGAAAATTGGGATTACACAGTAGTTCAATCCCAAATTTCATGTTTCGTAATATATTGTTTATCTTTTGCGAAGCATATTTCGTTATTCGATTTTCGGTGTCTCATTTTCCTCCATAAGTTAAAATACTTCCCAAATAGTTAAAGTTCTATACTTGCTCGATTTGGACATCTCCAATGCGCGACTTGCATCTTGATCTGTTTCTTTTGCTAACAACCCGACCGGCATTCTGTCTTATTAAAACTGATGGTTAGTTCTCTCTTTCTGCTTTTATTTACCAATAGTTTCCAGCAGTTTTCTTTCTGTGTCTCCACTCAAAACGATGTCGCCCCTGTATTGTTATTATTATTGTGTATAATCAATAGATATTTAATGATTAACAAGACGTTTAACTACCACGTGATACCATCAACAGAAATTCTCAAACAAATGCATCTTATCTTTTACTCAACAATGTACAGGCTTATGGCTATATCAAGTTGGATCGCCGGTTCTCGTAGGATTTGTATCAGTAAATCATTATTATCCCCAAAAACTTTTACAATCTGAAAATATTTCCTAGCTTTTAATAACCTGAAAAAATAGAATGTAAACGGATCTACTCAAATTTGCCTCACTTGTTGGACAATCTGTGTAGACTATTGCGGGTGGCCTGTTTGTATAAAATGTCAGACGAGAATTGGGGAAACGCGATGAAAAATTCGCCAACTGAATATATCGAGTTTAATTGGACAAATGCAACATCTCAATTCGACACATTCCGTTAGAACGAAGTATAACAATATGGCGACAAGGGTGAGATCTTTTTCACCCATGGTAATGGAGTAGGTTCGACAATTTTTTTTTCCTACAGCAATAAAACATGTGCAATTATTGGCTCGAACCTTTTCCAATAGTTACATCCAACATTTTTGCAGCAGCACATCAGAATTCCATTTTGAACCCGCAACTAAAATTTGAGTTGTGGTAAAGACGCTAGGATGAAGTGTTTATAATAGAAATTTCTCGCCAAGCATCTTGAATATAGCAGCGATAATGCAATCTGGAACACTTGTGTTCGTGATGTACCAGATCTGTTAAGATAGGTGATCATTTGATTTGGTTTGTTTTACGGCATATCAACCTCAATGGGTTATTTAATAGCGACAAAATTTTTATTGTTGGTAATATGAATTTCTTCAAAAATCTATTTCTGGGAATATTTTTCCTTGAAGAAATCTATAGCTGGTCATATTTCTTTCAAAGAATGTATAGCTGGTATATTGGTAAAGTATTGCTGATAATTTTTCCTTCAAAAATTATTACTGGTAATATTTCTTTATTACAAAGTATTTCTGGTATTAAACCCTATTTTTACACAAGTTTAGGTGTTAACTATTTTCCCATAGCTGGGACCCTAACAGGTGCTACCACCCCGGATCAGGGTGGACCTGCAAACACCAGTGATTAAGAGGTAATTCCACGCTCCTCAAAACCTCCTGATCACAGGCCTTGCTGTTGGACGTAGTTTATTGTCATACCCAGAACGATAGGTAATAAATAATAAAATCTGATCACGGAGGATTACATTATTGAAGACACCACAAATTCTGGTAGAACAGGTAAAAAAAAGTAGTGAAAAATTAAAATAACCACGATTAGATTTTGCTACCGATCATATTTGAATCCGCTACACGACAAAGGTAAGTATTCCAGCTTGTCTTGTCTCTACCCTATTCAATAACAAATTGGGTATTTTTCAGCCATTTATCGACTAATAGATGATTTTTTCCCTCAGTAAAAGAACTATTTAATAACTACTAACTTAATCTTCAACATTTTTCTTGGCAATTGAATTAGCAATTTCGTCACATAATTTGAATGTTCGGCACTGAAAACTTAGAAAACCAGCAATTATCACATATCATGAATCAATGCAAAACAAATGGATTGTGAAAGCAGGTAAAATAATTTTTCTTTGATGTTATATCAACTGGATAACAAAATTAAATTGGAAAAAACTTGTGGATTGAAATGAACTGGACAATAGAATAGGGCATTCATTGTAAACAGAAATTAACTAATCAGTTTAAATTAGAAATACAGTAGAACTTCGACTTACGAATTTAATCCGTTCCAAGTGTGGATTCGTAACTGCAAATTTCGTATGTCGAAACAATTTTCCCCCATTTAAAATAATAGAAATTAATTTAATTCGTTCCAAGCAGCAAGAAATAATATATATAAAAATCAAGGCTGCAATGCTCCTAGTTTCATACTATTTCTAATATGATGCAACTGTATAGAAATATGTACTGTATAATAATATAATAAAGTACTGTATAATATATAATATAACACTCTATATAAAACACTGTATGTAAAACACTGTAATTGTTCACTGTATGTAAAACATCAAAATATAAGAAATCAAAATACAGTATAGAATAAATCTGAAAATATTTAGTAGTGAACAGTACAGTATAAAATACAGTATAAAAAAAGTAATGTAATACTGTATAATGCTACAGTAATTATATTATTATATATAAAATATATAATAATATAGTATAAAAAACATAAAAATATAAAATAAATTATATTTAGATAAAATTAAGAAATACTTACGGTACATTTATATCAAATATCTAGTTTAAAATGCAGTGGCGGGAAGTCCATTCTTAATTTCGTAAGTCGAAATTAATTCCGAATTGGAAACGAATTTTCTGACAAATTTCCGTATTGTGAGGTTTTCGTAAGTGAAGGTGTTCGCAAATCGATTCCCCACTGTACATCGTAAATAGAAATGAATTAAATAGTTTAAATTAGAAATACATTTTAAACAAAAATGAACTGAGTTTAAATTAGAATAGAATTATGAATAGAAATTAACTGGCGTTAAATTAGAAATGAATTGCATATATAAATGAACTGAATTAAATTAAAATTAATTAAGTTAGAAATGAACAGAGTGTAAATTAGAAATGCTTTGCGTATATACTTACAACATGAATACACTAGAAAGCTTTCATAAATTGATGTAGCACACGCGGATATCATAAATCTGTATATGTATGTATAACTGGCCACTCGTATTTGAGGATACCCGTCTACTAACGTCGCTAGCCAATCCCTAAAGCAGGCGCTTGCTCAGGAGCATTTGCCTTTATTCAACGCAAATTCCTGTGGTTTATACTGTAAGACCCTAGTTACAGTTTCTGGGAAAGAGCGTGGTATCTAGCATGATCAACAATTTGAACAAGGCCAGCACACTCAAGCCCTCGGCCAAGATAACTTGTAACTTCGTGCTAGCACAGCTATCGACAACCCCATGGTTTCCGTCTACCCAATTTCACTCATAAGGCTTGGGTCAGCACGTGGTATGTTTTTTAGGCACTTTCTAATGTCACGCTTGGCTCGACCCCTCCATTCCAATAACATTGGGAAGTCTCCTTCCTGACAAATCGACCATGGTGTGATTCGAACCCGGGTCTCATGGTCAGAATGTGAACGTTTTAACCACTCAGCCACGAAATGCATTGATAAATGATTCGACAATCTTTCTCCATGCAATGTAGAAATTCATAAGGAAAAGGCCTTATCAGTTGTCATGGATTTAATTAAAATATTATTGATAACATACATATCATTATTTGCCTCCTTTTGGGTGATGGATTATTTTCCACCTTACAACCCCTCTCTCACCGACGAAACGCTTCAAGTCTTTCACTGATCGACCGCTATTTCTGTGGAAAGTGTTCAGATGAACTTCATTCCACCACGTCTAAGACCCGCCATGTCATGCACAATATAACGAACCACCCTATTCCATTGGTGAGATTTGTGTTGTACTAAAGCATCTTTTTCCTACAAACTGCTGCGTTGGAAAAACCGACTCCCAAGAGGGTGTTTTCCAGTCACAACAACCTGTTCAAGCCAAAGGTTAAGAGTTATTTGCCTCACATATCCGATGAATCGTGCATCGTGCTCAGTAACCCGCTACCTCGAGTGGTCCTCGGGCCTTGTACAGGGTGAACACTATTTTAAAATAAAGAATAAGAAGCATGCGACGTGACAAGAATAGTCAATGGATGAACGAATGGTAAACTTATAAATGTGTAAGTTTGATTCTGATTGGATAAACAATAGTGCGAAACAGCGAACTAATCTTCCTCGCGGCAGACCGAACAATTGATTCAATGTAAACTTTCCACTTATTATCAGCGGGAAATGTTAGCGGAAGAAGTCACTATCCTGGTAAGTTGAATCGCCATGATGAAATGGAAAAAAAGGTTTCTCTCAAACGATTATGAGAGAACTGTTTTGTTTTAAACGAATCCATAAGTGATGAGACAGTATGTCACTATTTTTAAGCGGTAGAATTTTTTAATCTTTTCAACCCAAGCAAGATGATCATTAATTCAATATAGTCGCCTCACTTCATGCCAATGGAAGACATTAGGCCAAGAAGCCGTATACTGTTGCTCTTCTAGAGTTTAACATCAGCCAAGCTTCAGGAAAATAGATTATCAGTTGTCATGGCAATCACGGCTCTCCACAATTTCCTATGCTTTGTAACTCTAAATAAATTTTGTCTTTTTGTTATCTCTCCTAAACCTTGTTCCGTCATCCATTAACTCAAGCTCCCTAAGTAGAACATGAATTGTTTTCCTCTATCCCTCCTCCTTCATCTGTCCTGTAAATATCAAGTTTTCCAAGCATTCTTCCCCGTAATAATCTCTAAAAATTTCAACTGTATCTTCCTAAAAATTTCAACTGTATCGAACTAACTTTCCTATCAGCAGACGTAGCAATTGATTCGATATAGTTGCTCTACTCCATGTCAGTGGAAAAAGTGAGGCCAACAATCCTTAGAGCATTGCTCTTCTGAGGTTTAGCTTCGGGAAAGGTTCAGAAAAATGTATTCTCAGCTGTCATGAATTTAATTAAAATATTATTGATAAAATACATATCATTTATTTGCAAACCTTAATTTTCTTATAATAAATTTATTTCTATTTTAATCCAAAAAAATTTAAATTGCCGCAAATTATAATATAGCAAAAGGTTCTCAGATAATCTTGCTTAAGATTATATTAATCGATTTTCCCCAGTTTTACTTATAAATAATTATTTTCTTTTTCGTATATTTACAAGTAAAAAATAGACTAAATTTAGAGTTTTAAATTTAGTCATGTTTGGCTTGATGTTTGAGTTGCAATGAGTTGGCGAGCTGCCTGATGATCAATATGTCATTTATCGAACGTTGCCAGATTTATTTATATCAGTGAATAAAAGTACGATTAATATCGTCATTTTGAGCTAGCGGATAATCGATTTCACCTTTGATCGATATGTTCCATTAACTAATCGGAATAAGCCTATATGACGTCTCTGTGTGCATACATTCCAATTGGATCCTTTGGTTTAAACTTTTTGCTCTTTTCCAAAATGTTGTGACCAAGTAAAGGGTTAAAGAAATAACAAAACAAGTGTTGCAGTTGTATCATATATTAAACAATAAGTACAACAGAAGAGTATGACCAGCACACCTGGAACACATTTATTCGACTCTTAATATTTAACAGCCCCCCCCACACACACACACACGAGGGATGTATTTGGCACAAGGCCGAGTTTACTGTGGGTTCTCTGTTTACCTCCACGGACGAAACTTTGTCCTTCGACAAAGCCGCGTCCAGGTTCCTATTCGCCCAAAGCCAGAGAGTTCGACAGCAGCTGGGAACAGTCACGCCCCGGTAGAACAATCTATTCGTCTGTTGATATTTAACAGCCTCGTCCGGGTTACTTTCTGCTCGAGATAGAGAGTTCGACAGATGAACAGTCTGTTCGACTGTTATATTTAACAGCCCCCCCGTGGGATGTATGTGGCTAAAGACCCAATTTACCGTCGATTCTCCGAGCCCGTAGGCATCTTTTCCTATTCCTATAGGCAGTGGGATTTTATGCCACGTATTCTGTTACCTGTTTCAAAGAGAGTTGCAATAATGTACCTAACTGATTTTGACGTCTCCAATAAATAGCGGGAGATAGTCGGCGTTCAGTGTGACGATAGATAGACTATTAGGGTAAGAGAGTCAGTAAAGGCAAAGTTCTCGCTAGCCGAAGAGAAAATTTGATCCGTTAGTTTGTCGCGATAGAAAGTAGCGTCAGTAGCGATGTCCAAAAGGTCATTTGCCTACCGGCAAGCAGACCTTATAAGGTTAATACTTGAAGAAATCAGTCAGTATATTATAAATAGGCATTGTGTTTGTTTTTCTTGCCGTGGCCGTAATTCATTCCCTGCCCTTTTTAATCATACACTACCCCTTTCTCAGTTATTTTTTCAAACAAGAAATCGAAATACATTGTGGGTGAATGTCTAGTTAATTAAAAAAAACTGCGCGGCGCCGTGGTTGTATGTTTGCACCACCGATCTTGTGTGGTGAATCCATAAGCCTGTTTTCAAAATCGATTATTTATTGAAAGGCCGAGTGTCACTAACATATCTAATTGCGATTTTACGAAACAAGTTATCTATTTTATGTTCCTTTTCTTTTATCTTTCCTGTCACTTTAGGAAGCTGGCAATGACGGCTCTCCACAATTTCCTGTCTTTGGTAGCTCTTAATAAGTTTTGTCTTTTCGTTATCTCTCCTAAACCTTGTTCCGCTATCTATTTACTCAAGCTCCCTAGGTAGGTAATGCGGTGTTTTTTTTCTGACCCTCTTTCACTCAATCCGTCCTGTGTGTATCAAATTTTTCAAGCATTCTTTCCTCATAATATGTTCTAGAAATGTCAACTGTCTCCTCCTGATGTTAAATTTCTTTTTCGTTTCAATTTTGTCTGAAGGATCGTTTGTGTCCACTATTCTCAGCATCCTTCTGTAGAATCAAATTTCTGTTGCCTCAAGTCTCTTCTTCATCTGTGAGGAGATTTTCTATCATTCACTACCATACAGAGTGATTACAATAGTTAAATAATTATTTATTCGTTTCTAACTAAAGTTGTATGTTTCTTAATAATTTGCTTTCCTCTTGGAAATATCACAATGCGTCTTCAGATTTCAGTGCCTCACTTTCCGTTTTCTTTTAAAACTCTTCCCATATATTTAAACTTTCGTACTTTATCGGTTTTGGTACACTATTTACATTGTTCGGACTATCGTCCTTGTCTTTGTTGCCATATTTATCACAACGTTTCGGCCGCTGTACGCTGCGGCCTTCTTCAGGTGGTTGGAATGTCAAACTGAACGCTTTATTTCGCTCGCTGGGGTATACTGTTCTAGTTCCACGTGCCATGTCTAATGGATGTTAATTCCCCTCTCCAAGTTCTCCATCGCCTTAACCATGTATTGAATCCACACTCTTTGGGTCCCATCACTGGATCTAACGCCTTGATCCACTGTGTCATGTGTAAATAGTGTACATAATACCTCATCTCAGAAATATAGACAGATCGGCTTTGGTTTCTCCAATTTGAAATTCATACGTTGGCCTCTTCGTTTTGACAGCAACCATCCATTCTCTTTTAATGCACTTGTTCTTTATTTATCAAGTTCCTTTATAAACTTCGTTTTCATTTTCTCTACAATTTCGCTGTTGCTCACAAGTTCACTCCATGTTTTCTCAGCATCCTACGGTAGAACCGTATTCATGTTGTTTCAAGTCGCTTCTTTATTTTTAACGATTTTTTTTCTGTTTCTTAATAATATCCTTATATTCTAAAAAACATCTTACTCTAGCCTCCAGATGTTGGTGTCGCACGTTCAGTCCTCTGTCGCAAATATTTAAATTATTCTACTTACTTCAAGTTCTTTTTTTGTGATGTCAACGAATACTAGTTGTCACTTTTGTAATGCTCGTTGTAGTAGAGACTTTGTAATCGCAGATAAAACTATAGTAACGCCGTTGAACAATACTGGTGTCAACACCTTCAAATAGCACTCGCACTAATAGTACTTGCTCGATAACACTCTCACGAATAGTGAGTAGAGTAGAGAATAGCGGTTCATATAGTAACAGAGGAGAGAGTAGAAATAACGATCAATTGGACGTCACGCCACTTCCTACGTATGCGTTTTCTCTATGGTCACGTAATCTACTTAATTCAATAATGTGATCGCCTGTGTTTGCTAAGTGGCGATCTATGTTCAAACTCAAGTGTCGGCAGGGACACTTTACAATACGTGCCAAATTATTATCGAGATAACTTTTTTTCTAATATTTCAAAAACCGTCCAATCAATTCACACAGAATTTTCACACAATGTTGGCAATACTGATCTGCGTGATCACTGAACCTTTCGCACTGATCTACGCAATGTAAACAAACTGGCGCCATATTTGTTATCATCACGGTGATTTGAGCGTGCCAAATTATTAGAAAAGTATAAGAATTTAGTGAAAAGATGGTCCGTAAAAGCAGTTTAAGTGATGCTGAAAAGAAAACTTTTGCCTCAGAACTCTCAAACGTTAAATCTACACTAGAAATTTTTAAAATGATAGGGAAGTGTCATCAAACAATGAAAAATTCACCGCCGACCCTACACAAGTACGCAAAAGAGCAGATAAAGGCAAGCCGACGTCGTCTCATGTAACGACTTAAACGAGAGGCCACGAAGAACCCAGGACTTACCAGTCAAGAGCTTTTCAGTCGTATTGGGGATCCTACTGTGTCTAAAAGTACTCGGTGTCGGTATCTGAGGGAAATAGCAACAACAGTCAAACCTGTATCGAAGCCTCTGTTGACGAGAAATCACATTCAAAATCGATTGAAATGGGCCGAGGATAATATGAAGATTGACTTCTCTAAAGTTTTGTTCACAGACGAAACTCGAGCAACACTTGATGGGTCAGATAGATGGTGCAAAGGCTGGACAATGAACGGACAGAATCGCCATCAGTGTTTGAGACGCCAACAAGGCGGTGAAGGCATAATGATCTGGGGTGGTATTATTGGAAACACATTAGTGGGCCTATGGAGAGTACCAGATGGCGTCAAAATGACTGCTGATGCATATATAGCGTTTATGAAGGAGCATCTTGAACCGTGGATGAAAAGGCAAAGACTTGCCTTCAGAAGGGCCATTATTTTCATGCAAGATAATGCCCCCTCACACTCTGCTCACAAGACTACTGAATATTTGAAACAGTTAGGCTTTGATCGTCCTCGAAAAATGAAGTGGCTAGCAAATTCTCCGGATCTGAACCCAATCAAAAACATTTGGAGCATCATGAAGCGAAGACTGTACGCCAACGGACGACAGTTCAGGAGCAACGCTGAGTTGTGGGAAGCAATTCTTGACATATCTCGCGGCATTACAGCAGATGACATCCTACAATTAACAAATTCTATGGATCGTCCACTTTTTCAAGTAATTTTAAAACAGGGAAAGCACATTCCATATTAATTTGTTTACAACTGTGCCTTTGTTTGTGTCTGTTATTATTTGTTTGATTATCTTATTTATTAGCTTCTTTTGATCATAAACATTCACGTTCAACATTAATAAACGTTTTGTTTGCTCAATTCTGGGAATTTTACAAAACCTTTCTAATAATTTGGCACGCAAAAATCACCGTGCTGATAACAAATATGGTGCTAGTTTGTTTACATTGCGCAGATCAGTACGCAGATCAGTGTTGCCAACATTGTGTGAAAATTTTGTGTGAATTGATTGGACGGTTTTTGAAATATTAGAAAAAAAGTTATCTCTATAATAATTTGGCGCACAGTGTATTTATAACACTCTTCTCCCTGTGAGGAGATTCTCTAGCATTCACTCCCTTGTAGGAGGCCTCTGATATTACGTAACAGTTCAGTAGACTTTTCTTTGTTTCTAAAGAAATCTTTCTGTATCTTAATACTTGGCTTAACTTTTCGAAGACACAAAAGGAATTTGTTATCACAATGCCTCTTGGGATTTCGCCTTTGAATTTTCGGTCCTTTGTTAAAACACTTCCGAACTTTTCAAGTTTTTATTATTATTATTATTATTATTATTATTATTATTATTATTATTATTATTGTTGTTGTTGTTGTTGTTGTTGTTGTTGTTGATATTCTTATATTTCCTTTGATTTCTGATGTGTACTCATTTCTTTCCGAGCCCCGCCTAGGGACCTTAGAAATGGCATCATGACATTTTCCACTGGAAAAAAAATACATAATTTACATAGACAAAGCCCTTCGTAAGGGTGTGGGCTGTACTCGTAAGAACAATTTTTTGTATTTATTAAAGGCATGGGCATCCAGGAATCCTTTCAATGAGTCTCCTGGAATTTTTTCTAACCAATCCGAGGGCTCCAACTACAACGGGGATTGTTGATGTTCCCATGTGCCACATTTTTGAGATTTCGATTTTAAGGTCCTTGTATTATTATTATTATTATTATTATTATTATTATTATTATTATTATTATTATTGAACTTGTGTTATTTTATTTCAGAATGTTGATAAGATTTTCTATGCTATTTTAATTTTTTTCTTGATTCAACGGGATATTTGTTAATAAATTTAATTAGACGCGTTTATTTTTTTTGTTTTTTTGTTTTTTTAATTCGCTTACAGCACGAATCTATTCGTATTTTTTTTGCGGGGGGGGTGTTTATTTTGGGTTTGTTTGTTTTTGTTTAATAAAAGTCTCATCTCATATTTCTTTTATGAACTTAATTTCTCATCATCTACGTCACCATTAACTAAATATTTGTTTACGATATCTTTTTCCGTTTCACGTTTCTAACTCCGACTAAAATTACAGAATTTCTTGTTCCATTGAATTACTTAATTTAATCACGTACTTGATGCCTTCCGATGATCAACCATTTCTGGTTGATTTTTCCGTAACTTCTGCTTTTTGCAATCGTTTTTTCAATTATTTTTGGCCAATTTCTCATGTTTGTAATCTTGAAGAACCAACATGAACGCGACGACTTTTATACCATCTATTCTGCAGGTCTGCCCAAAAAAAAAAAAAAAAAAATTAAAATGACTTCATTAGCTCTCTTCAGACAAAAACAGTTTCGGACTGGTAATCTACATATGCGTTGGGTTCATTTTTTTCTCATTGGTTTGCGTTGAGGCAATCCATATTCTTCAGACGTCACGTCTCCGATTTGCGTAGAGAAAGACGAATAAATTTATGGTAACTCAAAGAAAAGCACATAATTTTATTCTGCTGTTTCTTCCTCCTATCTTCTTTTATTGAATGCTCATCATCAATGCCATCACTATTTTTGTTTTACGCAAGCGCTTAGTTAATGTATTCTCTCCATGTACATGCCTGATTTATTTGGGCGCCTGCTGTAGAGGAATTTCTAGAATATATATATATATATATATATATATATATATATATATATATATATATATATCACTCTTTGGGTCCTGTCACTGGATGTAACCAATGCCTATATCCACTGTGCCATGTGTCCTTGATATATATATATATATATATATATATATATATATATATATATATATATATATATATATGGAGAACATTCAGAGGGAAAATTAACAGGAGATAACTGATAACTGACATCCATTAAACATGGCACTAGAACAGTCTACCCCAGTGAGCAAAATAAAGGTATCATTTCGACATTACAACCACCAGAAGAAGGCCGGAGTGTACAACGGCCGAAACGTTGTAATAAATTTGGCGACAAAGATGAGGACAATAGTCCGAATAATGTAAATAATATATATATATATATATATATATATATATATATATATATATATATATATATATATATTTAAAAATAAACCCTCTCTAAATTCGACGATATCTCTCACACCACTCCTCGCTAACCTCTCTGTTAAATTACATAAACTTAATACTACCCGTCAAAAGTGTAAATTTTCATTTTTCGTTTCACCTTTGGGAAGTGATGTCTGAATCATCCAACATCCTTTAAAAGGTCTCTGGTGAAATAAACTATTACAATGGAACCTTAAAGTTGTCTGATTTACTTTAAATATATACATACACACACACACACACATACACATATATATATATATATATATATATATATATATATATATATATATATATATATATATATTATGATGTTAATATTTAAGTAGACGCTTCCTTTATTTTAAAAAGTAAGAAGAAACTCGAGGCGACGGAAATGTAGTTCTACAGAAGGCTGCTAAGCATACCATGGACCGAGCATGTGAGCAACGATGAGATCTTAGAGAGGTTGCAAACAAGGAGGAGGCTTATACTTAATATCAGGAAGAGTCAGCTGAAGTTTCTGGGACACATGAGGAAGGCGGGCCTGGAGAAACTGATACTCACGAGTCGAAGAAGGAAAAGAGAAACAAAGGAAAATAACGCGTGACATACCTGGGGTCCTAAAGAAAGTGGATGACAGAATATGGTCTGGGGCAGGTAGCAGAGGAAAGAAACTTGTTGAGGGATCCAAGAGCCATTATTGCGTACGTCCTGAAAATACGTGGCACATAAAAAGAATTTATTTCGTCTACCGGCCTGAATATTCAAGTTATCTTATTAAAGTAAAAAGAAAAAATGTGGGGGGATTCTTTATCCTGTCTAGAACATGGTTTTCCACGTTATGTGGCCTTTGGATATGGTAACATCTGGAGATGGATCCATGCCTTGCGTAAAGGCAATAATTGAAAAGTGAAAGCCGGAACATGGTCTCTACTCTCCTATTTCATTTTCAACGGGGATAATATTTGTACAACCCGCGCATACTTCGAGTGAATAAAATAAAACCAAACAATAGAAATCCATTAATCACATTTCAATTATTTCTTTTTTGACGGTTTTATTTTTCGATATCCCTGCCGTTTTGTTGATAGCAAATCGATTCTTCCCATATACTTTGTTTGGATAATAATAAGAAGAAACAAACAGAAATCTAATTTTGACCATACTGCCATTTCTTTCCGGAAATCAAGTTTTTCATCTCCGGCCAGCAGTAAGAGAAATAAAATCTAACAAATATAATACCGTTTACAAAATGTCACGTTTTCATCGTCTTCGGAACCGGTAAATTACTTTTTTATTCGTGACATTTGCAATTTTCGGTTCCATTTATCCATAATAATTGGTAATACTCTTCCATTGAACTATCTGGCCGACACTGTCTCCTTTGTACGTGTTGAAGAAATGACAGATGCCTTTTTCACTTTCTCTGTATATATATATATATATATATATATATATATATATATATATATATATAATTATTTATTTAAAAATATGATTCCAACACGCTACATAAGAGTTCTCATGTTAGTATTAAGCTAGGGCAGAAATAAAAAACATGAGAACTCTTATATAGCGTGTTGGAATCATATTTCTAAATAAATAATTATATTTATGGTCTACTTTTGTATCGAGCATTATTTTTAAAAAAATAATAACTAAAATACTAAAGAACTTTGGATTATTCACCTAACCAGTTCTTTCCTATTTTCTATATATTTTCATATATATATATATAAAGTTTTATGATCAGCGTTCCGTTTAGAATTCTTTTCATTTTTCAATTTTCATTCAAAATACTCAAATTTTAGCAATACGTTTTCACAGCGTCGCCCACGTGACGACAACGTGACCATGTTTAAACGGAACGCTGATCGTATAAAACTTTCAGTTATCTGTTTGGATGAGTCTTGTTCTTATGTCCATCGTCTTTGTCATGTTCAATTGATAATGTTAATTATATTTTATGAATATGTCCTGAGGATGGTTTATTAGGCCGAAACGTCCGATGTTGACATAATATTAACATTAAAACAGCATAATTGCATATAAGGATTTTTGTTTGTTTTTTCCGTATATTTTTCTTCATACTGTCGGATCTATATCCATATATTTGCCTACATATATATATATATATATATATATATATATATATATATGTAAAAAATCTCTCAGGGTTATCTGACGCATCCTGTGTATGCACTGGAAAATAGTATAAGGTTGTTCGGAAATAATGTCCGATTTAAGAATAAGCCTTTTGTTTTTATGCTCTGATATTCCCTTACAATAGTTGCCCAAAAATATATTACTCATTCCTAATGATTAAAGTGTTCTTTTATTTCTTAATTTTATATCAGTCTATTTCAGAATTTAACTTTGACATGAAAACAAACGAGAAGCATTTAAATTTTGTTTCCTGAGTTCAAGCTTGTTGATAAATACTTCTAAGATTGGTGCCAACATTAGCAGAGCATGATGTGAAGGGTCCACTTGTTATCGGACAGTACGTCGCTGGTATCTGAAAGTCTGCAGTGTGGATACTAGACTTAAAGATGGAAGTGGTAGGCTATGTCCATCTTCAGTTGGCATTCAACAACTGAAAACATAAGTCAAACAAAACCCACACCAAAGTGTCAAAGAAATGTCTCAGATAATGGGTATCAGCCTTTCAACAATATCGTATCATCTCAAGAAAATTGGTAAGGTGAAGAAATTCAAGAAATGGTTTCTATACGAACTCAGTGATGGTCAGTGTTCGATTTTTTAAAGTGTTTTCGATACTGCATCTGCAACATCCGGAAGATCAATTTGTTGATCGAATGGTGATTTTTGATGAGAAATGAATCGTTTATGACATCGTAAACGATCGTTTCAATGGCTTGCTCATGACGGACGACCAGACACTTTCAAAACTGTAATTGCTCCAAGAGAAGATTATAGTGATTATCGGATGTTCCAGCATTGGTATATTACACTCCAGCCTTCTGGAATCTAAGCAGAACATCTGTGGCGAAGGTTACATGCATACCTAGTTAACCAAAACCTTTTCTAATGATTAAAGTGTCGTTTTTGTTAATTTTGTACCAATCTTCTTCCAAATTTTGTTCTCAAGTATCTGACTCACAGTTTTTATACACTGGAAAATAGTATTAGGCTCTTTGGAAAATAATATCTGGTGTAAGAATAAGACATTTAATTATTGGGTTGGTGCATAATTATCAGGCGTTTTTTAAACAATATTTATTACGAAAAAAGAAACATAACAGTTCAACAATAACATTTTTAAACGATTATTCCGGAGTTTAGTGACCATCTACTTCATTTTATAACCAGAAAATAAAATAATATTATTATTAAATAAAAAAGTAAACAAAAACAGCAATTTTTAGCAACAAATAATATGCCTACAAAAACGCCTGATAATTATGCACCAACCCAATATTATGATAGCTGCGCAAAATACATTAGTCATTCCTAATGATTAAAGCGCCTCTTTCTTAATCTAATATCGTTCTTTTACAGAGATTAACATATAACAGAAGATTCTGGTAATTATCTAGTGGCACAGCATTGGCGTTTGCCATTACAGCTTTCAGGAATCTAACTGCATACTTTGAGAAACCAACGACGTACTGTCCGATGTCAAGTGGACCCCTCACACCATGCTCTGCTAATTTTGGCATCAATCTTTTTAGAAGCATTATCACCAAGCTTGAACTCATGAAAAAAATGTAAACGCATCTGGTTTGTTTTCATGTCCAAGTTAAATTCTGAAAGTGACTGATATAAGATTAAGAAAAAAAGAACACTTTAATTATTAGGAATGAGTAATATATCTTTAGGCAACTATTGTAAGGAAATATTAGAGCACAATCAAAAGGCCTCTTCTTAAATCGGACATTATTTCTGAACAACCTTATATTATTTCCCAGTGTATACACAGGGTGCGTAAGATATTTGAAAACAACATTCCGAAGGCGTTCGATATCTAATGTACAAATAACACTTCAATCTATTGGAATAAGTAATATATTTTTGTGGTGCTATTATAATAAGATATTAAGACACAATTAAAAGGTTTATTGTGAAATTATTCAAATAGCATAATACTAATTTTCAGTATATAAACAGTGTGCATCAGATATTTGTAAACAAAATTCTGAAGGAGTTTGATAAAAAATTAACAAAATGGACACGTTAATCCTAAGGAATGAGTAATATATTCTTCCTCAATAATTAAAATAATATATTAGAATACAATTTAAAGGCTTATTCTCAAATCTGATATAATTTTCCAGACAAGATAATAATAACCTTGTAAAAGATAATGGGCAGAATTAATACGTCTGAATAGTAGATTCATGCAATATTGTTCAATTTTCGAAAAGCTACGTATCTTTCTTCGTGTACAGTAAGTAAACCTTATACTTCTGGCGCCGGCTTGAACTAACGTCATTTTCTTGATTGCAAAATAAAAATTGGAAAAATGTCCAAAATATTTCGATGAAATATTTGCTTTCCATAATTATAGTTTATGTAAATGGTGGTGTTAAGAAGATATATGTGAATATCGTTCAACATTTTCATTCTTTCCATATCTTTTTTTTACTGTTAGTTCCCCCAGTACAAGACTCAAGGGTCACTCAAGGTAGAGTATTACTGAGTGAGACTGCTGTAAGATAGAGAGTAACTAAAATATGAATATAATGAGGATGTTTAGGATCGATATCGGTTGACGTTGGACTTAAAGCGACCAACGTTATGAGGATTATAGTCAGGGAAGCATACCTTCGGAGGTTAGTTGCACGACACTTCTGGGGAGGCAGCTGAGTGGAAACTGCTACTTTGATAAGTTGCACGAAGGAAATGGTGATTTGCCAGCTGGAAAATGGCATAGTGGGTTCTTAGTAGGGAGACACTGAAATGTTGGTCATTTATTTTATTTTTGAATTTTACAAATATTTTTGTAAGTGTCGGACATGTGAATTACAAATTGGAGATTCCGAAATGAAACAAGTACAAGAACTCCTACAGATTTTAGTAAAGGTAAGCAAGAAGGAAGGAGTAAACATCAACTACAAGAAGACAAACTCCATGGTTGTCAGAAAAATAGACAGCCCAAGATGCAACTTATAAATGAGGTATGCCAGAGTTAAACAAATATACAGCAATTTAAATATATAGAGTGTATTTGAACAGACGACGGGATGTGCGACACTGAAATAAGGACAGACATTTGAATAGTAAAAGAGGCTTCTAAAACATAAGCAAATAAATACTGGACATCCTCACAGATGAAGAACAGATTCGAAGTAACAGAAATATCGTTCTTACAGAAGGATGCTGAGAATACGATGTAAACCACGATAGAGTTTTGGAGAAAATAGGGAAAAAAGAGCTCCTTAAGCTTAACGTAAGAAAGAGATATTTCTAGGGCACATAATGCGGAAAGACGGTTTGGAAAATTTGATACTCACAGGTCAGATTGAAGGCAAGTGGGGCAAGAAAACAAAGCATAACCTACTTAGTAAGCTTGATTAAATGAATGGCAGGACGGAGTTTAGGAAAGATAACAAAAAGGCAAAATTTATTACGAGCTACAAAGGACAGGAAACTGTGAAGGGCCATAATCGCCAACGTACTGAAAGAACAAGGCCCGTAGAAGAATTATTTCCTAAGAAATACGCTTCCTTTTTTATTTAGCTTTTTCCTTCATATTTCCTTGATTTAACATGAAAACCTGAAAATTGCTCAGCATATTTCAGAGATAATTTTGTTTATTCAAATTATAGTTTACGATTAGGTTGGTGCAAAAATAATGACGTAATAATGTCGTTTTTTGACGTATTTTTTAACGTCAAAAAACAACATTATTACGTCATTATTTTTGCACCAACCTAATAGAATATTTTGGTAAGACGCTGACCCGTGTTGAAACCATCACAGTATTTAGTATTATTCAAGATATCGCTAGCATTTCTTGTCACGAATTACATATTCTACGTTTCGTTCAATTTCGCAAGCCAGTCGATTACATTTGAATAAACTGATTTGTTTGGGAATATATTTTGACAAAAAATATAGTTGGCTTTACTGGGGTGCGTAAAAACCGCGAAGCAGGGATTTTGTCAAAATATATTCCCAAACAAATCAGTTTATTCAAATGTAATCACACCCTTAAAAATACCCACACATTGACCGGTCGAAACCAAATTTTCTGAAGAAGTGCAAATTTTTGAGGGTGTGATGGACGGACGGACTAAATGAAACCACAGAAATTTATATATAGATAATTATACTTCTCCTATTTGGACACAAAATCGGAATCATTTTAAACTGATATTAGAAGATGACTGCATATCATTCTATTTGTTTTTACCGTATTTCCTTTTTGTCGTTCTCAACACATGGCGTCAGGTTTATCATGCGATTTCTTTGTTTTTCCATATTTTGTGACCATTTTGCTTAAAATTCTTCTTTTGTAATTTCAGAGGAAATCTTAGAGAATTTCACAACATACTCCACTGTCATTTTCAATTTCTAAAATTATATTAAAAATTATTATTCAGATGTACACAAAAACGGCCCCTAGTTTAAACAGACGCCAGGGTGATGGGCATGGGTCAATTTTACTCAGTATTATAACCCTATAATTATGAAGATGATTGACGAACTAGTGACTGGCTTTCCAAATCGATCGACTTGGCTGAAGAGATGCTCGCGCGGAACATATTTTTATTCAAATTTATGGAGGTTTATCTTATCTTGGGCAATTATTTCAGCGTATTAGATTTTTCTGCAGGCTTCAGAATAACGAGACTTACAAATTTTTCTTACGGAGATATGTTTTATTTGTAGCTAAATATAGCGTATGTATAGTTATTTAAATATTTCCCCAAAATAGATATATCCATTACATTCTATGTTTCCCTAAGATTATTTTAGATGAAGCTGTTTTGTTCTACAGTGTCTCGATCTTATACTTACAGGAGAATTTATTCAGATTTCTCTCTATATTAACAATTCTTTTATACTTATTCATCCAAAACAAGGCCCAAGAGACTCTCAAAGTAGAGTCTTACTGTGCGGTGTTCTATGAAAAATGTAAGATGTTAAATTAATGAGGCTACGTAGGAAAGATAACGGTTAACCCTAGACTTGAAAAGATCGTGATTGTATCGATTGGGAAAAGATCCTGCTGGGAGTCGCTTCCACAACACGAGTTCTTAAGGAGAAGCTGTCCGAATGGGACTTACTCCTTAATAATGGAATTCAAAGGGAATGGAGATAATTTACTTTTGTGTACGTGGCATGGCGGGTCCCAGTTGTAAAGCTCAAGGCTAGTGGAACCAAGAAATGTAGCTCTTCAGAATACGTGCCATGGAAATAGCGATAGAGCAGCGAGAGGTTAGTGTGTGAGAGAATAGTTTTAGGGTGGAAAATAATTCATCACGCACGACGGTGCTTATCAAGATCGGCAAGTGTGGACTGGACAGCTCTAGTCCAGATATGGAAGACATGTTCCATTTTTTTTTTCTGATCTGATTCTTGTAAAGATACAGCATGAGAGAAGAAGTCAGATGGTTTCTGGATCGACACAGGGAGACAACCATTTTCCCAGCCCCTTTAGCGATGGATCGTACATAAGAGTTTCACTTGAGGTCTGGAATGAGCTTGAACCCCAAGAGACGTTCAAGACAATGAGCCTCCTTGAGAGAAGCCTATCGATCTTGATAGGAGAAAGTAATGAAATGTGCAGAGTATAATCTTCAAGAACGTATACATTGCTTTAAGCTTTTCACCCCAAGCAAGGCGTGAGTGTCACTAGCACGCAAGGAGTTACAGAAAGTGGGAGCAAGAGTAAAGAGGCGTGATAGAGGAAAGGATTAAGAGAAGAAAGAGGAATGGATCAAGGCATCTGAAGATGTCGATTGACATTACATTTGAAAAATTGAAGATTATATTAAGAGGGAGGGAGTTCCACAGACGGGAAAAGAGAGACATGAAGCCATTGGAGTAGAATAGCCGGCTACATTTAAACGTTTCGACAGTGAAACGGTGGGACTGAGATGCCAACCTAGTAGCACGTTTAAATTCATGAAGTTTGCGAACCAGAGAAAGTAGCTCGTCGGAGAAGTTACCGTGAAAGTATTTTTAGAAAAGACAGAGGAAAACAACGGCATGTCTGTGAGAGAGCGACTGTAAATAATATTTGTTGTATATACCGTATTTGACAGACTATAAGACGCATTTAAAAATAGCGCCAATATCGCTCAGCGTTTTGTATACAACCTTTAGTCTACCTGTAAGCTATTTTTTATCCAGCGTTTTCATCCATTTCTTTGTTTATATGCCGTGAACTTTCAGAAGGTAGGCTAACAAGGCTCTCCTCAATTTCCGTTTCTTTGTAGCTTTAATCAATATGTGCTATTTACTACATCTTTTAGTTCATGTTCAACTATTCTTGTTCAAAATCTCGTTATGTTACTGTTTCCTAAAAACATGAAATTAATATTTCAGCGTCCGCTCTTCTTCAGGCACATGTGTAGTCACATCAACGTAATCATCACTTTAATCCGATGACGTACGAAAGTGGAAAAAAATTACACATAAGAACAATTCTAGGGAAAACTTTGGCAAAGTGGAAAAAAAGTTTGTTTCTTTTGCGTCTAAATACTCAATAGAGAATTGAAACCGCCTTTTCTAGAGCCATAATGAACTTTTGCACTTAAAATAAGGATCCGTACTTTGAACGTCTATTGAATTTCTAGATCCCAAGAGTCACTTCTATAAAGGGTGCAGTGGATAAACTTCCGTCTGACTAACGCAAAAATGAAAATAACACTGACATCTCATTTTAACAGATATCCTTACTAAAATTACACAGATCTATCTTGAAATACTAAAGAGTAGATTTATTCAATAAAATCGCCATTGGCTTCAAACACTCCAGACGCCTTCGGAATCTCCTGAAGTTCTTCTGGATAGTCTCCTTCTTTAAGCGGGTGAATGCTACCATAATCATTGCCTTCAGTTCATCTTTGGTGTTGCAAGGAGTTTTTTGGTTACTCTCTCAACTTCGCCCGGCACATAATAAAGGAAGTTGCCTTTGGGGAGTAAGGTCCCCTGATTTAAGGTGTGATGCAATCGCAGAAATTGTCTGACAGCCATGACTTGGTTCTTTTTCTTGTCTGGCATAGAGTCCTGTTGCCAGACATAGGGTCTTCATGCACATCTTGACCCAGAGGCAGCACTACCTCCTCAAGGTATTTGATGTGGGCCTCTGTGTTGAGTCTGAGGCCTTGTGGGAAGATAAAAGGAAGCGTAACGTCGTCACCACCACTAGAGATCACTCCAAACACCTTTGTAATCACCATTAGATTCATCCAACTCTTTCCGAATCCTCTGCACTGCCCTCAAAGTGATACCCAAACACTATTAAATTTTCGGATTAAAATTCACAGTGCGAATGGTAAACAGTACAGTATGCCGTTTCCAAATTTCTAGCGGAGAGAACTGCGTCATGTTGCTCTTTTTATCGCGGACGGTGCCGAACTGACCCTACTATAATGTGCAGTCGACAAAATCAAAAAACATAGAAGGCGCATGCGCGAAGTAAAAAAATATAAAATGGCGACAATTTACCCATCACAGCCTGTATGCAATCAAGTTCTAAAGATGCTGGAAAATGATCTGTCCATTTTATCGCACCAGGAAGTCTCTGTCTCCTCCTGCTTTATTTTATCTCCAAATATTAGACCAAAAATGAAGCATTGTTTGGTTGGAGCTGAACGTTAACTATATCCCTTAGACGAAATTCAAACTGATGTACATTTTGATTTGGGAAAGCCTCACTTCACGTACAGTCTGTTTAAAATAATTATGTCACTATCATTCAACAGCTGTCAACTCATATCTAACCTATAACCCATTATTCATATGATCATTTTTCTTTAGTTGATTTATATCGTAACATTAATAACAGCCGTTGAGTAAAGTCTACACGCAAAAGCCAGAATGAGTAAAATGAACGAAATATTAGGTTGTTTGGAAAATAATGTCCGATTTTAGAATCAATTTTATTCCTTAATTAATGTATTTAAGCAGTCAAAACAGAGCCGATCTTTTATGGTTGTCATTATTATAATCATAACTCACTATTTGATCAAGGATCGCCTAATGGATAAAAGCGTTGGCTTGTGAATTTGGTGACATAGTAGTTGTGAGATCAATCACTAAGACGGCTTGTGTGTACTTGCACTCAACGGGCGAGAAATAACTGAACAGTACCAAATAAATATAAGAATAAAAAAATACTGAAGCCGATCGGACCCTCAATTTCCACCAGTCAGGCTGAACTGACGCTCCCGAGCCTTGACCAACTTCTGGGCTGCAAACTTATTAAACGAAAAACGGACACAGTAGAAATCGTGCATACGATCCATCGTTAAAGACTCAGGAAAAATGGTCGGTTTCCTGTAACGTTCAAGTAAATATCTGACGCCTCAAAAATAGATAAGGCCTGTCATATTTGTATAGGGAGTGTGCAATTCTCACTTTCTAGTTTCGATGGAGTTAAAAAGCGACCCCGTGACAATAAATTTCTCCCCTCGCCCCCCCCCCCCAAGTAAATCCTCACTTAAAGACGTCATGTCGCAAGCCTCTCACTTGCTCTAGCGCTACTTCCATGGAAAGTGTTCAAACGAATTAAATTCGTCAGTCGCACCATTTCTAACCTTCACGGCTAGGACGCGCCATGCTACGCGCATTGTAGCGAACCAACCTCATTTCCTCCCTATTCCACTGCTGAGAGTTAAGTTTCACACGAGTAGCTTTCTTCCCGCAAACCCTGCTCTGTGGAACCCAGGATATTTTCCCGATCCTTAAAATTTTAACGTATTCAAGTCTAATTTTACCTGTTATCTTCACCAACATAGCCGCATGAACTGTGCCTCTTACTATGTAATCCTCTGCCTCAAGTGGCTCCCGTACCTCGGGAGGGGATATTTCATAGGTGATTAGATATCACATGCCAGTAATTATACAGTTTTCGATCCCTTAATACTTACCTTAATTTCTGGAAGGCACTTGACGTTATTCCTAGTCAAAAGTATTAATAATGCTTGACAACATCTTTTTTATAATTCATCCCGAGCAATGCAATAAAGCCACTAAGACACAGATAGTTACTGGGTATTAAATTGTTATGGGGTCCACCCCTTTTTTCATACAAGTGGACTCGACCAGTGTGTACTTGGACTGCTGCCGTTAAATACCCAGAGTCAGACAGCAAGAGTAGGCAGATTGAGATTGTGATTGAGTTAGAGGTAGAGTAATAATGTGAGGTAACCGCTTGTAGATGTCACAGTTATAAGCACGTAGACTCTAAGGAAGTCCTACTTCTAGACTGGATATACCAGACTATATATATATTATTATTGCTACTAACCGCGTTTCTGGATTTACTAACCGTATTACCAATTGTATTATTGTGTAAATAAATTTATTTGTTATATTTCATTCCTGCGTTTTTCATTCATTTGAGACCGGATTTCATCTCGTAATCCACAACATAAATAATATAAGAAAAAGAAAAAACATCAACGAGCGAGAATAATAAAAGAACAGAAATTAAGACAGAAGATATCGTCTGACGTTAAATTAACATCTTTGAAGATCAAACTTGATTGGAAAGCAAGAAGCCGGAAAAGAGTCCCACAGGCAGGAAGAGAGTTTCACAAGCCAGAAGTGGGTGCGAGAGAAGAAACTGCTAGCAATTTCAAATGTAAAATGATGATGAGATATTGCTCTCCAATCTAGTACTGCGCCTAAATTCATAAAGTCTAATTGCCAAAGAGTAGAGTTGACCAGAACAATTACCATAAAAGTATTTATAGAAAAGGCACAGGGAAGATACATTACGGCAGTAGGAAAGTGCCTAAACCTTAGATGCTAAATCGGAGCGAAAAATCTTACTGATTTTCTTCTAATTTTATCAAGAACTACTAAGTATATAGCAGGATCACCAGACCCTATGTGGCAGCAATATTCAAAGCATGGACGAATGGTATATTTATATTAGGTTGGTGCAAAAAATAATGACGTAATAATGTCGTTTTTTACGTTAAAAAATACGTCAGAAAACGACATTATTACGTCATTATTTTTGCACCAAACTAATAAATATGTTAGATAGATTCCTGGAGAGAAAAATTGTCTAGCCCGATATAGTGAGCCAAGTTTCCTAGCAGCAGACCAAGCAATTGATGCAATTAAATCTTTTTACATCATTTCAGCAGAGATTGTTAGTGTAAGAAGGCACAACGAGCTACTCTCTTAGGGGTTAAAACCAGCGATGATGATGTAAGGCAGAAAAGGATTCTCAAATGATTAATAGAGAGACGTTTTGGAGACGTTATAATTACCAAGCCATTCTTTGATTAATTAAATATAAACCAAAACAGCTGAATGTTTCAGGTGTAGTTTTAATGAACTGGAGAAATCGCACTGAAGAAATTGAAGAAGATTTCGAAAGGTGACAATATTGCAACCTTAAAAAAAACAAAACAACGTATACCTGTAGTTCATGACACAAAAGTTATAACAAATCAAGTGATTTTTCAAACTTAACTTAGATATGACACAAGGTAGAAAGTATGTGGCACCCAGTGAGAATCGATCCTAAATGTTCTAGCGAGACAAGTTTGCTAACCATTGCACCGCGTTAAAGTACCCAAGTCATAACAAATCAAACCTGTAAACATATACTAGGTTTAGGTGTAGATTTCAGGTATATCCATCAACTTACCTAGAGATACTAGCAATATCGGGTGGGAAAATATTCACAGACGGTTTATTTAGCATTTTCTCTAATGCCTATGATTGGGGACAAAATCGATGTGGCTATTTACCTGGAGATACAATTGATATAGCAAGGAATATCCTCCGATATAAACTAATTGCAATTAAGATTTTGTTCAGGGCATCGGCTTAAACAATATCTCTAATCTAACAGACTAAAAAATATTGACAGCTTTTCGCTGTAAAAATATTTGTAACGTCGGAAAGTCATCTATGGGCGATTATTTATTGTTAATATTAATTTATTGTTAACTTGAATGCCTCAAAAACAAAACTACTCTCTTTTACCGACCACATAGAACCCTCCCTGCCTCCCATTAGAATGTCTGTTGCTCAACTCCAAGAAAGCACCTCTCTGCGACTGCTTGGTCTGGCACTGTCCGCTGACCTGTGATGGAACAAATATATTGAATTAATAGCTTCCTCTATCGCAAGGACAGTTGGTTCTGTACCGTACCAGAAAGTTCTTGTCAAGCGAGTCAATCGTTAAAATTTATAAATGAACCATTCACCTTTGCATGGAATACTGCTGCCATATATGGTCTGGAACCCCCGCTGTTAGTTTAAGCTCCTCTACAAAATCCAGAGACAGATGTGCAATGTGATTGGCTCTGATCTGGAATCTCGTTTACAGTCGCTTTCTCAAAGACGCGCCGCTGCTTCCCTCTGTCTTTTCTACAAATACTTTCATGGTAACTGCTCCGACGAGCGACTTTCGTTGATTCGCAAACTGCATGAAATTAAACGTACTACTAGGTTGGCATATCAATCCTACCCTTTCACTGTCGAAACAGTTAAAAGTAGCCGGTTACATCCCTCGCACTTCCCGTCTGTGGAACTCCCTTCCTCTTACTTGCTTCCCTGATAGCAATAATTTCCAACTATTCAAAATCTCAATCTGCATCTCCCCGTCCTTCTCTTCATCCTTTCCTTTATCACGCCTCTTTACTCCTGTTCCCACTCTCTGTAACGCCTTCCGTACTAGTGGCACTCATGCCTTGCTTGGGGTCAAATGCTTAAAAAAATATCTGTGTACGGGGAAAGACAAAAATTATACGCACTTTCACCAGAACATATCTTTAGGTTTGTCAAACTCCCTTCTGTTTTTCGTGCTTATACATGGTACTATGAGTTCGAAGCTTGAGCTTGATCGCGCCAGTTTTCTTGCTGCTATCACAGTGTAAACATGGCCGCCCTTGCCAGCAGTGTCAACCAAGGGGAAACAAAAGAGCAGTGATTCAAATAAATGATAACTCGCAGATTGGCCACTACCATCTCTCGGGGTTACCGAATCTTATCGCCAGTGGTGGAGGTTGAAGAGCGTCAAGATCCTTTCTTCGTGCGTCACTTTCTTGATCTAATGTACTTTTAATTTTCTGCCAATTGCCGTAAGCTTAAATGCGTAGTCAGTGTAATGGATAATTGCTCAGAATTGGATATCAGAGACACGAGTTGCAATTCAAGTTAGTGTTGTGGGGCTCTCACCTTTTTACATAAGATGGACTCGTCCAAAGTATACTTATACTGACAGAGAGAATACCTGCGGTTGATATACGTTGAGATACAGTCTCTGACTGTGTGCGACGTCTGTCGAACTCTCTGCTTTGGCAGAGAGGAACCCGGACGAAGCTTTGCCGAAAGGTTATTCTTCTTCGATGTGCCGCGTCCTTTCAGGACATGGATGATCACGGCTATCCAAAACTTCCTATCTCTTGTGACCCTTGGCAGTTTTTTAAACTTTTTCTAAGGCTCACCTCACCCGATCCGCCATCCATCCCCAAAAACTGGTCAGGTAGATGACTCGCTGCCTCTCTTGCCCTCAGTCTGTTCTTTGAAGGTTTATTTTTTTTCAAGTCTTCATTCCTTATTATGTAGACAAGTAATTTCAAATGCCTTATTCTGATTCCGATCATAAGTGTTCTTGTTGACATTTTCTTTATGAATTCCTCGCTGCTAACTCACCTTGTCCATGGAATTCTCAGTATCCTTCTGTAGAACAATTTTCAGTTACCTCCAGTTTTCTCCGCATTCGCTGACATATAAGAAGATAGATACTGTATAACCATTCCGTAAATTTGTTTGAAGAATTTTTGTTAACTTTTAGAATGCATCTTCCGCTAATTTCATTTCGATGTCACATCCATTGTTAAAACAATACCCGGATATTCAACCTTCTTTATTTGCTTGATGTTGCCATATCCAAGTTATAACTCGTATTTTGGGCTTTTTTTGCTTGTTAATGAGAATAAGCCACCGAAAATGAAACCTTGTCTAGTTTGAATAAATATTGATTAGAAAAAGCACATTGTATATATTTCTATGTTTGTTGAGTTGAAGATTTAGGTTTAAATTAATGAATACTTTTCTAATAGATATGGAGTGAAAATATTTTGACAATTATAAATGATTTGATTCATTCAATGTACACCCTTGTGCAAATTAATTGAAACAACTGCTTTACTTTACTTTCTTTCGCCATACGGTCAGTTTTAGACCCACTGCAGTGACAGTGTTCAATCGATTTCTATTTTTCTCCATATTAGGCCATTTTCCGTGGTGTGCAGCAATATGAATCTATTTTCGGGGTGTATGATAAAATTTGTTTGGTAGTGAAAAATATTGTGTTATCCGTGATTGCATCAGATTTTCATCTAGCCCATACACTATTGTCTCGACTGTGGATTAGTTGTCCTACTGCCATTGTCTGCGATGGACGTTACTCCAAGGAAGCGTAGGAAGTTGTAAGACTTACTAGTGATAAATCAAAGTAATACTGACTGGCCTGGAAACTCTCCTGATTTAAATCCAATCGAGAATCTGTGATCAATCTGCAAGGAAAGACTTCGTGGAATGGCCATACGAAGTATTAACATGTGCACTATGGCGTGTTTCTTTAGAAAAAACACAAAAAAGGAAATGATAACGGAATTATTCGTTTTGTTTCAATTAATTTGCACAAGGGTGTAAGTCCTTCAAAAATGAAAGTCGTATCTGGTATATTTTTTATCGCTATTTTTTTTATTTTCTATCACTCTCTCACTTTCTCGGTCTCTAATTTTCTCTCTCTTTTCTACTTTTTCTCTTCGCACTTTCTCACTCTCTACATGGCTACATAATGAGGAATGAAGGCTTGAAAAAATTAACCTTCAAAGAACAAACAGAGAGCAAGAGAGGCGGTGTTAGGCAGGGAGTCACCTATCTGACGAATTTTGGGGAATGGATGGCGGAACAGGGGCGAGAGTGCCTTAGAAACTTTTTTTTTTAAAAAACAACTGCCAAGGGCCACAACGTTTTAGCAACGTCCTATGATCGGAATCAATAGGAGACATTTAAAATTACTTAATTTCCGGGGAATCTACTTTTTTATCACTATTCGCTATCCTTGGAACACATTGTGTTTCTGCATGTATCAGCTTCTCTAAAATTGCATCTATATCAGTATTCGAAGATTAAAAGTTCGAGGGTACCAAGTCCGTTCTTTCGAAAAGGTCGGCTTCAGAGATCACATTTCTTTTTGCGTGTGTGAGTTTGTTTCGTTCGTTTAAAATAGACCTTTTTACATGAGTTGTGTGCTTTCCTATAACAAAGTGATTCAAGTCCAATCGGAGGATCGGAGCCTACAGATCTGCAGCTTTGCTCTTTTCCTTTCTGTTCTCTTTCAAATGCAGTTCTCTTCGTTTTCGTTATATCCCTCCTATTCTTTCACTTTATCTTTCTCGTGTTCTCTCCCCCTCCTTTTCTCATGCACTTTCCTACCTTTTCATTACGTCCGCCCCCGTTCCCTCACTCTCTCTCTCTCTCTAAATTTCTCACTTTTTTTCTACTTCTTCTCTTCGCACTTTTTCCCTCTCCCCCAAGTACATACACTTTCTCTCTGAAGTTCGCCTATTTCTTCTTTCCTCTATTTTCTTTATTCTTTTCCTCTTTCCCCTCTCTCTAGCACTTTCCTTCTTCTTCTTTTTATTCTTCTACCGGAGTCATTTTCTCACTCACACTTTCTCCCTTTTTATTAAGTACGTTATATCCTTTTCCCCCGATTCCTGTGCAATCTCTCTCTCTCTTTTTCTCTCCCTCCCTCTCCCTCAATGTTTCTTTCTCGCATCGCTATTGCACACAATCCTTTCATTTCTCTGTCCGTTCCCCCATCATTCATTTTTTTCTATCTTACTCTTTCTTTCTTTCGTTACGATCTTCCTCGTCATCTTCACTTTGCTTCTCCTTTTTTTTCTCTCTTTATCTCACGCGCATCATTTCCTTTTCTCTCTATCACTCCTCCACCCACACCTTTTCACTTTCCCTTATTCTCTCTTTCCTATCCTTTCTTTCTTTTCTTGATCTGTGTTTTTCCTCGTCCTTCTCTTAACACACACACACTCCCTTAAAATCCTCTATCGCACACACAGACATCCTACTTGCCCCCTGCTCCTCTTTCTCTTTCATATATATGCGTGTGTATGTGTGTGTGTCTGTGCATGTCTTTCTCTGTGTGTGTGTGTGTGTGTAATCTATATTTATGGGTAACATTGCTCAATATCAGAGATATAGCGTATGTACATATAAAAGTGTACCCTGAGGTCAACGGCGAGCGACGACATGGCCTGTAGATTTCGTTCAAGCATGAAACTGACTATCGCAACACGCTGTTGACTACAGGATCCACTCTGAGATACACACACACACACACACACACGCACACATGAGATAATTTGTTTTTTTCTGTGTAATATATATAAATATATATATATATATATATATATATATATATATATATATATATATATATATATATAGGAGTGGGTAAAGATATATAAATCTTTATATATCAAGAACAGTTTTGGAGAAAAGATGCATGAAAAAGTGGAAATCTTTTTCATGTAACGTGTTTCGTCCCTTAGGACTTCATTAGACTTGGTTTGTCCTACGGGACGGAACGTGTCAAACGAAAACTTTTTCCACAATATCATTCATACATGAAGGGAGTAGTAAAAATAATTTCACAAACTTTGGGGGCGGGTTCCTGATACCAAAATGTCCATATAAATATATGTCCAAAAGTCCCTTGGTTATATCCCCCTAAAACAGCAACATAACAAATGTTCCAAATGTCCTCCGCTTGTACACTACACACGCATGTAACCGTCGAATCATTTTTTTTGCGGACCCTTTAAAATTTTCCACACGGTGTCCAATAGTTTTAGAGGCCCCATGACACGTCAGGAAGCATCTCTGCATTATTAATATTTGCTGCGTAAACCAATTGTGGTAGGTTGCCCCACAGGGAGACCTGGAATTATATATATATATATATATATATATATATATTCATCCACAGACAGACTATCACACAGCTCATCAGTGTGGCTAGACAACCGATTGCTTCAAGCCAGGATCGAAACCCGACCGATTTGGCATCAGTCAGAGATTCTACACACAAGCTATCATTACTTGAGAGTAAGGAAAAATTTAACTTCTTTACTATATGAAAGACGCCAGTGTCTAGGAGAACTTGATTCTGGTTGAATATATCCCACTATTTGGTGAGGGCGGAGGGTTGGCCGTTGATTCCCCCCCTCCACCAGTTTGATGCTTGAAGTTAAGGTAAGCTGTACATTCACTTGTTATCATGAGGAAGAAAGCGGACAACCACTTGCTGCCCTGTGTGAGTATAATTTCGCTCTACCGAAAACTCATTTACATTTTTCTAATTTTTTAATTCTTTATTTTTATTTTTATTTTCTTTAATTTTTTTTTCTCTCACCCTACTCGTCAGTGTGTTCAACTATAGTAACACATTTTGTCCCAATCATTCTAACTTCTTTGATGGTTTACTTAGAAATCCCAGTTCGAAAGAAAAATCAGAAAAAATGGAAAATTGAATGTCTTTGGCTTGATACAATAAATCCGGATAACCTTATTTTCTTCAATCTCTTTTTAGAATTGACAATGGGACTTATACTAAGTTAAAACTTGAAACTTAATGTTGTGAAAGGGTAAAATCCAAGAGTCAGCCAGGACTCTTTGCCAATTACCCCCCTTATCCTTCCCTCTGTTTTTGACGTCCTTGTATGTGTTATATGTAATAGGAGTAGGTAGTTTTTCCTACCGCCCGGTCAACACTCCTCCCGCTTCTCTTGGAAATGAGTAGAGGCTTACGGCTTGTTTCTTGTTTAGGAAGGGGTTCCCGGTACTCTTTCTTTCTCTGGCCTCTGTATTAATGCATCTCTGTTTCTCCCGTGATGTGTGCAGTCTGTGGCATCACCTCTTCATTCTGAGGGTACACGGTTGACAGTTCCCTGGTTTCTGTTTCCGACTGGTGGTTAGGAGCCCTAACTCTTGCGTAGCGTCTTGAGCGGCCGCTCTGATCGACAGTTGTATAATACCGGGGTGTTTTTAGTGCCATGTCGCGCATGGAAAGGTGTCCCTGCAGTCAACTCCGGTGGGCAGTCCTGAGGCCACATAATGATGCAGGTTGTGCCAATTGCTCTCTTCCCACGTCACGGTCGAAACTGTCTGTTTCTTTTACTTCGGGCCTTCTCAAACCAAAATTCAACATGACTTACAAAAACCGAAAAATTAATCCTCAACCAACCACTCAAAAATCACTTAAACCCCTCAACATTTCGTTCTCAACATCCGTGGCATTAGAACAAACTTCTGCAGTATGGAATCTTTCCTCACTGCAAACTGCCCGGATATACTGGCTCTCTGTGAGACCAACCTAGTCTCGTCTATCCCCTCCTCTGATCTCTCGATCTCAGGCTACCTTCCTCTCCTCAGAAAAGACTCTCTAACCCACATACATGGCCTTGGTGTCTACGTCAAGGAACATCTCCATCTGGCCAGAGAGTTCTCTCTCGAATCACCAGACCAGTCGTACATGTGTCGCCGACTATCTCTCCTCAATGCGGTAAGCTATCTCTTCTTCCTTTATCGCTCTCCATCCTCTCAAGACTGTGCGATACTCGATAGCATTTCTGACAGCATAGACAAGGCTCTCTCCCTCCACCCATTTGCTCACATATTTGTGTTTGGCGACTTTAACGCCCATCATATCTTGTGGTTTAAGAATGCTACTACTGACCACGCAGGCATTCAAACGCTCAATTTTTCAGTCTCTCAATCCCTCACGCAGTTAACTTCCCCATTCTTTTCGCCTTCAACCGGGAAGATAAAGCCTCTCTTCTCGATCTGTGTTTTACCTCCATCCCCGAGTCTTGCAGCGCCTCGCAACTCTGCCCTCTTGGTAACTCTGATCATCCGGTAGTATCTGTTAACATCTCCTTCAACTCCACCCCCTATAAATAACCTCCTACAACTAGAACTTCGTTCTACTATCAACGAGCTGACTGGGACGCGTTCCGTGATTTCCTCCGCGATGTCCCCTAGAATGGAGTCTTTACGCTCCCCGTCCAAGTATGTGCTTCTGAGGTCTCATCCTGGGTTAAAGCTGGAATCGACGCTTTCATCCCATCAAGGAATTATAGGGTCAAGTCGCGCTCCACCCCTGGTTCTCCGCTGCTTGCTCAGCCGCCATCGCCCATAGGAACAACTACTTTCAACTATTCCGTAGCGACATGTCTGACTGCAATAGACGTCTCTTTGCCTCCGCCCGTAACGAGTGTAAGCGTGTCCTCAACGATGCTAAGTCACTATTTGCGGCTCGGATGAAGGAGCGTATTACATCTCGCAAATTTGGCTCCAAAGATTACTGGCGTCTCTGCAAGAGCGTATTGAACAATTTCAAACCCTCTATACCTCCTTTATTCAACCAGTTCGAAGTACTGACCTCCTCTGCCGACAAGGCTGAATGCTTTGCTCGGAAATTTTCATTCAAGTCGACGCTCGACTCTTCCGGTGTACCCATACCCGACTTCCCTCTTAGAACTGAGGCTCTATTGAGTGGGCTACATATAACCACGTCTCTGGTATTGGGCGTTATCTCCAATTTAGACCCCAACAAGGCTAGTGGTGGAGATGGGATACCAGCCATTGTCTTGAAGAAATGCGCGCCTGAATTAGCGTCCGCCCTTTCTAAACTATAAAACTACTGCCTCAAGGAATCTTGTTTTCCGGACTGCTGGAAGTCCTCTTCGATTGTTCCTATCTTCAAGAACTCTGGCGACCCCTCTGACCCTTCTAATTACCGTCCTATCAGTCTCCTACCCCTCTTCGGCAAAGTCTTCGAAACCCTAATCAATAACGAGGTGGTTAACCACCTCACATCCCATAATCTGCTCTCAGACAAGCAATATGGCTTCCGCTTTGCCCGATCTACAGCAGATGTGCTTACGGCCATCACTGAAACTGTCTACCGAGCTCTTCAAAAAAACGGGGAAGCTCGTGCCGTGGCACTAGACATCTCCAAAGCATTTGATAGGGTTTGGCATGCCGACCTTCTTCGTAAGCTCCAGGGTTATGGCATTACGGGTCGATTGTTTGACCTAATACAATCATTCCTGTCAAACCGTAAATTGAAGGTCGTCTCAGCGGATTCTCCTCCAGTTTCTATCCCACGAACCCAGGTGTTCCCCAATGCTCCATCCTAGGCCCCATTCTATTCCTTATCTACATAAATGACCTCCCTGATGCCATAAATTCCCAAGTTGGCATCTACGCGGATGACACTACAATTTATTCCTGCCTCAAAAACAAATCTAGTGTCACTGACAAAACTAACCTGGCCGGGCGTCTTGAAAAGGACATCCAATCGGTTGTGAACTGTGGCAGGAATTGGCTGGTCAACTTTAACGCTTCAAAAACAAAACTGCTCTCTATTAATCATCACAGAGATCCATCCTTGCCCTCCATTAGAATGTCTGACGCTCAACTTCTCGAGAGCAACTCTCTGCAGCTGCTCGGTCTCACGTTGACTGCTAACCTGAGATGGAAGAAATACATTGAGTCAATTGCCTCATCGACCGCAAGGAAAGTTGGCTCCCTGTGCCGCGCCAGGAAATTTTTCTCCCCGGAATCGATCCTGCAGATCTACAAATCAACTATTCGCCCTTGCATGGAGTATTGCTGCCATATATGGTCTGGTGTCCCTTCTGTTTGCCTCGGGGTTCTTGATAGGCTCCAGAAGCGGATATGCAATATAATTGGTCCTGCTCTGGCATCTCGTCTACAGTCACTTTCTCACAGACGCGCCGTCGCCTCTCTCTGTCTGTTCTACAAATACTTTCATGGTAATTGCTCTGAGGAGCTGCATTCGCTGGTTACCAGACTTCATGAGTTCAAGCGTCTTACGAGGCTGGCATCCGTAGCCGTCTCTTCTACTCTAATAGCTTCATGTTTCGCACCTCTCGCCTGTGGAACTCCCTTCCCTATTCCAGTTTCCCTGAGAGCTATAATCTCCAACTATTCAAATGTAATGTCAATCGACATCTCCAGTTGATTTGATCTATCCACTACCCTTCTCCTCATACTCTCTTCTATCACTCCTATCTCATCTCGCTCTATATTTTCTGTAACGCCTTGCGTCCTAGTGGCTTCCCACCTTGGTTGGGGTGAAATGCTTATATATATATATATATATATATATATATATATATATATATATATATATATATATATATTCAAGAAAGAAATTCGGATTGCTAAATAACAGAAACAGAAAATGTCTCATATCGAGAATATTTAACATTGAAAAACATAAGGAAAAAATTAATTATTTTTAATAATATGTGGAAATCTCCGCTTTTACCTGAAGACGGTCGCGAGACCAGAAACACGTGTAGTAAAATTATGGAAAACAAAGCATAATATTTTTTTCTAAATAAATCCACATTACAACCAAAAACGTTTGCGAAACCTCTCTTCTCTTCTTTATATATATATATATATATATATATATATATATATATATATATATATATATATATATATATATATATATATAATTGATTGTTGGCTTCAGCGAGAAGAAGCGGTCAATACAAGGAAAAGTTAATTTTATTCCCTGGCGTTTTTAGATAAATCGATATTACACCGAAAACTTTATAATCTAGTGATGCGTCTTGTGCTTTATATCTACAATAATAACTGACTTAAACGAAAACAAAACAAATAATTTACGATCCTTACCCTATCTTATCTCCCAAAATACGAGAGATTTTGAACGAATACTAAGCGCAAAAAAGAGGGCGCATTATACACGTTTTCAGAAATAGCCTCAATAGATAATAAAACAAAAAAAGAGTCGTCTGCTGATCGGAATTGTTTACAATTTGTATTTGATATGATGGCTGTATTTGTTTCTCGTCTTTCTTTTCTTTTTTTTATTTTCATAGTTTATTAATGTGTAATAAAGTCATATTAAACAGAAAAGTATGATAGATTAATTAACACTTTAAAATGTATTACCTGTTATGTCTAGTTAGTACCTTCCTCTGAAAAATCGAAAATAGACTTTCAAACAGAAATTAGAAGAAGCACGTAATGGCTAAACATCCGGTTCATTTTTCTTCTTTGATATCGTGAAAATGTGATTATATTTAGTTAAATATATGTACGACATTAAGATTTTATTAGACAATGCGGTACAACTTTTCAAAAAGAATTTACATTGTGATGGCTGTACTATTGTGTTTTGTTATACTCAAGGATGTAATTTATTCCCTGATTTTAGCTTTAATAACATGGGACCGTATTGTATTTAAATAGCATGCGATAATTTTAAACTTAAAAATGTTTTCATTCGTGGTTTCTGGAAAACAACTGAAAAAATTACAAGTACCATAAAATTTCCCTCTTCTCATAAAAAAAATCAAATATTTTATTTTTATTTTATTTAAGTTAATATTCTTTCCTTTTTATTCATTGTTTGTTTTTCATTCGAGCTATTTTGGTTTCCTTTGATGTTACAATAGTTTACTGCTGATTTCTTGAGTTAATAGATACCAGCATTTGGTAGGACATTTATCTATCTTATTACTATATAAAAAACTGTGAACTTTGTATCTTGTGTGTTTGACTGAAGTCATATAGAGAGAAAGTGGGAAAAGAAAGATATATATATATATATATATATATATATATATATATATATATATATATATAAAGATTTGGGAAAAAGAAAGCTGTAAATTTATTATCGTGTATCAAGTGGGGAATGGAACCGAGTTTCTTACGAGAAAGTGTATAAAACACACGAAATTCAGCCCCAAACGGGATTTTCATAACTGTCACCAACGTCCACGCCACTCTAGCTTGTGAACTTCGCAAACTCATGGTAAAAGCGACAGCGCTGACAAACTTCAAAGAGACCGCTTCAGACTACGGCAACACCGTTCGCAGTAAGGAATTAATTCTATATCTTATATCCTCTTTAATGAACCAAGCACACACGTGTTGACTTTTCACACACACATATAACAACATTTCATACACAAAGAGAATTTTTATTTTAAGAATTTTATTAACCAAAATAAAAGACATTACTTTTCAATCCTTGCTTTTAACGTAACATTTCTGGGTTTTTTTTAATAAATCTTTTATCAATTATAGACGGAAAGTTAATTAATAGTTAAAGTGCAACTTTATTTTCATAACAACTTGATGCGACCGGTGACGGTTCAGGTTATAAAACATTGAAGTCGATATCAAAATTACAAACATTGTCTGTTTGGAGAAAGTTGAAAAAGAATACTTACTGGGTAAACAACTCTTATCTTTAAACCTTATTCACTGATATTTGTCTTAAATCAGATTAACTTAAAAAATACTTTTTAATATACAAAAAATATTTTAAAATCATATTCAAATTCAAAATGTACAAAACCACAGCCAGGGTATGTATTCTGAACCAAAAGGTTTTTACCGGCTCCACAGAATAAACTACATTATGCTCAAAATGCAAAGGATTTACTATTAAGTTCGTTCAAAAATAATGACGTAATAATGTCGATTTTTGACGTTAAAAAATACGTCAAAAAACGACATTATTACGTCATTATTTTTGCACCAACCTAATAGATTAGAAAATGCCACCCATGCTGAACAAGAATCCGTTAATTTCATGAACCTTCGGATGGGCGCGTTATATGTCTTTGAATTCGCTATGCAAAAAATTATACTAACGTTGGTTAGTCGAATGCGGATTGAAAACGATTGACCATTGAAAATTAAACAACACAGAAGTAAAAATACCAGAATGTCTTTCTTTTTTTTTTTTTTTGACATTCTCTGAAAATTAATAAAAGTGTAACATGTCAGATTGGCAAACGTCGCTTTCTATTTGTTTCATTATTTTATCATAGTGTTGGGTTTTGGTCCATATTTAATCTAGATTTAATCTTGAACTCATGTTGTATAACATTGATCACCGTTTTAATAACAACAGCTGTGCAATCCATATATATATATATATATATATATATATATATATGTGTGTGTGTGTGTGTGAACATAGAAGTCAACACGACAGTTTGTTTCATGCTAGATGCAATTGTCAGGACAGACGATTGCATCTAACATGAAACAGACTGTCGCCTTTAAGTGTTGATTTCTATTTTCACTTTTATATTTACACACGCTCTCTCTCTCTCTGATATTGAGCATTTATCCCATAAATATAGCACATCTTAAGATTATATTTCTTCACACACACATATATATATATATATATATATATATATATATATATACACACTTGCGTTGATGTGAGCTTGTTACAAACTCATGCCAACGGAACTAAATATGTTAGCTTTATCACTGATATTGAGCACTCTCCAATAAGTAGTGCGCATATATAATATATAAATAATATATATATAAAATTTGCATATATATATATATATATATATATATATACTCGCTTGTGGAACTCCCTTCCAGCTCCATGCTTTCCAGCCCACTTCAATCTGTAAAAATTTAATGCAATGTCAATCGCTATCTACTGTCCTCCTGGTTACTCCCTTCTCTTTCTACTCATCATTATATTTCTGTTCCTAATTCTTTCACACCCTGTGTTTTAGTGGCATTACTGCTTTACTTGGAATGTTACCGATTAAATATTTAAATATGCATAGATAAATAAAAACTTCAATGGTTTATTTTCTTACTCACTTTGTTCTAGACATATGTAAACACGTCAAAGATAATACAAATTTATTGAATTTATTGACAGCTATCATTATAATAACAAATAGTTAATTGTAATGAAGTATCTTACTCTTGTCGGGTGCTAGTCTCTGCCAAATTCTGAGACCGAAGAAACATACATCAATGAGTTTTAATTTTGGGGGTTTCTGTTTGAGCCAGCATACAAAACCCGAAATGGGCAATGAGGTCAGTGCGTCCATGAAGACCAACCTTCATGAATCTAAAATGCATCCTGCGACTAAACACACACGTATCACAGCTCCTCATTGCGACTAGACATCCGAACGGATCAAGCCAGGATTGAAACCCAACCCATTGGATGTCAGTCAGAGTTTCGACCACTGAGCTATTTTCACTCGTCAGAGATAAGCAGATAAATCTAGCGTATTGTTTTTTACGAATGTAAACAACTGCCAAACAGCCGAAGTGCTCCATTCATTTTACTGAAAAGCTTTGTATTACCGCAGGTGGCTGTTGTTTACAGAATTAGCCTGTCACTCAACACTGCTTAAATGAAATGTATTTTTCATATATACATACATATATATATATATATATATATATATATATATATATATATATATATATATATATATATATATATAGGTAGAGAAAATGTACATACATGCAGAAATGCTTGCACGTACGTATGTATATTTACTCAGTGTTATGAAACGGAGCTATAAGTAGGATATTATGTATATTCACTAATATATATATGTGTGTGTGTGTGCGTATATATATATATATATATAGATATATAGATATATAGATATATATATATTATTTTTACTTCAAACGTTATTAAAGTGGATACTTCGTATTTGAAATAGACGCCTTATTTAAAACAGACGTTCCCTCTTTGTAAGGGAAACCACCGTATACTGCTGTGTGCTTTACCGCACAGTATCACAGCAAGTAAGTCTCTTTTTTCCCTCTTTTTAAGAAAAGTAGACCCAATTCACTCGGATTAGTTTCTCGAAAGCTTCAATATCTGACAAGTTTCGTGCCCGAAACATAAACAAAGTAATTACTAAAGATTTAATGGATTAATATCTAATAATAATAGATTTATGTTTATAATTTCCTTAAGATATTGTGATATTTTTAATGGCCGCGCTTAAAACAGACTGGATCAGACGCTGGTTTTCAATACAAAGTATATAGAAGTGACACGCAGCAGGATGGTTTGAAAAGTAATTTTTTTAGCAAGATTAACAACTACCAACAAACATTTAAAAAACTACGTTACATCACCATTTTTCTACAGATCCATTATTCATGAATCTAACTTATCTCTTCCTAATACATAAAAATCAATGAAGATATATATATAAAAATACGTGCAAGATATGCTTTAATGAAAAATCACAATAAAACAATTTTTTCAAACATCCTGCTAACTTTTGTACACTTTAGTGTCCAGAATCTTTCTCAGACATATTTGAATATTATGTGTTACTTCATTACACGTGACATGTATCTAACCAATGAGAATTCAGTAAACACAACATACTATCAATCTGCGTCTCTTTGCTTTTTATCATTTTTTTATCATTTCTATCTTGATCTCTGATGAAGCTTTAATAAAGTAAAACATGTTACATTAAGATCTGTTTCCTATTTGTTCTTTATACTCTTATATATTCCGAATTAACAAGTATTACTGTAGCAACTTGCCATCAAGTCACCTTTAGCCGCAGTATCATCTGGCTCTAAAAGACAGTGTGAAAAATGGACGGCGCATGTGCTCATTGGCTCAAACCAAACAGCAACATATGATTGTAATTATTTCAGACTCAGATTAAAGTGTTAAAATTGAAAGCGCGTTATCCTGAACAGGTTGGAGAGGTGATTTTCTATTGGATTCTATGTTTGATATTTTTTTAGAATGCCAAAATACAGAAATAAATATGGTATATAATCTAGAAACCACGCGTACAGTTACAGTCCGAAAGCAAGCAAAAACCGTTTTTATATTTTGTGTATATTTTAAACTATTTCTGAGTTTACCAAAAAATGTAGAACCTTCGGTATGACGATAACCTACATCCGCCAACAAGGCTTCTGATTGGGTGCTTGAAGATTTTGAAGAGTCTCGTATCAGTTCTTAATTGATTTTGTTCCCGGGTTCACCTGACCGGGGTGGTAGGACATGTCCGAGTCCCACCTATGGGTAAATCTTCATTATTTGACCGTAGTCGGGATCATCGAATCAATGCGAACGTTCCTTTCTTTAGCTGTATAGTATGTACAAATAGTGACCTCTACCAACAAAATAAAATAAAAACTACTAAAGCGTAAAATGATATTTTTTTTAATATTTTGAAATACCTGAAATATATTATTATATATTAAAAAAAAATAATCAACAAAGAAAAAGAAAAATTTGCCGGATTCGTTATCTGTATTTGAAGGCATACAGTTGTGTTCAAAATATGTTTAGCTGCAGCTATAAAATTATAAAATATTTAGATGTTGGCATTAAATAACCCATAGAAAGTGGATATGCCGCTAAACAAATTCAAACAAACCAAAAACCTAAAACATTGAAATGTTTTTTCGAGTGTCGACACGTAATTTCAACCCCTGATTTCGCATGTAGTAATTTGTTGATCTCTGGTTATGTTGCTAAAAACCATTTTTCTTTCCCTGAAAAACGCACAAAAACCGTTTCTGTGTTTATAACTGGTGATCTTCTGTATGTCCCACTTAATTCAGGTGCACCCTCCATAGTTTTTCACCTGTTCTTGCACGATCACCAAAGTGATCCTAGATTGGGTGACCGCTCGGGAATACCTCCTGCTATATGCTTGGATGTGTGGGTGGTGAAACGGACAATGGCTCTATACAGAAAAGCAGACCCTAGTTCCATTTCCAGTCGGATTCTTAACCTTCACTTACGCGCAAATACTCTTGGGAAGGTATGAATCTATGTCTTCTCTCCCATCTTTTTATGGCTTAACTCGTAGGACTTGTATCATTAAATCATTATGATCCCCAAAACCTCTTGCAATCTAAAGATTATTTTCTGACTTCAAATAACATCCAAAAGTTTGATAATCCGTAAAAAAATGCAAATCAACCATAGTTTTTCTTTTATCTCTCACATATAGCTGAAGAGAATTGTACTATTTTTGTATATTTCTGCAGAAATAAACGACTTGTTTAATTGATAATTTGTCTAAACCGGTCCCTCAGTGGAGATAAAACCTTTTTTGTTGTGAACACTTACTCTGGCTGTTGTCTTGTACATTATATATTCAGTCACGCATTTACCATCCAACGGGCAAATGTTACTATCCCTACACTTACACGTTGATTGTGTATTTTTTTTATATTTTATTAAACATACTTTATTTGTTTTTTGGTCAGACTCTCTATGTTTGGCATATAACTATAGCTTAATTTTAAAGTACTTTTATAGAATTTCTTGTCGACCTTGAGAGAAATAACTTTTTAATAATTCAAATTCATAAATAATAATTACATCGTATAAACCACTACATACATATCAAGAAGACTGACTTTACATATCTCAGATAATGGCTCCATTTAAGCACACACGGAACTCTAACAGCCTGTGTCATTGACATACTTTGGAAAATAAGACCAAAATACGACCACACGCAAAGCAACGGCTAAAAATATTTGAAGCGTTAAAAAAAAAAGAAACAAAACTCCCAGTCATATCAATTATGAACACAGCCAACAATATCCCCACCAAAACCAAATGGGAAATTATAAAAAGAGCAGCCCGATACAGAATTAACAGTAAAAATTGTAAAACATGCTTAGAGGAAAAAATAGCAACAATTATTTCAAAAAACCAAAATTAACTCTTAAACAAGAAACTGGGTGTATGTAGACATACAAATAAATATTTACTTTGCTATGTAATTATTATTTAAAAATAAACAAATAAATAAAATAAATATAATATAAATTTTAAATAAATTAATTAATCAAATAATATAATATGAACTTTAATATGAAATTATAATAATAATTATTAATAAATACATAAACAAACAAGTATTAAATATACACATTTATACATGTGTGTGCATGTACATATAAAAATATAAACACACACATAGACACACACACTACAAACGAACAAACCGAACCCCCATAATTAATTTTTCAATATATAACATCAAGGCAAAAACAAATAAATAGTGACCATTATATAAAAATGAAACATAAGATAAACAATAACATATGATTTATGTCAGTAGTTCAAGTCCTGACCGGCTGTTCGGTTGAACCCTCTACCTTCGGGCGGGGAGGAACCCGAAGGAGGCTACGCCGAAGGCCGGATTCTCTTTCAGGGAGGTAAACCGACCCTGAACCCGTTTACACCGGTTCAAAGGGCATATTTTTGGCCGAGCCCACGGGCTCAGAGATCCCACGTTAAACCGGCCTTATGCCACATGATGCCCACGTGGGGGGCTGACTAAATATTTATTACATATACGTTACAGATATGTGCGTGCGTGCAGAGTGTGTGAGTGTTCGAGAGTATATACATTTTATGCATATTCAAACAGCAAAGAAAAGATTCTGTAAACTTAACCAACCATAATTAATACGCTAAAATGAAAAATAACGTTACCATTGAAGCAGTAGTTTATTAATAACAAAGCGCATGTACAAGTGTACGCAAGTATATGAGTTTATATATGTACACGTGTGTATAGCTATATATGTAAATGCATGAATATGCGCGTGTTCACAGGCATATAAATACATGCATGTGCACATAAATTCAAGCAATAATAAATAAAATTTTAATAAAAAACCTTACCTCCGACAATTTATACTTAAGTTACCACCAAACCAAATAAATGTAAACAAACTATGGAGATCGGTTGCATATACGAAGAAATATTATGCCGAATTTAGATGTCGAATAAAGATAAGATAATTTCTAAATTCTTATAACGTACAAAGGACGATGAAGGTAAAAGGCCGAAGTCTCAGAACCCCTACACCAGCTAGCTACATATATATATATATATATATATGTGTGTGTGTGTGTGTGTGTGTCTTTGTATGTATATATATATATATATATGTGCGTGTGTGTGTGTGCGTGTGAGCGCGCGCGCGTGTGTGTGTGTGTTCGCACGCGCATAGGTGTGCGTGAGGGTATTTCTTTGTGTGTGTGTGTGTGTGTGTGTATGCGCGGGCGTATTTGTACCAACGTGTTCCGTTCCTTCCTTGAGGAACTATATCAAGGAAACCGTTCTACAAAAAACTAAATTTGATCTAGTACCTTGTAACGTGGACAAAAAACACAATATTACGTTTTCTAATTTTTAATTAGTCACCATCGTCATAATCATCATGTGACTAGTTCGATTTCTCATCTTCGGCAACTTTGTCAATAAGTTTTATCGGTCCCCACGAAAGTACTGTAGGAGTTCCTGAAAGTTCTACAAGGTTTTTACAGGGAATGAAGGTACTTTTCAGTGCGCCCACGCCACACTACGACACTACGGCGTGGTTTAAAGTAGGTTTAACAACACTGTCGGAAAATTGTTCAAAACACCTTTTGGAGAAGCCTCAGGGATCGGACAATAATCCCAGCTCCCTCTGGAAGGAGAGGTAATATCTGGGGGCATAGCCACCTGTGAATTCAGGTTAATATTATATTGAAATTTGCCGGCAAATTTCTATCGTTGTTCGCGCTTTTCCCTGTTTAAGCAATTCTAAATGAAATAGGGGATATATTTTGCCAATTGTATATTTTAACTGCTTTCGAAGGAATGACAATTAATTCGAATACATATATATATATATATATATATATATATATACTTTTTTTTACAATAGGAATTAAGATACTTTCAGTTAATGATCATTTTCACCTACGAATTTTAATTTTGATATTCGCAAGATTTTTCGAAGTTTTTATTTCATCTAAGAAAGGCGAAAATGCCACTCGTAGAGAGTGAGGGGGGTTACATAGAGTGATGGTGAGAGAAATGACTGTGTATATGGGGACCGAGGAAAGGATAAAAGTGGAACGGGGTTCAAGAAGATAGAAAATAGCGATTGCCGTTGCATTTAATTTTTTGAAGATTTTAGTTATCAGTAAGCAAGGAAACGGAAGGGATTTCTACAGGCGTTAAGTGCGACAAAACTGTCGGGGTAGAAGAGGCGGTTACAATTTTTAAAAAACGGTGGAACCTAGATGCCAATCTAGTAGCACAATTAAACTCACGTAATGCGGCCACCAGGAAGAAAAAAGCTCGTAAGAACAGGTGCCATGAAAATATTTGTAGAAAAGACAGAGGGAAGCCGCGTCAAGCTTGTTAACTAGTTGGCATTCTGCAACTGTGCAAACTTAACTACGCTTTCGATAGTATGAACACTGGTCTCTACAGAGACGATGGCGTTGCCTTTCTACGTAACGCCAATCCAAAACAAACTGACCGGTTTCGGAAACATCTCTTCAAATTCTTCAAGGATTACGTACTTAATATCACCACTAACACAAACGCCTAGGTGATCAACTTTCTGGTCACTACTTTCCACTTGTTCAGAGGAGTACGCATGCCTAATACTAAAGAGCTTTATAAGCATAAATACATTAGCAAAGAATCCAATCACCCACCTGAAATTTTAAATAACTTGCACAGATCTGTAAAACGCATACTCCCAACTCCAGAAACAATATTATTTCTGACAAATATAAAACTAAATATGTAGATACGAAAGAAAGACACAACGTTAAACTAGAATACATTCCAAACATTATTAAGAATGTCAATAATAAACGTCGGAATAGAAAACGCATCATAATTTTGTTCAACCCAACTTTTAACAGTAATGTCAAAACCAACATCGACAGGATTTTCCTAAATTTAATCCACAAACATTTCAGCCATAAAAATTTACTCAAAAAAATCTTCAATAAGAACAATATTAAAATTAGTTACAGCTGCACTACAAACCTTGCGCAATATGAAGAAGAGCATGATAATGTAACTTTAAAGAAATATTTAAACTACGTCAATAACAATATTAACACAGAAAAAAAAGCGTAATTGTCGAAACGACATTAACTGACCGGTAAACAACAAATTTACGTATAAAGGCTAGCATTAAATGGCGGGAAATTTTTTTATTTCGGTTACGCAGCCAACAACTGCAAAAACAAGATGGACTCTTAACAATAAGCAATATGCAAATGACACTGCACTCTCAAAATTTTACTAGGATATTAAAACAGATGCCTATACAGCGATAGTAAAATGGAATATCCTCGCCAAACCTACGCCCTTTTCTGGCCGCAGCGACGAATGCAGCAAGTATTTGCTGGAAAAAAAGATTCATTCTCAAAAATATTAATGACCGAAACCTACTTAATAAAAGAAATGAACTAATGTTAGCTTATAATCATAGGAAAAAAAATTATCTTAATAGGTTTTAATTCTGGATAAATATATTATCCAAATATCACATGCACTTACCATATTTTAGGTTAAATAATGAATACCACCATTTAAATATTTTAATAACTATTATTACTTAATGAGTTACCCGGCCTTCCTTTTTTAAAATTTAAGCTTGTTTTTTTTTTCCTTTTTTTATTACAATAGCCTACTACCTACTCTCTACTTTCTGTATTTACATCCCAATATTATTTTAGTTTATTTTAAATTTGAGCTTTGAATCTGCGTTTAATTTAGCATTCCTCCAATAAGACACTGTATATTTTTTAAATGAAAAATAATAATTTGTACCTGATGAGTTGGTAGAACAACGAAACTTGATTGCACTTCGAAGGTAGGTATATATATATATATATATATATATATATATATATATATATATATATATGCGTGTGTGTGTGTGTGAAGGGAGAGAGAGAGAGTGTAGGTCTACAACCCTAATCTGGACAAATAACTTTCGTCTCGCCAGAGAAAGCATATGTTCTCTTTGGCATCATCTGTTTAACTAAAAGAAAAACAAAACTATGCGTTAAGTATTGGTATTTCTAAGGTTAAGTTAGTATCGTAAATCACATTAATAACACAAGCTTATCACTTCTTGACTTGAGATTTGAAGAAAGTCTGTCTCTCTGCTTGTTTGTTTTGTCTATATATGTATTAGAGACGTTTTATATTGAAGGATTTTAATTCAGGGACTTCTTATTATCTTATGTATGCTCATATATACCTACAAATATATATATATATATATATATATATATATATATATATATATATATATAGGTACACATACATACGTACATACACACACTCTTGCATACATGTTCCCACATATACATGTGTTAGAGTCCTTTTTTATTTTACATAATTATAAATACATTCACACATACTCCGTTGATATATACTTGTGCATAAATTCACACACACACACATATACACACAAATATATATCACAGAGGTTATAGATAGATAGATAGATAGATAGATAGATAGATAGATAGATAGATAGATAGATAGATTTCCACCAGCCCAAGAAGAATTTGGATTATTATCACACATAAGGGAAAGGTTAAACATAACAAAACATATGAAAAATAATTCCATTAAATAATATGTGAAAATAACCATTCTTCATTTGATGAAGGTCAGCAGACCAGAAACGTGTGTAGCAAAACATATGGGATATAAAATATAATATAGTTAAATAAATCCATATTATAACCAAAAACGTTTTCAGCTTCTCTATTCTCTTTAATACACACACACACACACACACACACACACATATATATATATATATATATATATATATATATATATATATATATATATATATATATATATTTATAGTTTAAATAACAACAACAACACACAAAACGGTTTGGTTGTTCACGGTAACCAAACGGACCACAATTTTGTCATAGAGAATGCCAATTTGATTAAAAAAGAAAACACTCGACTATGACGAAAATTTCTGAAAAGTGCCTTTGATTGCCAGTTCAGTCACGATAAATTGTGTCCAAACTCTTACAATATATCACCATACTTGGTAAACTTAATATTGTCAAAATGTGAGATAGTCAGGAAAAAATGGTAATGGAGAGAAAAAGAAAAGGAATTCTGATGAATTTGGTTAGACTGAGAAAAAAAAAATTGTTTAAATAATATTTCTATCTATAATTTTGAAGCTACCTGCGTCTCTCGTTTCGTGCGCATCTGTAGACGTGGCAACAGCGACAAAGCCCAGTCCAATGAAATCCTAACGGATGAAACGTGTCACAAAAACAGTTTCCAGTTTGTTATATATATATATATATATATATATATATATATATATATATATATATATATATATATATGGGGGGGTACATGTGTGTGTTTCTGTGTGTTTGTGTTTGAATATGGGGTGTGTTTGTGTGTTTGAATATGGGGTGTGTAGTGGGGGGGGCTATCCTTCTGAAATAAGCAAGTGCATGTGCGATGGTGACAGGCATGAAAAAACAGAAAATAGACCGCATGCAAAAGAACTTAGCACTGAAAATATATGATTATCACTTAGGCGTTATTCGTCATTCAGGAAAACCATCGATTGATTTCCTTGCCGAAACCAAAAAAAAAAAAAGAAATTTTTCATCTTCAAAGTCATCAGTTATTATGATGCATTGAAGATTCACGGGTTCTGTGTGCTGTACGACTCTTAAAAAAAAAAAAAAAAAAAAAAAAAAGATCCCCTGTTCCTAACATTTCTAGTTTTCAGCCTTCCCATTTTGTTCATTTTTCATGAGGTCTCAGTCAATTCTCATCACATGACTATATCACTCTCATAAATGTCATTAATCCAATGAAAAGTGTCCGGTATGCGGCTTTCACAGTGATAACGATGTCAGATGAGATGCTGCTTGAATTAGATTTATGACATATCAGCCATTGTTACGTCATTTAATGTCGATTTTTCTTATAACACTTGAAAACTTATACAAATATTGGTCAGTTATACGCTTGAATCTACAGCAAACATTGGTTGTGTTTATACTTAAGGATTTTAACAGTTCAGCACTCGTTGTTCCTGCCAAAATTACAGCAGAAACACAAAGGAATGAAAAGAATTGAAAAAAAAATGATTGATTCTTATTGAATTTCCTAATGTGCAACTCCAATTCTCTCTTAAATATATCTTACGCCTTTTTTATACCTTACAGGATTTGTCACCCACAGGGTATTCCTATGTATTTACGTTCAAAAATTCTAAGCTTCATCCAGAGAGAAAAGAACCATAGCTGAACATTTTTGCTGTGACAAGACACTACAACTTCTTATAAAAGGTGTTCCAAAAAATTGTACCGATTTTAAATGTGAATTAAGTTTAAGAGTCTAATGATTTTTTTTTCTTTTTCCTTTAGATTTAACAAGATTAATAATCAACCAACATGTTAAAGTTACCGTAGCCTATTACGAAAATGGATCTGCAAACAGAAAGGCATTGTTAATCTTTCTATGGTTGAAATTTCAAAGACGTAATTTGTTTGTTTGGGTTTTATGGCATATCAACCACTGTGGGTTATTTAATGCCAAATTCAGTTTATATGAATTTTAAATGCCTATTTTGTATGGAATAAAAAACGTATAGCTGGCAACGTTATTCCTTTACAAAAAACGGATAGCTGGCAACATTATTGTTTCAAAAACTTAGAGCTGGCAACATTATTTTTCTGAAAACATTATCTGAGACCTTGCTGTTGGATGCAGTTTATCGCCGTACCCAGGACGTGGATGTAGTTTATCATCATACCCAGGACGCGGATGTAGTTTACCGTCATACCCAGGAGGAACGTAATTTGTTAAATCTGAAAGAAAAAGAAAAATCATTAGACGCTTCAACTTCACTATCTGTCTATATTACTGAGATGAGCTATTATGTACATTATTGACATTATTTGGACTATTGTCCTCATCTTTGTCGCCATATTTATTACAACGTTTCGGTTGTTGTACGCTCCGGCCTTCTTCAGGTGGTTGGAATGTCGAACTGAACCCTTTATTTCGCTCACTGGGGTAGACTGTTCTAGTTCCACGTGCCATGTTTAATGGATGTCAGTTATCAGTTATCTCCTGTTAATTTCCCTCTGAAAGATCTCCACTGCCTTAACCGGGTATTGAACTCACACTCTTTGGATCAAACCAACGCCTTTATCCACTGTGCTAGGTGTCCTTGGGGACATCTGTGTATCTAGAACAGATTTATTTCTAATTTCTTCTGTGCAAGTGGAGCCCATACAAATGTAAGAGATGTGGGACAAATATAAAAATGAACAAAATCGGGGCCCGCGAATTCATAAAGTATCTGCAAAAGAAAGGTATAACACCCAAGGAAAATCATGAGGACATGTTCCAGACACTTTCTGGGGACAATTTTCCTATGCACCTGTTATGGGACCTTACCCATAATAACATAATGGTCTATTCCATACGTAATAAATACTGCGCCTCAAGAGGAAGCAGGGAGTTCAGTCCGAAGTCGGGCGACCGGCTGACCGGCTGATCGGTTGAACTCTCTGCCTACGGGCGGGGAGGAATCCGAACAAGGCTACGCCGACGGGCGGAGTCTCTTTCGGGGAGGTAAACCAACCCTGAACCCGTTTATACGGGTTCAAAGGGCATATTTTTGGCCGAGCCCACGGGCTCGGATATCCCACGTTAAACCGGCCTCGTGCCACATGATGCCCTCGTTGGGGGTGGGGTGACTAAATACCGTTCAGTCTGAAGTCAGACGACCGGCTGATCGGTTGAACTCTCACCCTTCGGGCGGGGAGGAACCCGAACGAGGCTACGCCGAAGGGCGGAGTTTCTTTCAGGGAGATAAACCGAGCCTGAACCCGTTTATACGGGTTCAAAGGGCATATTTTTGGCCGAGCCCACGAGCTCGGACATCCGACGTTAAACTGGCCTTGTGCCACATGATGCCCTCGTGCGTGGGGGGTTGACTAAATGCCGTTCAGTCTGAAGTCTGGAGTGAAGTCCCTCAGGAGTCTGTCAGTCAGAGCGAGTGAGTCAGACAGTCGAGTCAGAGGCAGTCCGAAACAGAGTCGCGTTCAGACTCTACTAAACCTGATTGTTCGTACTAACACTTTCTACTTCTCTGTATATATCCCTGTTTGTAATATATCTGTGTTATTCCATATCCGTGTTCGAGTTCTTCTTTATTGGTTCTACCTTCTATCACCGTGGTACATGGAACCGGATCATAACAGCACCAATAAAGATGTGGGCTGCAGGATTCATTTGGGGTAGCGACAACACAAAACGTGACCCTCGGTCAGGTAGTCAAAAAAACTCAACCACTGATGATCAAGTTGATGCTATTCACCTATAGTTTTCGATGACAGACGTTATACTGACCAGCAGATCTATAAGTCCATAGTGATAGTTCTGGCTCAATACATATTGTTTTAACTGAGATCTTGGGGATGAGGAAGTTGCCTGCAAGATGGGTAATATTGCTACTGTTTATATTTGAGGTTATATGTAAGCATTGGTCAGCTTTATACTTGAGTCTACATGAAATTATTTTTCATGTATATACTTGAGTTTCGAAGTAAGACTTACTCGAGTTTATGCTTAAAACTAGATAAACGCGCTGCGTGTTCATACTTGAGTCTATAAGCAAATGCTGTTTTGTTTATATCTGAGGCTATAGGTAAGAATTTGTCATATTTATACTTGTGTCTACATGAAAATATTACTCGTGTATATATAGGGTGCTCCAATAACTTGGACCGATTTTAAATGTGAATTAAGTTTAAGCATGTAATGATTTTTTCTTTTTCTTTCTTATTTGGCGGATATTTCGGCAATATTATGTTTAACACATAATTGCCATGACTTAACATGATCCAATGTAGAAATAAGTAAATTTTCACCAATAACATTGATTTATTTACTACTGACTTTGATCCGTCTTAATGAAACATATATAATCCGTCTTAATGAAACACACTTACATATAATCCGTCTTAATGAAACACTCTTTACTTGAATGTCTAAGAAGAACGTGGTCTTGACTCTATTAAACGTTTTTCGTGTTCATACCTGAGTCTATATGTAAACATTGGTCACATTTATACTTGCAGCTACATGAAAATATTGGTCGAGTTTATACTTGAGACTATAGGTAAACATTTCTCAGACTTATACTTGTCAACAGGAAGAAATTCGTCGTTTTTATAATTGAGTGAATAGGTAACGATTGATAGTGTTTATATTTTGAGTATATAAACACACATTTGTTTTGTGTTTTCGTGAGTCTAAACGCATCGGAAAGTGGCTATTTTTGTGTGGGTCTTCACCTTCTGCAGTGAACACCTCTACGAAGCATTCATCAGATGACTTTCACCAAAATAAAATATCAATCTTCCATTGACAGCTGAAGTTCTTTCTCGACTATGGGTAAATATTAGCCAACAGTGACCCATTTTCCCTTATGCCCGACCGTGGTTTTCACTTCCATTCTCTTTCCCTTTCTGTTATTCTCTCTCTCTCTCTCTCTCTCTCTCTCTCTCTCTCTCTCTCTCTCCTACTATTCCTTCATTATTGTTCTCTCTCTCTCTCTCTCTCGCTCTCTTTCCTCTCCTCCCCTCTTCCTGCTCTGCTATTCTTTAGATATAACTATTTACCTATCCATCTCTCTACTCCCTCACTCACTCAGCCATGTTTATCGCTTTGGCTCTTCTCTCTCTCTCTCTCTTTATAGCATTTTCTATATCTGGCATTCTCACTCTCTTTTCCTGACATTTCTCTCTGTTATTTCACAATCCCCCTCAACATACACTCTCACTCACTTTCTCTTCCTGTACTATTCTATTTTTCTCTCTGCTTTTCTATCTTCCTTTCACCTTTCTTCTTTCATAATTATTCTCTTTATGTTGCTTCCTTTCTCTTTCCTCCTGTACGATTCTTGTTTTTCACGCTTCTTTCTCTATGGTTTCTTCCTACTTTCAGATTATCCCAATCATGTCCACTTTACTTGCAGCTATTCAATATTAACTAATTGCATCAATTGCACAGAGACACACAAAAGAAGGGGTTTTCACTTTTGCAAGTATTTCCAATGACTTCCTATATTTATTTTTTCCTATTAACGCAGAAAGTTATTAGAGGACAAACTTTCGTTATCGTCCTAACAGACCCAGCATCGAACCTTATCGCATGACAACGTCTTCCATAACAAGGCACCTTTATTTCTCTGTCGGTTAATATCACCAACACTTCCAATCCAACTGTCCATAATCGATCGATGCCTCAATTAATTCACTTGTCTTCGATAAAATGATATACTCCATTGAAAAAAGGTTTAACATCCAACAGGAGGCAGCGTCCGTCACTAAAAACTCTATTTCTGCTCAGCCAATCAACTCGAACCGTTTTTCTGGACAATCAATGACACTCGCAGGATAAATAGTAAACACAGAAACGGTGAGAAACTAAAATGCCCAGCAGACATTTGCGAACATGTGTGTGTATATCTTTCTGCGTTTCTGTCTACGATTAGGTATGTGTGTATCTGCATGTGTTTCTGTACATTTGATTTTCCAGACACAAGCAAATGACCTCCATCCAATTTGATCTTGTTTTGACAGACTGAATTTTTTTTGTTCATTAATTGATTGATTGGTTTGTTTTTTGACGGCTTATCAACCTCCTTTAGGTTAATTAAAGCCGAAACATATTTTGGAATTATAAGACTTTTTTTGAGATAATAATGATTTTCTGATAAAAGTCTTACAATTCAACCTATAGCTGGAAGAAAAAGAAGTGGTTTCATTACTTTCCCAAGGTTATTGGCACGTAAGGGAATGTAATGAACCTGACTGGATTTCGAACTTAGCGCTCACATTTCTAATTCCAAGCCGATATACGTTACACCACCTGCACATCCAAGCTTACAGCACCTGGTATTCCCAAGGGATCACCTGTCTACGAATTTACCAGGTTCACCATTGCTTAACTTCGGTGATCGGATGAGAACAGGTATTAAAACGTGATCTGACCGGAATCTTTTTTTTCATGGGGTGGGGAGACATTGAAACGATGGTCCCTCTATTTTTAATACTTAAAGGCGGTTGCAGCATTCTTTTTCTTCTGTATGCCGTGTTCATTCAGGACGTGAGCGATCACGGCCCTCCACAACTTCCTATCATTTTTCGCTCTTGTTTGTATTTTCACCATTCTTCCTAGTCCCTGTTCTGACACTTTACAAAAGCTTGTTATGTAGGTTACTTGCTGCTTCCTCAAAACTTCTTGCCTTCAGTCTCATATTGTCCAAGCCTTCTTTTCAATTTATACTGACTCTTTCATATTCTAATATGTGCATCCTTTTTATTTCCATTTTCTTTAAAACTTCCCCGATGCACAAATGTTAAGTCTATAGTGTTTCCAGTAGCCTTCTGTAGAACCACCTTTCTGTTGTCTGAAGCCTTCTTCTCATTTGTGACGAAAATATCCAGGATTCATTGCCATCTGGGACGACCAATATTTTTTAACAGTTCAGGAATCTTTGTTTCTGCGGAAATCACAGCAGAAACACAAAGGAATGAAAAGAATTGAAAAAAAAATGATTGATTCTTATTGAATTTCCTTGTGTGCAACTCCAATTCTCTCTTAAATGATTCTTTTTTTATCCCTTACAGGATTTGTCACCCACAGGGTATTCCTATGTATTTACGTTAAAAAATTCTAAGCCTCATCCAGAAAAAAGAACCATAGCTGAATATTTTTGTTTTAACAAGACACTACCACTTCTTATAAAAGGTGTTCCAAAAAATTGTACCGATTTTAAATGTGAATTAAGTTTAAGAGTCTGATGATTTTTTCTTTTTCTTTTAACAAGATTAAAAATCAACCAACGTGTTAAAGTTTTAACTCTCATCCAGAGAAAAGAGTCATAGCTGAACATTTTTGTCGTGACAAGGTACTACCGCTGTTATAAAAGGCTTAGTGTCTTGTTACAACAAAAAGAAAATAACTTGGACCGACTTTAAATGTGAATTAAGTTTAAACATCTGATTATTTGTTCTTTTTCTTTCAGATTTAATAACTTAAGTTTTTTGCAATTTCAACCATAGAAAAGTTAACAACGCATTTATATTTGAACGTCCATTTTTGTAATAGGATTTAAAACGTTGTTTGATCGTTAAGCTTTCAAGAATATTGACGCCAGAGCAGAAGCTGAAAAGGGTTGCCATTTCCAGGATATTTGTGACACGCTTACAAAGCTGACCATGAGAATTTTCACCACAGATGAAACCTAAGTTCATCTCTTCGAACCTGAATCAAAGAGTCAAAGCAAACAGTGGAATCACTCTAGTTTTCCAAACCCGAAAAAGTTCAACCAGGCAGTGTCTGTTGGCAAGGTGAAGGCTTCTGTTTGTTTGTTTTTTCATTCTGAAGGCGTAATCATGTTAGACTACCTGGAAAAGAAGAAAACAATTAATAGACAGTAGTATGCATCAGAATTAAAACAACTGTAGAAAGCAATCAAATCAAAATGCAGAGGGAAGGTGTGTGCTCTTGTTCATACTTCCTAGGTTGCAGTAACTGAATCAGCCAACTGTGGCTTTGAATTGCTAACTCCATAGCCACTAATCACCTGACTTAGCTCCATATGACTTCTTTCTCTTTCCTAAACTCAAATCCCACCAAGGTGGTTATCATTTTGGAAAGAATAATGAAATCATAAGTGCCGGGAAGGAATTTTTTGAGAACCAGGACTCAACTTTTATTCCCTGATGCGATTGTAATGCTTAAGCATCGTCGGATCAAGTGGATTGATAACAAGGGGGACTCTATTAAATATAGTCAAAAACTGTCTTGTCTCTTCAAAACATTCTGGATGAGGCTTACACCTTTTTAACAAACTTTTTAACAACTCTCATTTTCTATCTTTATCTCTTTTTCGTCACTTTATTTTCACTTTCTTTCCTTTTTTTCATCCTCTCTCTCTCTCTCTCTCTCTCGCTCTTCTGTATCTTCTCTGTCTCTCCCTCTTACTTTTTGTAACTTTTAGCCTTTCTTTGTCTGCTCTCCTTCTCCCGATTCTGTGATTACCATTTTCATTCCCTCTTTATTTCACATTCGCTTTTTATTTCCCTCTCCCTCTCTTCTCTCTCTCTCTCTCTCTCTCTCTCTCACTCTCTCTCTCTTTCTCTCTCCATTCCTAGCGCCTCTTTTCATTTGCAAGAAAGCGCAAAATGACTTCTCGTTGCTCTGGCACTATTTCCATGAAAAGTGTCCAAACGAACTACATTCCTTAGTTCCACCAGTCCTAAATTTCACAGCTAAAACCCGCCCTGCCACGCCCATTGTAGAGAACTACCCTCATTCGCTCTGTATTTCAGTGATGTGATGTATTTTCCCTTCGATCAGTTGCTTCCAACGAACTGTTGCTTCGAGGAATCGACACCCAAGTGAATGTTTCTCCGAACACTACAATCTTAATCCGTTCAAATCTAGATTTAACCGTTATCTTCCCCAAATATCCTCATAAACTGTCCCTCTCACCCTGTAACCCTCTACCTCAAAGGGCTCTTGATCTGGTTGAATATTATTGTAAAGTAAATGAGGATTACTTCAGTAAAATAATGTGCCGCGCCTTTTCAGGGCGTAGGTGGTCCTAGCCCTCCTCAATTTCCAGTCCTTTAGAGCCCTTAATAAATGTCTTTTTGTTACCCTCTCCTAAACCTTGTTCCACCATCCATTTACCCGAGCTCACTAGGCAGCTTATGCGTTGTTTTCCTATTCTAGACAGTTGAAATTTCTAACGCACGCAATGAGGAAAGGGGGCTTGGAAAATGTGATACTCACGGGTCAAATTGAAGGCAAGCGGGACTAAGGATGTTATACTGTGAAATTCGTCAAATTAGGTCCGATTACATTTTTCATAAGATTAAAATTATCGAGCTTAATTTATGAAAAAAGATAGTTCAGATTAAACAAAGAAAATTTATTCCCATTATATATTTTGAAGATGTCAGGCCTGTTGTGATTTTGAGACCCCAGTAATTATGGGTTTTAACCCATAATTACAATCTTTTAATGCTACCCGTTTTCTCTGTTTTAGTCAGTGCGAAATAAATTGGTTAAATGATTGTCTGAATTATTACAACCTATTTTGCGCATTCGAAATATTGTTTTAAAGAATCGTTTATGTTTGCTACTTACACACAAAAGTGTTCATTTAATACTGACAACAAATTTATGTGTTCATTTGACATCAGTATTTTATTTATGTGTTCCACTTCAAGAAATAATAGATATCTGTGTTGATTCTCTGTATGGTCTTCGTGAATTCCTGAAATTGCTTTTATTGAGCTGATTAAATTTGCCTCTATGTCAGTTGAATTCACTTTCGATAATGGACCAAGATAATGGATTGCAATATTGATATGATTTAAAAAGGGTAGCTATTTAATTCTCATGATGGTTAACAGATACGTGTGGTTTTACAGGCGAAGGTTATATTACATAGCAGTATCAGACGACCCAACAGCGATATACGTTATGCGGATGACACTTTTTGCGTGTTTAATAGTGAGTTCAAAGGAAGGCGGTTCATGAATTGTTAAATGGTTTGCATCCTGCGTTCCGTTTCAATTGTGAATGGTGATGTTTTATCGTTTTTTTGTATGTATCGGTACAAAGACAAAGTTCAATGATTACACCGGTGTACCGAAAATCCACTTTTATTTGATTATATACTAGCTAGGTTTCGATTTGTTCTAAACACGTGGTGTTCAAAATATTTTCTTGGAGGCCCACATTCAAAAATTTAAGTGTTAGAGAGGGCCGGACATCTCCAAAAACATTACTTTTGTTAGACAGAACATATATTTTTAACGTACAAAGACTTTTTGTAACGATAACTTGTACAGATGCATTTTCCCATTTTTAATTTAAAATGAGTAGCCCTTTATTTCCCGCAATCGTTAACATATATGCAGGGTGTTATAAGCAAAGGTTATTTACCAGTACCTTACAACACAGCTACTATTACGTTGGTGCAAAAATAATGATGTAATAATGTCGTTTTTTGACATAACGTCAAAAAACGACATTATTACGTCATTATTTTTGCACCAACCTAATGTGTATGTTATATGGATGACAGTTTTTGTGTTTAAAAGTAAGTCCAAAACAGAGGCATTTCATGAAATTTTAAATAGCTTGCTCCTTGCTCTCTACCTTTCATGTGAAAGGGATAGCGATGATGTTTTATCGGTTTTGCGATGTGTCAGTACAAATAATTTCTAACTTTGTTACATCTTTATACAGAAAACCTAGGTTCATTGAATTATATACCCATTAGGGTTCGTTTTGTTCTAAACGACGTAAAATGATTCTTGTAAAGACCTTATTCTACCGTACATTAGTGTGCAAATTGCTCTTGAGTAGTTTGCAACACACTATTTATCTTCTCTTTGTTGCGTCTCTGTCTTTCGTCAAAGTGCACTTACGTCAAATAACAAGTCGCAAGTAAAGAAAATTATAATGAGAGGTGCCCAGCCCTGGAGAACAGCTGCCTGAGGCCGCGCCCTCTCATTGCACCAGAAAGAGGGATCTATGTTCGCACCGAGGACAGCGCCACCGACGGTTACGGGGGTCGGGCAATTTTTCTTCCTAGTCCGGGAGTACGTGCTCGGGATCCCCACATTAAACCGACGTTGTGTTTACCAATTTAGCTGCCTTGTGCGTGAGTGGTGAGTAAATACAAATATTCTACTGTACATTAATGATCTGGTCTACGAATAAATTAGAACAGGATTCAGAATTTATTAAGAAAATATTTATTAAGAAAATATTTATTAAGAAAATATTTATTAAGAAAATATTTATTAAGAAAATATTTTGCGGTGATGTCTACCCTCTAAACGTTGTACGTTACTACTACGACTGCACATATAGATTTTTGATCCCGGAAATATATTACAGATCTTAGGTTACCGTGAACTAGCTACTTGTGATATTTGCTAAACGAATCTCTACCATTATCTGGCGAAATTATTTTTCGGCTAATCATGTTCTCTTCTCAAAAAATGTTAATATCAATTCATAAATTAGACCTACCTATTTATTCTTTTTCAAACAAGATTTACCAATTTAACTACTAGCGGTAAGTTGACTATATAGATAGGACCACTCAATTCGTAAAGAAAATAATTGCAAAACATGTACCAGCGCTTATAAGAAAATGTCGACCGGAAAATTGACATAAGAACCCCATTACATCCGGGTAATTGATTATTGATGCTGGCGTAATTTGTTTCCCCATTTTTTTTCTTTTTTAAGTCAGTGGCCACAATATTTTAATCATCTCGATCGTGTTCCTGCCAATTATCCCATTTTATAGTATTAGAATTTATTTTGCGACACGCTGACGCGTGTTGAAAGCCTCACAGTCTTTAGTATTGTTGAAGTCATCGCTAACATTTTTACCAAGATTTCAGAATGTCTACTTTAGTTTAATTTCGCAAACCAATCGATAAAATTTGAATAAGCTGAATTGTTTGGAAAAAAAATACATTGCCAAAACCCTACTTCGTTATTCAATAATTTCTTTAATATAATTTAATTTTATAATAATGTTTTTTGTTTTTTTTTAAGAAAATTTATTCTTTTCCTTTTTAAGAGAGAAAAGATTCTACGGATTTCTTTCTGGCGATGCGTAAATATTACATTCGGGAGCCAAATTCCAACATTTTGAAGCGATTGGCCTTGTAATTTGATTATAGTACTCAGAAATGCAGAAGAAATGGAAGCAGGATTCTTGTATATATAAAAACCTGAAGAAAATATATCCAAAAAAATATTGCATTTTATTCATAACATTGTATTTAACATAGTGAGAGTATTTTATATATTCAATAAAAAAACATTTAATTTTTCACAAAAAATTAATGAAAATTTATTGTAGTCTAGAGGAATCGAAGAGCCGAGTTCGAATTCCAGTCGAATCCCTTACATTCACTTACGTGCTAATACCCTTGGGAAAGGTATGAGCGCTCTTCTTTTCCCTCCAGTTATGGGTAAGTAGCAGGACAGACCGAGTTCTATAGCATTGGATGGCAACTGGTCTACTGCAGAAATGGCAACCTACTCGGGAAAAACTCGAAAGATACATGATCGCCTAGGCGTGTATCACGTATGACACATAATTGACTGACTGTATTTTGTTTCTCTTAAACTGTTTGCTCTTCTGCCCAGAATTGGGTTTCGATTGGCCAATGTATGTTTATTTAAGAGGCCGTGTCGGACGGACTGACGGAAGTTATAGAATTTTATATATAGCTTTTTGCTTGTTTAATTTCATTATTTTTTTTTCATTTCTTCTTTCCAAGTATTGCATTTTTTTCCTCTTGTGCGATGATTGTTTCAGCGCAATCATTAAAATTTTTTCCATCTCATTAGATCGATTATTATATTGACCTTTCTTCTTAAAATCTGATGTTTATTAATTTTGTTTTGCAACAGCTAAGGCGGAACTCATGTGGTGTTCGTTATACCTCACTCTGATATTTATCACGTGTTATTTGTATCGTTATACCTCACTATTTGATATTTACCACGTGTTGTGTGTATCGTTATACCTCACTATTTGATATTTACCACGTGTTATTTGTATCGTTATACCTCACTATTTGATATTTCCCACGTGTTATTTGTAATTTATACCTCACTCTTTGATATTTACCACGTGTTATTTGTATCGTAATACCTCACTCTTTGATATTTACCACGTGTTATTTGTATCGTAATACCTCACTCTTTGATATTTATCACGTGTTATTTGTATCGCTATACCTCACTCTTTGATATTTACCACGTGTTATTTGTATCGTTATACCTCACTCTTTTGATATTTACCACGTGTTATTTGTATCGTTATACCTCACTCTTTTGATATTTACCACGTGTTATTTGTATCGTTATACCTCACTATTTAATATTTACCACGTGTTATTTGTATCGTTATACCTCACTATTTGATATTTACCACGTGTTATTTGTAATTTATACCTCAGTCTTTGATATTTACCACGCGTTATTTGTATCGTTATACCTCACTCTTTGATATTTACCACGTTTTATTTGCATCGTTATACCTCACTCTTTTGATATTTACCACGTGTTATTTGTATCGTTATACCTCACTATTTAATATTTACCACGTGTTATTTGTATCGTTATACCTCACTATTTGATATTTACCACGTGTTATTTGTAATTTATACCTCACTCTTTGGTATTTCCCACGTGTTATTAGTATCGTGGCAGCCTGCATTTTACACTAGAAACATTGCGGTTTTTATTGATTCGTTCGTTTTCTACGGAATATCAACCCTTTGCGGGTTTTTTAAAGCTAGAAAATATTTCTAGATTGTAACCATTATTTTAGATAAAAATATTTCTTTGATACAAGTCTTTCTAATTAACCTATATCCGAGGACAAAATATCTTTATTTTCTCAAGAGTATTTGTGCGTAAGTAAATATACCGAAACCGACTGGAATTCGAACTCTGCTCTCCGATTAAAAATTCCAAGCCATTATCCACCACGCGCACATCCAATCTAACAGCACCTGATACCCCCAAACGGTAACCCATTTAGGTACTGATCAGGCACGACGTTCCTTAACTTTGGTGACCCTACGGAAACCGGAGTTTCAACGTAATGTGTTGTGGTAGCACCTGTTAGGGTTCCAGGTATCGGCAAATAGTTAACCACCAAACTGTTTGTCAAAACATTGTGGAAGTATAAAAAATAGATTTTTATAGTAAAATTACCAGCAATACATTTTTGAAAAAAATATTACCAACAATATATTTCACTCTCGACAAAGCCCCTCTTTACGTCTATACGTCAATGAAACCTGATCTACAAACTGATTTCTTACAAAGAATACATATTCTATTCTTACGAATCCATCCTGTTGGCATTAAATAACTCATTGAGGTTGATATACCATAAAACAAACTCAAGCTAAACCAATTCAACATGATATGGCCGTAACCGTAAAAAAATTTTTTAATTTTATTTTAGATTTTTTAGTGGATCTCATACTGCAATAGTATCACGAAATGGTCTAATGTTTTTTTTAATGTTATTTTTTTTCTTTCTTTTCTTTTCGAGGAGAAGTAATCACGTGATTCTCTTTTCTTTGAAATTAGGCAATTAAACCACGTCTAAAAAACAAAAATGAAATTTCTTGTCATGAGCAATCGATTGCCTTGAGAATTCCATTTTTTTAAACTGTTTCCGACAAAAAATATTTATCACCGTCATTCCTGCTTTCTTGGAGATAAACATTTTCTTGTTAAACCAAACCTAAAACTTTGTTTATGTTTAAGTGCGAACTTTTTTTTATGTATATATATAATATACAGTTAATTTTTTTCTTATTTTTAAACGACAGGTTGCACACCAATATTTTCGACGATGATATTTTATTAGTAACCAGCGCTGGATTTTTTCTCTTCTAAAATTTAATTATTGCTTGAAAGAAAATACACTTTCTTTTTTATCGCAGTAACTAACAACCTAGATAATTACAAAGAAAAACAGAAGAGAAATTATTTATATTATTCGAACTATTGTCCTCATCTTTGTCGCCATATTTATCACAAAGTTTCGGCCGTTGTACGCTATGGCGACAAAGATGAGGACAATAGTCCGAATAATGTAAATAATGTACTCATGTACCTCATCTCAGAAATATAGACAGACTCAGAAGAGAAATTCTATTTAAAATGTAAAAATTAGGTGATTGGGTTGGATTTTACTTCTCGTCGGAAAACTCTGGAGAGGAAACATTCGGTTAATCGATAATTGGAAATATATATTTGCGTAACATTTACTCTTCTATTATTTATTTATTCATTAATATTTTATCACTTATCAATTATTACCCCCGCTAACAAAAAAAGAAATTCTTAGCATCTAAAAATATTTTCTGGCTTTGAATATCCTACAAAGGGTTGATAAGCTATAGAAAACGACTCAATCAATCGACTTTTTTTAATTTAAATTATTCTGATTTGGATGAAAAAAAAAATAACAGACGTACGCATATGTTCAAAATATATACTGGGTGCAATGGATAAAATATCGCCATTTTATATCTTTAATTTCGCGCATGCGCGTATTTTTTGTTTTTGATTTTGTCGACTAAACATTATAGTAGGATCAATTGGGAACCGTCTGTGAGAAAAAGATCGCCATGATGCAATTCATTCCGCAAAAAAATTGGCAAAAGCATGCTGCATTCCTTGGCAGTCGCGCCGGAAATTAAATACGAACATTCAGGGTGTTTGTCAATCCGAGGGCAGTGCAGAGGACTCGGAAAGAGTTGAATGAGTCTGTTGGTGATTACGAAGGTACTTTAGCCGTGGTTGAAACCAATGGGAATTTATTGAAGAAATTTGCCCTTAGTATTTCAAGATATTTTTTGCGCAATTTTGCTAAATATATCTGTTAAAAATGATATATAACTTTTACTTTCATTTTTGCGTAACTAAGACGACAATTTATCTATCGCACTCTCTACACACACACACACACAAACACACACAAACACGCGCGCGCACGCGCGCACACACACACACATATATATATATATATATATATATATATATATATAAGGTATTTCTTTTTTTGGCATAATTTATTTTCTTGACACTGGACTTATTTTTGCGACGTATCAAAATTTCCTTACGTCATAATTATAAAAGAGCTGAAATAAATTAACAGCTTACTGTCTGTCCATTCTACAAGAGTCAAGAGCAGTAGACAATGACGGCCATTGCAACACTTTTAGTCAAGGAGAAATTTAGTAACAAAAATGTACATTAATTCTCTAAGTGTAATTATTGTAATGTAATAAATTAAACTTACTGTCTTCATCTCGATCAAGTCCCATTTAATTAGGATCAAAACAGGTATGATCAATATTTTCTATCATTTATGTGAAATATATAGTGAAAATTAAAAAGAAAGAAATGTTAAGGAAAAAAATACAATCATCTCTTGTAAAACTGATTGTCAATGGTGAGCAACAGGAGTGTTGTGTCTCTTACATTTTCTACACAAACCGGATGTTGAGCGCACGAGGACCCAAAGCAGACTGCGTAAATACATTTTCTGCCCATCGATTCCTCAAAGCTTTAACCAAAACAAAATGAACAATATATTATGACCAGTGAGAGTCATTGCCTCTCAAAAACCAAAACCTTAATTTCGAGTCAATTGAAGACTATATATACCCAAATTCAACTCTTACGTCTTAGTAACATTATCACTTTGCTGGAGGTGAAATGATTTTTTTAAAAGCGTTGATGCGCCGCCATTTCAGCAGAACATATTCAGCAAAAGTTTACTGTATTTAATATTTCAAGCAGATTATTACCACACTACAAAAGAACTACGGGTGAAAATATTACTGTATATAAAAAGAAAGAGAGCAAAACAAAACCAAAAATCGCAATAAGGGAAAGTTTCTTACACGATTACGGTAAGAAAACTTTGCAAGAAAAACTGAACAGAAAATACTTCACAGAAATGTATCCTTTCAGTTACATCTTTTTCTTTTAAAGTTCCCTGTGAGTAATGGACACGTCTGGCGATAACAGTTGTCAGTTGATCTCTTGCTAAGGACAGTGTCTTACAGAAATCGGGATTGGGTTGACTGTTATTCCAACTGGCCAGAAATACTGAAATGTAAGAAGCCGACAGCGGAGCTGACAGTAACTTTTTTGCACGAGCTATTTTTCCCGTTTCGCAGTCGTTGACTGTATCGTAACAGACAATGCCACACAGTTCACATCCAGTAAATTTAAGGAATTTTGTCGGTCATTCCTGATCGAACAAAGATGTTGTGACCAAGTAAATGGTTAAAGAAATAAGAAAACAAGTGTTGCAGATATATCCTATATTAAACAGTAAGTACAACAGAAGAGTATTACAAGACTAGTGAGTGTGTAACGGTTGACCCAGCGTTCAATCTATTCGACTGTTCCCCCAAGGCCTTCTCTCCTACTAATCTTGTAGTAGGCGGAAGAGTCCAACATAGACTCTTTAGAGCGAGGACACCACAACATATTTATTACCGGATTTTTTGATGATGTATTAAGCTTTTTCCTTTGATGTATATCATATTGCTCTGCATAAAATACACGGAGGTCTCTTCATAGATCTACCTTTTTAATAATTTATATTAAGAAAGATCTACCTGGATTATGCTTTCCACTTACATATTTGATATTTATATAAGTTTAACAGGTAGACGTAATACACACTGTTTAAAATTTTAATATTTCCTAAAAAAAATGTCTCTGTTTACGTTTGGACACGCAATATAGCATATTTCGAGAATCGGGAAACATATATGTCCCAAAGCACTCTCCGGGCTTCATTTGATCAGGAGGTCCTACGTGGCCGAGGGATCAAGGCAAGTCAGAGCTAATGACGGTTTCCTATAGGTGGATGCAGGTTCGAATCCTGTCATAGTCGCATATTTTTCTAACAAGATTTATCGAATATTCAGGCCAGCAAATGTAAATAAATAAACATACTGTTTAATAATTAAAAAAAGGATACATTAAAAATAATGTTTAAATAAATAAATTAAAAATATGTCGGATTTAATTGATTTCTAAAAAATTATATATATATAAATTTAAATATGAATAAATATATAATTTTTACGAATCCAATAAATAATTATTTTTACTTTTTATATGATTTGGAAAATTTGCATTGAGAATAAAGTGATTTTAATGAACATAAGAATGAGAATATAATTTATCAATAAAATACTAAAATTGGATATTTATAGCTTTAAGAACAAACGCTTATAGATTGTAATCGTCTGCTGTGAGGCTTTTGGTATTCAAAATTGAAATGCGTGGGTCGCTGTTTTGCAGTTATTTTCTCTACACTTTTCTATATTTCCGACAAATCTACAGAAAATAGAACAAATCCTATGTGTAAAAGTGCCTTCAATGGACGGTTTTTTCAGTCAACAGAGAAATACAATATTACCAGAAAAAGAAAAAAGAAAATATTTGCAAGGAAGAAGCATGGCGGTATTGGCGCGAATCGCTTGAATGAATAAAGGCAAACGATATACGAGCCGACAAGAAGAAAAGATTATGATTAAAGAAAGAGAAAAGATTATGGGTTAAACTTGTTTTTTTTTTGTTTTTTTTGTTTTGTTTTTTTGTTCTGCGTCGAAATTGGAAATAAGAAAAATTACATTATAACAAAGTTATGTCGCAAAAGCCAATAATGTTTTAGTTTTACTAGCCACTTTATTGCAATGTTCATTTAAGTGTATATACTTAGCGTGGTGAAACATTATTGGTGAACTTATCATCACACTGTTCAGTATGAATTCAAAATGCCTAAGTATTGTATAAATATTCATATATATTCATATTATGCATAAACGTACATATCCAGGCGTACACAAACTCGTCAGTATCCAGTGGATGATTGATCGGTGACGGTCTAGTTCTTATGGTGAATGTGGAAATTGTAATGTATGAATGGGTCGTGAATCGTATTAGCTAGGTATAAGATAGTTACTGAAGACCAGCCTCAAACTCTCCCCTTTTTCGGCCTTGTGCCATAATTGTATTTCTTAATACAGTAAATATAGTCTGTCTATAAGTATATACAAATACAGATGAAAAAAAATAATGATCGAATTTTCCAAATGACGAATAATCCTTCTCAAACAAGAAATGATCGCGCATACGAGTGTGACAATATGTCGCCCCCGTATTCTGGGGTGAAATGGATGGTGTTTCTGACGCTGCTAGCCACGGCCCGAATGGTGATATGGACGACGTGAGAGGAGGAAGTCTTGCGGGGTATCCGTCTTTCTCATCAGGATCTGATCCGATTCTTTGAGCATCAGCTCAAGATGAAGATTAGAACTGATAGAAAACGCTTGCATTCGACAGTCTTCAGCGAAAGGTGGGTGACTGAGGCGAGCTTGGTTCGTTTGAACGGGGCTAGCCTTGATTTTCTCTTTTAAGTCAAGCCTACGTCACATCGGGGGGTTTCCTGTGGAGCCCTCCCCTTGGTTAGGTTAGACAGACTTTTGTGTACCTAGTTAATGTGAGTAAGTGTTGTTTCCTGGCCTGTCCCCGGCCACATCTTTAGTTATGATCCAGCCTGAGATTCCCAACCTCCCCAGTTTGTTTTTGGCCACTTTTTATCTCGACTGGGTCAGCTTTATATTTTACCATGCCCGTATGATTTTTTTTTTTTAATCCTTTTCTCACTCCCTTAGCGAGAGACCTGCTTGATTTTGTCCAATGGGCAGAATACAATGGCCTCTCTGTTTTCAGGTTTGGACGGGTCCTACTAACATCAGTTATGTTTAATTTGATTTGTGTTAATATATTTTAGTTCGTTATTGGGTTCATCTCCCTCCCCTCTCATTTTTTCATCATAGAATTTTGTATATATCTTTTATTAGGTTGGTGCAAAAATAATGACGTAATAATGTCGTTTTTTGCCGTTAAAAAATACGTCAAAAAAACGACATTATTACGTCATTATTTTTGCACCAACCTAATAGTATCATTGAATTTTTATGACACGGGGCGCGTTTTGTAGGTCTCCCTAGAGTAGATGGGGTATTGTGGTGAATGGATTGGTGACGGACGAGTTCTTATGGTGAATGGGTAAATTGGAATGTATGAATGGGTCGTGAATCAGATTAGCTAGGTATAAGATAGTTAGTGAAGACCAGTCGTTAGCCCCACCCTTTTTTCGGCCTTGTGCTACAATTTTGTACTTTTACAAAATAAATAAAAACAAGAAATGCCGTCATAAATTTTTCGAAGTTTATTTCGTTAGAAATGTACACAAAATATGGTCCAAGTTTTCGTCTTGTGGGTCTTGAGACGTAGACAAACAATGTTGTGACGTAATCGAGGTTTGACACATTTTTTTTCAATTTTTTTCTTTTTATCATATGCATTTTAGAAATTTTTAAATCTGGGGGTGCATTTTGTAGGTTTCCCTGGGAGGATGCGGCTTTATGATGTATGGAGTATTGATTGGTGACGGACGAGTTTTTTTGTTTTTTTTTATGGCGAATGTGCAAACAATAATAAGTGAATGGATCGTGAATCGGATAAGCAGGGTATAAGATAGTCAGTGAAGACCAGCCTCAGCCCATTCCCCCTTTTTGGCCGTGTGCCATAATTGTATTTATTTACAATAAATATACGTATGCATCTTAGGAAGCAGGCTCTTAAGTCATGCTTGGTTTTCTTGCATGCGTGTATATATAGAGATTTTTCAAACGTAGCTTAGATGTGGCAAAGGCAGAAAGTATGGGGCACCCAGTGAGAATCGAACTCACTACTCAGTCGTAATTGTTCTAGCGCGACAAGAATATACAGAAGAGTATGTGAAGCATGGGGTCTATGCGTCTAATCTCTGAAGTGGTTTTCAGACTATATTCCAAGTCTAACCATTACACCACCTCGAGGTGTCCATGCGTATATTTATATGTGCATGACAACTGTCCTGTGGAAATGTTATGTTGTGGTTTCACAGTGGAGGCTTGTATTTGTACTAAGTCGGTCCTAAAAAAGCTTCGACGTACAAAACGTTAGGAACTTGATATAATAGGTAATGACGCAGTAATCTAGTTGCGGTGGCTGGTACTTTAATATCCGACTAACGGTCGTCCGACATCGACTGACTGACTAAACTCCCTGCCGACACAGCGACTGCTACTACTCCTACTTATTATAGGTAGGAGAGTCTATTAACAATAGAATAGGTGTGTTCCAGTATAACAGGAACAGAATCCCAAGCGGATCTTTATCTACAATCTTAACGTGTTCAATTCTAGTGTTAACCGTTATCTTCCCCTCCTATCTATGTAAACTACCCCTTAGTATAACCGTCTGCTTTGAGTGTCCTGCAAGGATGGTGCAGGGTGAAACTTACTTTTAAAAAATATGTGTACGAATAAATAAAAAAAGCGATAATTAGAATTATAACACGAATCGATAATATGACACTGGTGTTATTAAAGGGGTTAATGGAAACATTTTAGCTGAGACCGTTACGATATATTCCTGGTTATTCTCTAACCGTGGGAATTTAAAAACAGAATTGGGAAATGTATGTCTGGCTAGGCCAAAGAGTCATCTGAAATAGAATTGTGGAACTATAGACTCGAGAGAGGAGACTTAAGAGTAAATTGAAATGAAAAACAACCTGTAAGGTTTGTCTGCGTGATAAACGTCGGGTTGTGTGAGCGCGATGATTGAATAAGGTGCACTAGAACAAACCAGTTCAAAGACTGGGTAATAATATTTGTTATTGTCAATCAATGATCAAAATAATACCGCCACTTCTCCCACTCGGTTTAAAATTAAAATTTTCAAAAAGACAATAAAAATTTTCCCGTGGGGAAGGTCTCAGAATACCAAAGGAGTAGGAGCAAAGGGAATTATTTTCTCCGTCTATTTGGAAGTAATGGTGTGCAGCAAAAATAAGAGAAAGTATGTGTTGTAAAGGCGGTGCAATACCGGCAACTAAATCCGTGTTATGTAGTGTTTTCACAGTAAACACTTGTATTTGTACTAAATCGGTCCTAAAATAGGTTCGACGTACAAAACGTTAGGAACTTGATATAATAGGTAATGACGCAGTAATCTAGTTGTGGTGGCTGGTACTTTAAAATCCGACAAACGGTCGTCCGACATCGACTCACTGACCAACTCTCTACCCAATCCGCGACTGCTGCTACCCCTACTTATTATAGGTGGGAGAGTCTATTAACAATAGAATAGGTGTGTTCCAGTATAACAATCCGTAAGTTGTAGAATTACCGAAAACACCAGTCCAGTCGAACCCACGCTAATCTTGGACCGGACTCAATATAAGCAGACCCCGTTGGCGACTTAACCAGAGTT
>OZ010578.1:55181178-55186178 GCA_963932145.1 Acanthosepion lycidas | reverse complement strand
GCAGATATGATCGATCGATCGAGAAAAAATCGTTGAAGATTGTGTTTATAAACAATAATTTGGATTTTGCTAACGAGAAATTGTTGAACAGTTGTAATTTCCAGGAATTTTTTTTAATTTCACTTTGGAGCAATTACGATTGGAAAATCCATCAATTCTATTGCCACCTACGGCTTAAAGAGTAGGGCAAACTAGGGTTTTCAGCGTTGGTTGACTGTCAGTCTTGGAGAAGGAATAGTCTGAATTAAAACCTGCGTCTCAATCTATTACCAGTCATCTGGAACAAATCTCCTTTTATGACAATTGTCAACGATTCGCGCAATGGCTGAAAAATGACGAAGTACATAAAGCTTTCTAAAATCGAAATTGTACCAACAGAAAGGTATGTTGTCCGTCTGGTGGTCCGCTGTTGGTGTTATCCATTACAAATATCAAATCTAAGCAGAGCATCACTGTCGAAGTTTACTGCCAGCAACTGGGTGACATGCACATTCATTTAAGCAAAATGCAACCAGCACTGATTAATCAACAAAGTTCTATTCTGCTTCATGACAATACTAGATGGCACTGGGATACGAGACTTCACCACGCCCACCATATTCCTCTGATCCCTTGCCCACTGACTACCAATTCTTTTAAGGATCTTGACAACTTCTAAGCCTTTACCTTATGTTGTAAAAAAGATGCATCGATTGCATTCAAAGATTTCTTGGACTCCAAACCTTTAGAGTGTTATCGTAAAGTCATAAATAAAATTGTAACTCGATGTCAGAAATGTATAGATGTTCAGGATTCTTATCCTGACAGATTTAAACTCTGTTTAAATACATTCATTAATGATGATTCGAAACTATGACGTTATTTTCAGAACAGCCTAATATATAGGTAATAAAACATGGAAAGAAACCTGTCTGCATGGTACACCGACGATATCCACAAAGATTCTTTCCGAACAAGAAGGGGTCGAAAATTAGAGGTTTGCGGCTGTATCATTATATAAACGAGACGAATGCAATGTGGGGTTTCCTATTCGCTGGCGTGCTGATCAGTTACTGTAAATTTGGCGCCATTATTGTTTACAGATATTCTCAGGCGACGCAATTGAATGCAGCGAAGCTTAAACGGCGTTTGCTGCAGGAATACGCGCCGTCGGGTGATTAACGATGACTAGGTCAACTGGGCAAGATGGTATGATTTTGAAAGACCCGAAACTATCAATGGACAAAGTATTGACATAAACTGACGACGCACCGCAGAGCATCTTTACGGTGTATATTAAGCAGAGATAACTCTATTAATAGCTTTTTTATTATTAATGTCAGACACGGAAAATATTTGTATTGTTTGAAAAAGCAATTTCGAAGAACACTTGTTCCGCCAAAATATTCTTTCTTTTTCTTGTTTAATATTTCTTATCATCAGGGACAAACGGAATATGTATTTCTTTCCTTCTTGGCGACTAATTGCCTTAAATATATTTCACCAGTTTGCTGCAAATAAATCATAGTATTAGTTTGTTGCAAAAATAATGACGTGATAATGTCGTTTTTTGGCGTATTTTTTAACGTCAAAAAACGACATTATTACGTCATTATTTTTGCACCAACCTAATATTTATATAATACCATATCATTGTATGAGTTCATATTTATATAATACCCAAACATTATTATATAAATATTTATTAGACATGTACTATGAGGAAAAATTCGCTCACCATAAGGGTTAATTAATTAACCATGTTTTAAATGTCTAATGTTATGATAATATTATTTTATTATTTTGTAGAAATAATAGGTTACCAGACTACACACACTTGGATCTTTTTCTGTGCGGCCATTTTAAATCTGTTTTTTATCAGACGCATCCAAGAAATATTGACGAACTTAAAGAAAGAATTAAATCTGAATGCAGTAAAATGACAGAGGGAACTCTCCGACGTGCTAATGAATCAGGCAGGCGGAAGAAAGTTTGAATAACACATATAACAATTAAATACGTAGTAAATAAAATTTGAATTTGTACTTATACTTTTAATAAATTATCCCTACGATGAGCGACTTTTGCCTTGTCCTGTATATTTCATTCGTTTTAACATTGTTTAATGAAGTCGTTATAACCAACCATAATTCAATCTTAAACATTTTGAAATCACTGTACAAAAATTATACGTATCATATTTTATTTGACATGTGTGCGGCATGAGTCGTACCTACTGCAGGCTCAGATATTTACCCAAACATTAAAAATAAAGACGGCTAGAGAGTTGTCGTAATACGTAAATGAATATATTATTTATTTCGGAAGAAGAACATGTTTAAAAAAAAAAAACTTTAGAAATATTTTACATGCCTTCTCTACGACACTGAAAGTGAAAGCTAGCGAATGTTTCCAAATCTGTTCTTACTCACATGTCCAGGACATGATGTTGCAAAAGTTTTGCTTTTTCATACGTACCAGGAAAGTATCTTCTCTTCAGAGGGTCTACTCCAGAATTATCCTTTTTACAGATTATGGTTTCATTTTTTGGCTGCTATGGGCCACATAATTGGCCAAACTAAGTGCATACTAATTATAGAAGGGGAAGATAACTGAAACTGATTCGGAAATAGATTCCATTCATTTCAACTTACTTGACATTATATGGGATTGTCATTACAACCAACTATAAAGAAAGACTAAACATCTTCTCTTTCTTTTTATTTGCCATGTCCTATCAGGACGTAGGAGATCATGGCTCTCCACCTCCTTCTATCCCTTGCAGCTCTCAACAAGTTCCTTCCCTCTGCTTCCTCCCCTAGACCACGCCCTGTCATCCACTTGCTTAAGCCCACCAGGTATGTCACACTTTGTTTACCCTTGTCTCTCTTTCCCTCTATTGGACTCATGATTATCAGATTCTCCAGGCCTTCCTTCCTCATTATATGTCCCAGAAACTTCAGCTTCCTCTTCCTGATGTTAAGTATAAGCCTCCCCCTTGTTTGTAACCTATCTAAGACCTCATCCTTGCTCACATGCTCGGTCCATGATATCCTTAGCATACTTCTGTAGAACAACATATTGCAAACAAATCCTACGTCGATAGTCATGGCCGGAATCATATATATTTTATACACAAAATGTTTATTTCACAAATATTTCTTACTTATAAGAGTTATAGGGCGTAGTCAGCTTCGATTTTGAAATTCCAGTTCACTTCACAGTTCAGATCGGCGTAAATCAAGGACCTCATTGTTGATGCGTTCAATCAAAGACGTTTGTTTCATGATCTTTTGCATGTGCCTGCGCCTTGGGTTCAGACAAGCCGAAAAAGGCGTATATTTACACACCAGAAGTAATCTAAAAGTATTCATCTCCGCCCGCCCGAGTACAGACCTCTTCCGAAAAATGTTGTTTTGCCGAAGGTGCAGCTCCGTGCACGTATACAGAACACGACCTCCAACATTAGTAGCAAACCACCGACATTACCTCCGTATTCCATAGTCGAGAAGTAATTTCCGCACCAACAGCTTCTTCTCGTGAATCACTGCCCTATAGAACATCCCTCGAGAATGTTTCCCCGATACCTACAATCTTAACTCATTCAAGTCTAATATAAACGACCCCTTACCGTAGCCCTCTACATCGAGTGCCCCCAGGACTTTACAGGGTGAACTTCACTGTAAAAGAAAAATATTTGATCAGCCAGTTCAGCCATGCCTGCAAAGAATCCGGGCTGTCTGTTAATATCAACAAACCAACTATCATGCTTCATGGCATTCTTCCACCCCAACCAATCAGCATCGAAGACATTGAGCTTGAAGTCATAGATCAATTCCCATATCTGGGCTTTACGATCAAGAACAACTTATCGCTTGACCTGGAAATTGACAATCGGCATTTTTCATGGCATAACTGAGACAAGAGGCAGCCGACCATTGCGTACCAAACGAAAAATATTCCCGGTATGTGCCCTGAGTAACCAGCTTTACGACAGCGAATCCTGAACGACATACAGAAAACATACATTTCCGGAAAGTAAAACCGCCTGAAATGCTTGCAACGCTTTACATTCGCTTACCAACGCTTCTGTGCTGAAGCAAACCAACACTCAGAGCATCTATAGTCCTCTGTCAACATCCACAGAATCCAGAAAATGTTTTTATTTATTCTATGTATTTTGCTAATTTGTGGGGCGCGCTGTTTATCCTTGATTGCAAAAGTCATAGAAAAAAATAAAAAAATATAAATAAAAACACTTTAAGCCTTCAGTGGACGGATTCAAAAAACAAAAGACACCAATGGCCCTATATATATATATATGTATATATATATGTGTGTGTCTGTGTGTGTGTGTGTGTGTGTGTGTGTGTGTGTACATATGTGTATGTGTATATTTATAGCTTTTTCCTCATATATATATCATTCACAGACAGTACTGCTTCGCTGTATCAGTTCCTCGGTGCGACTAGACATACGAATGCTTCAAGCGAGGTTCGAAACCCAAGCAAAGTTTCAGTCAGAGTTTCTACCAGTGAGCTATCTTCATTCGACAGACAGAAACAGCTAACTGTTTGCTTTTACGAATGTTAACAATTGCCAATCAGCCGGAGTGCTCCAATTCGTTTTCCTGATGTGGCTCTTTTTTATAGAATTAGCTTATCACTTGAATCAATTAAAATATATTTTCAGGATATATATATGTGTGCGTAAAGCTGGCCACTCGTATTCGAGGATACCTGTCTACTAGGGCGGCTATCCAATCCATATTGCAGAGCCTTTCTCGGGCGCATTTGTGTATATTCAACACCATGAAAACTGAAACTATGCTGAGCAAACCTTAGTTACAGTTTCTGGCGTGATCAATAATTTGAACAAGGCCAACACGCTCAAGCACTCGTGTGACTTCGTGTTAGCACAGCTATCAACGGCAAACAAGGGTTCCGTCTCCTCAATTTCACTTACAAGGTTTGGGTATTGTTTTCAGGCACTTTTCAAAGGTGCCGCACGCTGGGATCAAC
>OZ010578.1:55071178-55178678 GCA_963932145.1 Acanthosepion lycidas | reverse complement strand
AGTTGGGCTTAAGTTAGAATATTCTGACGCCTTCGGGATAGTAGCCGTTAGAAGTGAAAAATGATTCTCCTTGAATGAAAAAAAGATGATGTTTCTTCCTCAGCGACGAGGAAGTTAAATATATTGGGTTGGTGCAAAAAATAATGTCGTTTTCTCACATAGTAACATATGTGAGAAAACGACATTATTTTTGCACCAACCTAATAGTTTATGTATTGGGTTGGTGCATAATTATCAAGCGTTACTGCAGGCGAGTTATTTGTTAATAAAAATTGCTGTTTTGTTAACTTTTTTAAATAAAAATATCATTTTATTTTCAGGTTATAAAAATGCGTATCGGTAATCATATGCCCCGGAAGAATCATTTAAAAGAGTTATTCTTGTATTGTTATGGGTTTTTTTTTTCATAATAAATAGTTTTAAAAACGCCTGATAATTATACACCAACCAAATATCATTGTTAACCTTAGACTTACATAGGTTATGATTGTATTGACCGGGAAACGGTTCTTTAGGAGAAGCTGTCCGAATGGAACTACTTTTTTAATAATGGAATACAAATAGACCGTGGATGATTCGTACAGTGTTTGTGGCAAGGTAGGTCTTGGCAGTGATTGCCAGAACTTTGGAAAATCAAGACGTAGCTCATCTGAACATTTGCTATCGAAATAGCGTTAGAGTAACGTGTGGTTTGCCATTTGTGAAAAGGGTAGTGCGGAGATAATTAATCCCCCATACGGCTGAGTAGACGCTTTTGAGCTCCATCAATACTGGCAAGTGAAGACTGGACCACGTCGGTGTTTATGTAGGTGAGTTCCGTCTTACGACGAAAATCAGGTTACCTCATGCCGTGGGAATGGATCACCGATGTAAGTCGAGGACCCCATGTACATGAAAATAGAAAGAAGGATAACACGTAAGGATGCGTTTTCTGACCGAACTTATATAGCGGGAAAACCTAGCGAGAAACAGAAGACCTATCAAGATTTTTTTATAGGAGACCATAATCTTATAAACTTATTATAAAATATAACTTATAAACCTATTATAACATATAACTTATAAAAAGTAACATATATAACTTATAAACTTATTATAACATATAATATATATAACATATAACTTATAAACTTATAAAATATAACATATAACATATAACTTATGAACTTATCATAACATATAACATACATAACATATAACTTATAGAAAGTAACGTATATAACTTATAAACTTATTATAACATATAATATATACAGTGTAACCCGGATATAAGAGACCCTGATATAAGAGAAACTCGGATATAAGAGAGATTTTCTCTGGTCCCAAATTAGAGCCATACTTACTTAAACAAAATAGACCAAACCCGGATATAATAGACTTCTTCTCCGGTCCCGACAACTCTCTTATATCAGGGTTACACTGTATAGCATATAACTTATAAACTTATAAAATATAACATATGACCTATAACTTATAAACTTATCATAACATTTAACATACATAACATATAACTTAAAAACCTATTATAAAATATAACATATATAACTTATAAACTTATTATAGCATAACTTATGAGAGACCTGGTAGTGAATATGTTATCGGTGAGGAAAGAGTAAGCTAAGTTCAAATTCAAAAAGAGTGCTGTTGCATTCACTTTCTCACAAATACTCCATCTATTCGTTAATTAAAAAGATAGACTGGAGTCTCTATCTTATGTTGTTTATGTAACCTAGGGAAGGTTAATGAATAGAATAATTAAATGAAGGTTGGTAATGAACGATAATACTTAGGACACGAACAACACATAAGATTCGCCATCGGCGCGTAGAAATAGTAGTCAACTGCTAGAAGTGAGTCCAGTGAATTCCACAATGAATCTCCAACTGCAGGATATCTACTAACCGCCCCACGCGGTCAGATGTGACATAAGGCCGAGTTTAATGTGGGGTATCCAAACCCGTAGGTTTGGCCAAAAATTCCCAGTAGATCCTGTATAAAACAGGGTCTGGTAGCGGTTTCCCGAAACGAGAGACTGCCCTTCGATATAGCCTCGTCCGGGGATCTTCTCTGCCCGAAGACAGAGAGTTTGACCAGCACAGCTGGAGACGAATCTTCAACTGCAGACCAACATACACTACTACTGTATTTATGTGGATAGGGACATACCCATTATCGTCCGTAGGTATGCTACAACAGATGCCTATATTAAAAGCTTTCACTTTCAAATTCAGTGGAAAAACTCTGTTCAACAGCCAGTATCTCCCAAAATACATTTCATGTCTTTGTCTAATTTTAGACCTGTTCCAATTTGTTTTGTTTACCTGTTCGCCTGCATCCATGATTATGTATCCATCGCTTATGAAGTCCACATTATTTATCCATGTGGTTATGTATCATTGCCTATCGCCATTTCCATAAAAAATGTTTAGACAAACTACACTCATTAGTTCCACCATGGCTAACACCCACTATGGTATGCACATTGTAGCGAACCAGCTCTACCCATTTTTAATTATTGAGAATTTGAGAAAGTTCATATAACGCCGTCCTGTGTACCCCAGCCATGGGTAAATAACAGGACAGACGGGGTCGAAGAGAGGGAAAAATCTGAATTTAAAATCAGTTTGAAGGTTATGTTCTGCTAAGTTATCTTCCCCAGGAAACACAACCGTTACTGCGGCTGCAGTACATGTGTTTTCCCTATGGCCCTAATAGTTTACGGGCTGGTGACCATGTGTCTTGGGCGTTGTACAGGTTGAACATCATTGTAAAGGTTTAAGATTTTGTCAGGGGACAATGTCACATATGTCTCTCGTCATTGGCCAGGAAGCAGTCTAAAGTTAAATTTCAGTCATTGGAAGACGTTGTTTGTTTGTTTAACGGCATATCAACTCCTTATGGGTCATTTAATGTCGGAATTAAATTTTCTTGGCAGTTTTGTAGTAATCAAAATACATTATTCTGCTTCCACAAGTGAATACATGGCAGATGATACTCTTGTACATACCCATGTTTGTCCAGATATAATTACTAAAGACGGTGGCAGTGATACAGCTATAGTGTATGCCGTCCGGGGTAGCAATTTTTTGCGGGGTGTTTACCGCCCCCAACCTCACTTAAAGTTTGAGCACTATTATAATATTACTTTCACATAATCAGGTATAGTTTGCTTTAAATACACATCAAACATACTTGCTCATAGCTGGGTTCTAAACAGGGGGTACCACCCAGTGTCAGGGTGGACCTGGGAATAGCGGCAATTAAGAGGTGGTTCCACGCTCTGCAAAACCTCCAGATCACAGGCCTTGCTACTAGGTATAGTTTATCGTCATAGCCAGGACACTGATGTTAGGGCAATTCGCATATAACAAAGAAAAGGATTGTGATGAAACTCGTTATGGTTTACGTTCCGGGGGGTACATGGCATTAAAACAAAAATTTAACATGCATTTACAGTGTGGGATGGATAAATTGTCGTCTAAATTACGCAAAATGAAAATAACACTGACATCTCATTTTAACAGATATATTTACCAAAATTACACAAAAATATCTTGAAATACTAAAGAGTAAATCTATTCCATAAAATCGACATTGACTTCAATCATGGCCTTCGGAATCTCCTGAAACTCTTCTGGATGGGTGCTTTATTTAAGTTAGTGAAGGCTGCCATAATCCTTGCCTTCAGTTCATCTTTAATGTTACAAGGAGTTTTGTTCGTCTCTCGCTCAACAGCAGCACACACATAATAAGGAGGTTGCAATCTGGGAAGTTATGTAGCTAGATATAACTGGTGGTGTGGTCACAGAAATTATCTGACAGCCATGACTGGGTTTTCTGTCTTGTGTGGCATGGTTCAGAGTCCTGTTGCCAGACATAGGGTCTTCCAGAAGCAACCCTCTTGACCCAGAGCAATACTACCTCTTCAAGGTACTTGATGTAGGCTTCCGCGTTGATTCTGAGGCTCTGTAAGAAGATGAATGGAGGCATAATGACGCCATCACTAGTGACCTCTTGAAACGCCTTCCTAATCACCATTAGACTCATTCATCTCTTTCCGATTCTCCTGCACTGTCCTCACACGCAAACACTCTGAAATATTGGTATTGGATCATCCGGAACGAATGCCAAGCAGTACAGCTTACTGTTTCCAAATTTCTGGCGGAGTGAATTGTGTCATGGTGCTCTTTTTCTCGCAGATGGTGCCCAACGAACCCTACTATACTGCGCAGTCAACAAAATCCAAAACAATCAACACGCATGCGCAAAATGAAAAATATGAAATGGCAACAATTTACCCTCGCACCCTTTATAAGTTTCTATTATTTTCAAATAGTTTTATAATGGTATCTTCTCAGATTTTTTTTCTTTCTCTACAGACAACTCCTTTCAGTGCCGGTTGAAGTCCTTCGAAATTGTTTTCATTAAGAAAAACCGAAAATAAATACTAACTCCATGCTTTAATATTTGAATATAGCGAGTCAATGTTGGCGTAGAAAATAATTAGTGCCCTGGATTTTAGGCATTGAAAATTGGCAACTTCTTGTTGAATACTTTGTAAATATCTCCAATGACATATACACACGGCTTAGGGCTTCATCACGTTGAATCAGTGGTTCCCGTACGATTACCGAAGTTAAGCAACATCAAGTCTGGTCAGTACTTAGATTGGTGACCACTTGGATTTTCGGCTGGTGTAATGGAATTTTCAATCGGAGAGACGAGTTACTACTCGAGTTGTTTTATTTTTAAATTCAAATACGCGAAAATACCCTTGGGAAGGTTATGATTCCGCTTCTTCTCTCCCCAGATATGGGTTAATTAGTAAGACTTGTATCACTAAAGCATTATTATCTCCCCTTCCAAAACCCATGTATTTTTAAAATCTAAAAATATTTTTTGTCTTTAAATATGCTGCACAGGTTTGATAAGCTGTAGAAACGAATCAATCATCAATGTATTTAAGCAACGTCGAGCTTGGTCAGTACCTAGACGGGTAACCGTTTAAGGATACCAGGTGCTGTAAGCTTGCATATGCCGGTGCTGTAATAAATAATGGCTTGAAATTTTTAATCGGAGAGTTCCAGTTCCAGTTCCAGTTCCAGTTAGGTTCGTTACATTCACTTACATGCAAATAATCTTAGGAAAAGTACGAATCTACCACTTCTCTCCCCAGATATGGGTTAATTAGTAAAATTTGTATCACTAAACCATTATTCCTCCAAATTTCTTACCAGCAGACCTAGCAAAGAATTATGATTATTTAACTGCTTTACAGTCGTACTAGTATCCTCCTTCTTGCTGTTATAAGAAGGTTTCGACCGTTGTACTTTCCTGCCTTCTTCAGGTGTCTTTCGATCTGAATTACCTTCAGGAAAGAAAAATCTGAGAATATCAATATGGATGCGACGTATATAATTAACTTTCACACCGAAACGGGCTTACGGCCATATCACATTGAAACACCGGTTTTCGTACGATCACCAAAGTTAAGCAACGTCAAGCCTGGTCATTACCTAGATGACTGACTCTTCTGAAATACAAGCTTGGATGCGCGGTTTTTTGTAAGGGATACGGGCTCGGAATTGGAAATCGGAGACCCGTGTTCTAGGTCCGTTATATCCACTTACACTTAAGAAAAGGCATGAATCCACGTCTTCTCTAAACCATTATTATCTCCAAAAATGAAAATAAATTTGCGTACAAAATATTTAGATTTTAGCATTAAATAACCCATAGAGGTTGATATGCCTCTAAACAAAAACATCCAGTCAGCTAAAACATATGAAGATTTTACCATCTGGATATTTAATGTTAATATAAGGTATATTGTCTTCAAGAAACCAAAACCAAAGAAGAACATGATATTAATATTGGAGTTAGCACAAGTTAATAGCTTTGAAAACAGACATTAAAATGAGTAAATATTATGTAAATGGGTTTATCATCAATACCAAATTGAAGAATAACATCCACAGATTATAAGAAATGTAAGCTACACGAGCATACATCAAGCTTTCTGAGATGGGCTCTTAAGTTTTACATTTCAAAAATATTTATGGTACATTCTGATTGGTGGTTAAACATCACCGTTTATTTTACGTCCAAACCAATGAAAGGGTTTCTCTCACCATTTGAGGATCTGAGAGCCAATGTTTTTGGAGTCTATCTGTCTGTTATATAAAGAGGACCTTGGAATTGCTATTCTGGGTCGACTTCAAACTGCTACAGGAATTCATGTCGGCCCCCACCCCGGGTCCAGAAGGTAAACGACGCAGAAGAATTTAGACAAAACTACCAGACGATAATCGAAATGAACAACCTGATGGCTCCCATTTCAAACAAAATCTTCGGCACAAGTTAATAGCTTTGAAAGCAGACATTAAAATGAGTAAATATTATGTAAATGCGTTTATCATCAATACCAAATTGAAGAATAATATCCACAGACTACGAAATTTATGCTGCAAATAAAAAAGTACTGAACTCTAACGTGATGTCTGTTCTACAGTAAAGATACTCAAAGACGAAGAGACTTGAAGCAACAGAAATGTGGTTGTACAGACGGATGCTGAGGACCGAATATGTGTGCGACGACGACATTTTAGAAACAAAAAGGAAACTTTTAATTATCACCAGGAAGAGACAGTTGAAATTTTTAGAGTACATAATCAGCAACTTCTTATTTAAAACACTGTAAATGCCTCCGAATGCAAATTGTAGATACCAAAATCGAACAAGTACAAAAATGTACATATCTTGGAAGTGTTTTAAGAGATGCTGGATAATGCGACCATGAAATCCGAAGACGCATTTGGATAACCAAAGAAGCCTTCGAAATGGTAAGCAGAGTATTAAGAGATAGAAAGACTTTGTTAGAAACAAATAATAGGGTACTAAACTGTTACGTAATGTCTGTTCTATTTTATGACAATGAATGTTGGACAATTTCCTCAAATATGAAGAGACTTGACGCAATAGAAATGTGGCTCTACAGAAGGATTCTGAGAACCGAATATTTGAGCCACGACGGAGCATTAGAGAAAATGGAAACAAAAAGGAAACTCATACTTATCTCCAGGAAGAAACAGTTGAAAATTTTAGGGTACATAACTAGGAAAGAGGGCTTGGAAAATTTGAAACTCACAGGACAGATTAAAGACAACAGGGATAGAAGAAAGCAACCCATAACGTACTTAATGAGCTTGAGTAAATGGATATCGGGACATAGGTTTAGGAGAAATAACAAAAAAGAAAAAAAATGTTTTAAGAGATATTGAGTACAGGAAATTATGGAGAGCCATAATCACTTACGTCCTGATGCAAGAGATATAGAAGAAGAAATGTTTCGAATTGCCTATAAATGTTTTATTATTGAGAAATTTAATGTTAAATGACTGGCGAATAAAAGAAATGCCGGAAATATTGGCACGAGACGTTGATAGTTATAATATTGATGTATGTTATGTCCAAGAAACCGAAATCAATGAATGACTTGATATTAATTTGGGAGTTAGAGAGCACGCTTTAATAGATTTGGAAACAGACAGTAAATATTATGGCAATGGTTTTCTCATCAATGATAAATTAAAGAATAACATCCAAAGACATTGGAAAGTCTCAGACAGAATATAAGTTTTACAGCTTCAAGACAAATCGGAAGAAATCTGAATGCATTCACACTGAAGGTATCTCTATCAATAAAAGGCAGGATGTGTGTGTGTGTGTGTGTGTAACGAATACACAGCCGCAATTTTCGAAGGATTTGCACCAAAATTTACACGCACAGGATCCAAGTTAGCGGGAAGGCCAAGACCGACTTTTCACTTCCCAACTCCCATCGATAGTGGAAGTTTTCATATAGTTTGCGGCCATTTTCTACTGGCCAGAGAGAGAGCCAATAGCTGGCTGCCACGAATAGGCAGGAAGATTCTATTGGCCAGCGTGAGAGCCAACAGCTGACTGACACGAATGTTAACTAGCATGCTAGCATGTAAAAAAAATCGATAGCTGCATTCGTCACAAGTGGGAAAAATTTAAATCTGCATGGCACTTTACTCAAATTGGCTCATTCGCCTGATTAAACTCAATGTTGATTCTGATTCCGCAGAACTGGGTTGGGTTTGAAAAAGTATTTGTTGTTAACATTCTTTTTTTCATTCATTTTTTTCCAGTTACGTGTTTTTTTTTAAAGCTGATCGTTTTGTGTTCATTTTGTTTAGTTCTTTTTTCGTAACAGATTTAATTTTTAGAGCTTAGAAAAAAATCGCAGTGTGAGATAGTCAAGAAGTAAGGCATGTAGCAACATCAGCACGGCGAAGGGCACTCGTTTAAAGGGAAGGAAGGGCAAAAATATTTTAAGTCAAGTGATAGCGATTGCTGTATGAGTCGTACGATTTTTTAATCAAGCACAGGCAACGCCGGGCCATGCTGCTAGTCTAGTAAATCATAAAATACAAAAATTAATCTTAACTGAAAATTAGATGAAAATTAATTGAAAACTCGCACAACAATCGTATACGCACTGAACAACGACATCAAATGAACTGGTAACACAATGTCCTGTAATCTCGGATGTGCGGGTGGTGTAATGGATAATGTCTCGGAATTGTTAATTACGGAGTCGAGAACCAATACCGGTTGGGTTCGTTACATTTACTTAGGCGTAAATAACATTGGGAAAGGCATCAATCCATCTATTCCATCCCGGTTAGGTATAAATTAGTAAGTCTTGTATCACTAAAACATTATTATCGGCTCTCCTCCCCCCAAATTGTTACAATCTAAAAATATTTTCAGGCTTTAAATTACCTGCAAAGGGTTAATAAGCCGTAGAAAACGAATCAATCACTTAATGAAATAATGTTTAGGTATGACTCAAACTTTTCTCCTCCTAGCTATGGGTTAATTAGTACGACTTGTATCACCAAATAATTATCTAAAAAAGAAAACAACTCTTACAATCTAAAAATATTTGCTGGCTTTAAATAACCAGTAAAAGGTTGATAGACCGTAGAAAACGAATCAATCAATTAATCAAAGACTGATTACATCCGCCGGCATATCTGTTTGATTTATTTACATACGCTGGAATGGACATGTAAGAAAAGTATGATGTCCACAAAGTGAGGGATCAATTTACATACCGATTTTAATATAAAGTTGATCTCCCACTTTACATCCACATTATAATTTCTTCTCTATCAAATTCTGTTTAGGTAAGAATCAACCTTTTTCTCCTCCTAGCTATGGGTTAATTAGTACGACTTGTATCACCAAATCATTATCTAAAAAGAAAACAACTCTTACAATCTAAAAATATTTGCTGGCTTTAAATAACCAGCAAAAGGTTGATAAACCGTAGAAAACGAATCAATCAATTAATCAAAGACTGATTAGCTCCGCCGGCATATCTGTTTGATTTATTTCCATAAGCTGGAATAGACATGTAAGAAAATTATGATGTCCACAAAGTGAGGGATCCGTTTACATATTTATTTTAATGTATCATTGATCCCCTACTTTATATCCACATTATGATTTCCTGTTTATTAAATTCTGACTAAGTATAAAGCCAAAGTCTTCTCCTCCCAGCTCAGTCTTGTATTAGGTTGGTGCAAAAATAATGACGGTTTTTGACGTATTTTTTAACGTCAAAAACCGTCATTATTTTTGCACCAACCTAATATCACTAAATCATTATTATCGGAAAAATAAATAAAAAACAATTCTTACAATCTAAAAATATTTTCTAGTTTTGAATAACCTGCAAAGTTTTGATGAGCCGTAGAAAACGGATTAATCGATGAAATGAACTATCTGTGAAATAACATCACTTCCCGTAAAAAATAACATTGAAGATTTTGGGAAATAAGCAGCATTTTTGTGATTTATTAGGTTGGTGCAAAAAATAATGTCGTTTTCTCACATGTGAGAAAACGACATTATTTTTTGCACCAACCTAATAACATAGGACAGATAGTTTTAAATAGAATTGACGAGGAACATCGAAAAGTTTCTGAACATAAGAAATTACGCTGATTTGCTGATACAGCTATGACGATATAAAAATGTCCACGGTAGCAATTTTTCATCCAGTCACTAAATGCACTTCGTCTTTGTAAATCTTGTTTTTTTTTTTTTTTTTCCTATAATTATAGACTGTTTTGAATGATTTCTGTCTTCTCTTAGTCTAACTGTGGGCCGTATTTGATCAGATCAGTTGTTACCATATCCCTGGGCATTGAAGACAGTTTCCCATCGACTGACCACATTCTCATCAACGCCACTGTTCAATTCCCATTTTTGCTTGAAGGGGAAAATCTGGGAAATTCCCGTGTACATTCAACAAAGAGACTGAAAGCGAGATATCGCACGTGGAGGAAAAAACTCCGTCTCAGTATATCGTTTTGGAGAGAAAGACATATTCGTGGCTCGGTTCAGCTGGTCCTGTGAGTGAAACTTACGATATCTTCAATGTTATTGTTTATCCTGTCTTCTCTGACGAGTTACTAATCGATCAAATACTTCATTCTGTCAGTGAGATCCCCGTCTGTCTTTCTACATCTCCTCATACTTTAACCAAGAGTACTTTTAATGACCGGAATTCTCTACCTTCCGGCTGAGTGTCAATATATCCCGATTTTTTTTTTTTTTTTTTTTTTTTTTAGATATTTATAGATTTTATATCCTTTTCCCTAGTAGCGTGCTCTAATCATTCATTTAAATTTTTGAACATCATAGTTGACAGAAAATCAGGATCTGGAAGAGAGTTCTACAGGCGAGAGAAGCTTCCGTTATACTTAGCAATTTCAAAAGTAAAACGATGATATCTAGCTACTAATCTAGTACTACTCTTAAATGTATGAAGTCAGTCTCGTAAAGAGGAGAGCTTATCAGAAAAAAATGACAATGAAAATATTTATAGCAAGGCATAGGGAAGATACGTTACGGTGATTGGAAAGTGGTTGTAGCCGATGTAACATGTCGAGGACCGACAACACTGCAAATTCTTCTTGGATGTTGTCAAAAGTTTTAGATACATAGAAGGAGCACCAGATCAAAAATGGAAGCAATATTCAATGCGCGAACGGATGGTAGATTTATAAAGGTGTAAAATTGATTCTGGCTAGAAATAAATTGTCGAGCTAGACCAAATAAACCAAACTTCTTAGCAGCGGACTTAGTATTTGATACGATATAGTCGTTCAAATCAATATGGGAAATATCCGAGAGGATTGCAATGAAGCCATCATTGTCTTTGAGTGAGCACTGATTTTTTTTTTCCATGATTCCTTTCACTATATTAATTTCTTCTTAATCCGTACCATTTAACGCTGCTGGAAAATATATAGTTTTTTTCATAAATACGGTACAGTATTTTTTTTTTTTTCATTTATGGGTTAAATGATCCATCCAATCGACCACTATTAGGTTGGTGCAAAAATAATATCGTTTTTTGACGTTAAAAAATACGTCAAAAAACGATATTATTTTTGCTCCAACCTAATATAATCAATTTTATGCAAATGATTTTCGTTGATTCATTTTAATATTATATATATATATATATTTTAATATATATAATTTTATAATATATATAATTTTTAATATATATAATTTAATATATATAATTTAATATTTATATTAAATATTTATATTTATATTTAATATAATTTAATATATATAATTTAATATATATAATTTTAATATATATATATATATATATATATATATATATATATATATATATATATATATATATATATATATATATATATATATATATATATATATATATATATATATATATATTATATATATATATATATATATATATATATATATATATATATATATATATATATATATATATATATATATATATATATATATATATATATATATATATATATATATTTAATCGTGTTGTTTCCGATAAGTTCTCGATCTGGAAAGTTCCGACAAATTTTACCAAAGATCTTTACGGGCATTAACCATGAACGTCATGTTCCATGATTTTGTTAGATCTATCCAAGATTCTGTCATTTACGCGCTCTGTGTCGCATTATATTTGAATTCCTAGAATCTCTTATTTTGCACAGTTCCCAAGACAGAACACCAAATGTCATGTTTCAGGATTTTCTTAGACACTGTCATTTATTTATACTGATTACCGATTTCAGGTTTACACAAAGAACCATAAATAGCATAAAAGAGGCTTCTGTGATTCAGATTTAATTGATTTGTTTTTACGGCTTATCAACCTCTTGCAGGTTATTTAAAGCCAGGAAATACTTTTTTTTATTGTAAGAGTTTTTGGAGATAATAAAGACCTACTAATCATCCCATAGCTAGAAGATAATAATGCCTTTCCTATACGTATTCGCGCGTAATATAATGAAACCGACTGGAATTTGAACTCGGCTCTTCGATCTCAATCCAGGCTCGCAGTACCGGGTATTCAGATTTTGAACTGGAGGGCTGGATTTCGTCATACTGAAAAATCACTCGTCGATTTAAATTCCTCTTAATAGCATTTCTCGTTTGAACTTTGCCACCATTTTGCTTCCCAACTTTGCTCCTGGCTTCTTTTTTTTTTAATTATATTATTTTATTTTTTGGTTATAATTCTCTTTCCATTCAAAAATTAAGCTTATTCTGCAAATGAGTAAATTGCTGAATTAAATACATAATCATTTCGTTGGCGTTAACGTGCATAAAAAAGGGAAGTAGTGAATACGGCTTTAATTCGGAATTAAGTTGTACATTTTTTTCTTTCCCTTCATAATTCATTGGAAATACCCGTGAAAATTTAACGGCTTTTCTACTTCTATTTTCTAAGGAATCTTAATTCTTAAGTTACTGATTGAATAATCTCATGGCGAATTCTGACAATAAAATATCCGTAGAAATTCCCCTATCGCATCGTTAAATATTTGAGCTTAACAACTTTAGATAAATATTGCAATAACAATAATAAATATGATTGCTGATCATTATTTTAAGAAGCAAAGAATGAAAAGATTTGAAATTGACTTTTTCCATTTTCTTAAAACAGACATGAAACACTTCTATCTTTATTTATTTAATTCTTCATTCATTTTCTCACCGAAACCACGTAACAACTCTATCTATAAAAGGCACGATGTGTGTGTGTAACGAATGCACGGGTGCAATTTTCGACGGATTTGAACCAAAATTTACATCCACATGCTCAAAGTAAGCGGGAAGGCAAAGACCGGCATCGCATTTCCCAACTCCCATCGATAGTGGAAATAATCGATTTTTTCATCATTCTACGGCAGTTTTCATGTAGTTTGCGGCCATTTTCTACTGGCCAGAGTGAGAGTCAATAGCTGGCTGCCACGAATAGGCAGGAAGATTCTATTGGCCAGCGTGAGAGCCAACAGCTGACTGACACGAATGTTAACTAGCATGCAAAAAAAAATCGATATCTGCATTCGTCACAAGTGGGAAAGATTTAAATCAGCATGGCACTTTACTATTGGCTCATTCGCTTGCTTAAACTCAACGTTGATTCTGATTCCGCAGAACTGGGTTGGGTTTGAAAAAGTATTTGTTGTTAACATTCTTTTTTCATTCGGTTTTTCCAGTTACGAGTCCTTTTTTTAAAGCTGATCCTTTTGTGTTCATTTTGTTTAGTTCTTTTTTCGTAACAGATTTAATGTTTAGAATAGAGCTTAGAAAAAAATCGCAGTGTGAGATAGGCAAGAAGTAAGACATGTAGCAACATCAGCACGGCAAAGGTCACTCCTTTAAAGGCAAGGAAGGGCAAAAATATTTTAAGTCAAGTGATAGCGATTGCTGTATGAGTCGTACGATTTTTGAATCAAGCACGGGTAACGCCGGACCATTCTACTAGTCTCTTATATATCAGAAGGTTTTTATTTTCTATTGCCGGAACACAATCGAGTTGGGTGCCGAACGAAGAGCAGCACCGGAGACCAACAAACAAAGAGACACATCCACGGCAGAGGCAACGAAGAATTCCACACAGGAACGGAACAGACGAAGGTCAAAGGTAACCGGGACACAGAAAGCGAGGACAAGCAAATCAGATTCACGACGTTCCGTAAGCTATAATACTACGTTGGTTCAGAAATAATGTCGTTTTCTCACATAAAGTTGAACGTCAAAAACGACATTTACCTAATAGTAATGATGGCAACTCTCGACCTCCCAAAACCGAAAATCCGTCTGTTTATAGTGAGCCCAGAAACATCAATAATCTCGCTACCCACGATTCGAAACTTTGCATAAACAAATTCTAGGCACTGCACAGCTCAGCGCCGTGACCATATTTTTTTCAAGCGGACGTTCTCGGGTTCGCGTCAGCTATCCTCTTCCACATCCTCAGCACACCAATCGTTGTCTTTTTGATCGACGAGGACGGGCGACCACATCGATGGTACCGGCTGTTCATCCTGCTTTTCACTTCCGCTACAATATCTTTCCCGTTTTTCGTCTTTATACACGCTCAAAACGGAATAGTTCATTTTCATGAGATATTATCAGGAGACATTAAACACATATCTTCCTCTTCTTTCTTCTTTCTTTCTGCCTTTTATTTTCTCTCTGAAACCAAACAGCGTACCTGATATTTTTTTCAGTCTTTCCACGAGATCAAAACGTAGTAGTCCATTATTTATGAGATATTAGCAGGGAGTAATGGTCGGGTTAACTAATGGAGGGAAAACTGGAATTAAAATAAGATTGTTATATTTAGCAGCCATGTTTTTTTTTTGTTGTTTTTTTCATTAACGACAAATATCGACATGAGCTTTTTTTGAGCTTCTTATTTTTTTTTTTTTTTTTTTAAATATTTGACTCCAGGAGGTAAGCAAATAATGTGATCACACTTCTAATAAAGACAAATATCGACCTGAGCTTCTTACCGTCTCTTGGCTAAAGACTTAGCACCAGGCGCAAAAGAATCAGCTCCGAATTCTTTCGAACCATTTGATTGGCAAGAAGTTCACGTTTTTTTAGCTAGCAGAGATCGCGATAACAATCGTCCCATTGACAAAGCAGTATCTTGGATGTTCTCGTTTATATGGGGCATCTTAAAAATGTCAATCAACTCTCGACAGCCGGATGTGCTCAATTATATAACGCATGGGTGGCCAAACCGCGACTCGCAAGCCACATGCAGCTCTTTGACTTTTTATACGCGGCTCTTGTCAATATGTTGTCTGAATTCTTTTTTTCATCACAGTATAAAAGGTAAAGAAAAAACTCAAGTATGGGTATGAATTGAGACCTCATTGGATTAAAACGTAAGTTTAATGTTCATGTGTATCTAATAAAAATGTTTGTGTAAATTTTGTTCATGTTTCGAAGTTCTCAAACATCTGAACTTTCTCGTATGTGGCTTTTACATGACCAGCTCTGATATAATGTAAATCTTCTTGAACATCATCAATCAATAACGTGATCTCGTCGTAGGGTGGCTGCGCCGCTGGGCACCTGGCCAGTTCACACCACGTGTCTTCGTTGGATGCTAGAGAATTATTCAGTAATCCATACCATGATTACACCTCGAGGAATCCATCACTCTCCAGATCAAACAACTGCCATCTTGAAGGCTCGATGTTGTCGTGGACATGTGGCTGTTGATTCGATTGAAGAGGGGCACCGTCTTGTCTGAACGTTGTCTTCAGTCTAGGAGGCCCACGGCTCAGCAACGCTGCGTCATCACTGCGCTGGCTGCATACATAGTTGTGGATCCCTGAAGTGAATTTTAACTTAGGATAATTGCCTAACAACTGTTTCATAAATGAATGTTAGACATCCTGAATATTATTTTAACAACTACAAAAAATGAATTCAACCTTTGGTTAACCTGGTAACAATAGCCGGAGTATTGCATCTGTTTTATTTTGTCTTAATCTATTGTTGTGACTTAGAAATATGGTTCTACAGAAAGATGCTGGGGATGCCATGGACCGAAAATAAGATCAACCACGAGGTTTTAGAGAAAAATGGAAGCGAAAGGGAAACATACTTAACATCAGGAAGAGGCAATTGAAATTTCTGGATCACGTAATGAGGAAGGAGGGCTTGGAAAATCTGATGCTCATAGGACAGATTGAGAGAGATAGTGACAGAGGAAAGCAGCGGATAACATATGGGATAAGCTTGAGCAAATGGATGGTAGAACAGAGTTTGGGAGAAATAACAGAAAGTCAAAACTTATGAAGAGCTACAAGCGACTGGAAGATTTGGAGGCTCATGATAGCCTATGTCCTGAAGAGACACTGCATATAAAACAAGAAGAATGTTGTGACACTCCTTAGCATTAATTCTGTCGAGTGTACGAAGGCTGTATTCATTCTAATTCGTTTTATGTTAGTTTATTTCTAGGTTATTGCCTATTTTTTAATAATAATATCAGTGCGTAGGTTAAAGGACAATTGATTGTTCATTACTTAACATGTCATAAAATTATTTCATTAATTATTCTAGGCTGCTCCGTAGTTACAACCTCGTCTCCTTCGAGGTGGTACCTGGACCTTACATTCGGTCTGTGGTGTGTGAGAGACTGTCCCAGTTTACAAAACGGCATTAATAATAAAAAAAAATTTTTTTTAAAATAACCCGCATGCAAATCGGATGCAAGTGAAAGTTCACATCCTTGCCCACTTGGTGGATATAATTGTGCACTGTGCATCCGGCTTCCATGTTACCCGGTTCAAATTGTGCGAAATATTTATCCTGGCATCATGCTACACGACAAAAGCAGATTCATTTTGTTTTGCTCTAATTTTTATTAGGATATCCACTTTTTGCCCTAATCCATCTGTATGGTTTAAAATATCAGCCGAGAGATCTTTAAGCTACCCACACAAAAAAAAAACAGGACAAAGATTACTTCCAGTGAACAGCACCAAGACAAACTTTACTAATTCATTCCTAAACTATTTGCACGTTTTCAAATTGTTGCTTTTTTAAACACTCAGTGGAAATTTTGCTCCAGTTCATCAATTTTTACATTCTTAAATCCCCAAGGGGCATCTATTTCGTTCAATTCAAAATTTCCCTTTTTAAATGCGCAAATAATTCCGAACTATTCTCACGTACACCAAGATTTTCATAAGCTACAGTCAGTCACTGCCTAGCTTCCGATAATCTTTATTCCTGGGATTAAAAGATAAAGAGTAATCAGTATCCGAGCATGTATCTATATTCAAGTCATGATTTTCACCAAAATGAAATAAATTGTTATATTCGCTCAAAGAGTTTTTTTTTTCATCCCAGACAAGGCAATAAAGCCACTATGATGCAAGAGATTACTGAGTGTTAGAGAACGTCAGAAAAAATAATAATAAAAGAGAAAGAACAATAAAAGAATATGAATTAAGAAGACAGAAGATAACGATTGATATTGCATTTCCATTTTTGAAGATCAAAGTTGACTGTGAATGAAGGAGACGGGAGGACGTTCCACAAGCAAAAAGTGCGAGAAAAGAAACTGTTAGCATAGAAATTACGGTTACCTCTAGCCACTTAATTCTAAAATGATGAGACCTTGCCGCCAATCTAATACCGCGCTTAAATCCGTAAAATCTAGTCGCCATATAGGAAAATTCATAACAATTACCATGAAAGTATTTATAGAAAAGGCACAGGTAAACTATCTTACGTCGGTAGGAAACTGACTGAAGCCGAGATGTCAGATCAAGACAAATAATATTGCGGATTCTTCTTTGGATTTTATCATGAATCTATAAACAGACTAGATGTGACAGCAATATATAAAGCATGAACGAATGGTGGACTTATAAATACATCAAGATGGATTCTGAAGAGAAAAAAAATTGACACAGCGAACCGATTTTCGCAGCAACGGATCTAGCAACTGATTCAACATAATCATTCCACTTCGTGACAGAGGATAACGTTAGTCCGAGATGGCGCAATGATTCACATTTCTGGCGGAACAACCTACCAATCAGAGACCTTGCTGCCGGATATCGTCATATCCAGGACGATATACAGTAAGGGCAAGAACAAAGTGTAAGGAGCAATCTTCAAACACATTTCTTTTAATATTTGTTTTTAGCATTGTCCAATTGATAATGGCGTGGAACTTTATACCAGTATCAGAATCTGAAGAATGTTTTTCTTTTAATCTTCAGTTGCGATTGTTTGTTCAAGCTTCAGAATTTTCTAATAAAATATTCCTTTGAAATCTCCCATCCCACGTTGTCTTGGATCTAGCGGGCTTACTCCTATATCACGTTCAAGTTAAGCAACGTCGATTCTGGTTAGTACTTAGATGAGTGACCGCTTCGGAATACTGCTGGGTACGCTTAGATGTGTAATGGATAATGGCTCGGAATTCTTAATCGGAGATCGGAGTTCGAATTCCAATCGTGTTCGTTATATTTACTTACACGAAAATACCCTGGTGAAAGGTATCAATCTGCCGCTTCTCAAACCAGTTGTACCGTAATTAGTAAAACTTGTAGTAGTAAATCTTTATTATTATCTTTAAAAATATTCTTACAATCTAAAATAGTATGTTCTGGCTTTAAATTATCTACAATAGGTTAATAAACCGTAAAAAAACAAAACAAATCAATCTGTCAATCTTGATTCTGGCGATAATTTTTCTCGTTCTAATTTTTCTCAAGAAATCTGTTTCTCATAAATGCCAGCGATGATATTTACTAAAAATAACCTTTACAAAATAGATGTAAATGCTCAGGTAACCTCTCTTTTCGGAAAATTCGATTTATATTACTTTTACGAAAGTGCTAGTTCTGCTGCTAGAATGTCGGTTCACTGTGCTATCTGACATATTTATAAGTTTACCATTCGTCCTTGCTTTGAATATTGCTGCCACATCTGGTCCAGTGCTCCTGATATATATTTAGAAAGATTCTTGATAAGATCCAAAGGAGAACCTGCAATGTTAATGGTCCTGACCGGGCATCTCGGCTTCAGTCACTTTCCCACCCCCGTAATATAACTTACCTCTTTCTTCTTTGTGTAAATATTTCCAGTAGTAATAGTAGCAATGGTAGTGGTATTACTATTAGTGACGATGATGTTACTAATCGTGATGGTCGCGTCAGTAGTAGTGATGATAGTAGTAGTCGTAGTATTAATAGTATCGATGGTGGTGGCGGTGGTGGTGTTAGTAGTAGAAGTCATCATGGTGGTAGTAATAGTAGTAGTAGTTTTGGTAGCGGTGGTGGTGGTGATGGTAGTCATAGTAGTCGTGATGGTGGTGGTGCCAGCGGCAGTAATGATAGTCTTAGTGGTAGCAGTAGTAGTGAGGGTGATGATAATGGTGATAAATGTTTGTGTTGATGGAGGTGACGGTACTAGCAATGATGTTGATGGTGGTAGTATTAGCAGAAGTAGTAGTAGTAGAATTAATGGGGATGGTAAGAGTAGTAGTAGTAGTAGTAGTAGTAGTAGTAATAATAATAATAATAATATTTTCTCCGCTGTCCCTTCTGCTAGTATTTATGAAAGACATTTGAAGACAAACCTCTTTCTCAATGAAATCGTTATTATGCCGGAAACATGTTTAAAATCCATTTTATTATTTCCTGTGGAATGCTAAGCATATTAAACTATAGCCTCTCAGTCTGTGGCAAGAGAATCCATGACTGAACCTTAAAATTTCTAATTAAAATAAAAAAAAATCCATTTCCTCTTTCAGTAATTATTAGATTATAATCATCAACTGCATCGTTTCTTTTCAGCCTCGTTTACATGTATTCATTAATACTGCTTGCAAATCATCTTTACCCATAATTCCATTCCATCAAAAAAGTGAACAGAAAAGCAGCAGAATAGAATACTGTAGCCTTCATGTTTAATTCTCTTAAGGTAAACGGATTTGACCTTTTTAAACTTAATCATCCCCTTTTGTACGGTAATCCAGAGAGCAGAAATACCTTTTACATTCGGTGTGGACACTTCAGGACAAAAAGGACGGGGTAGCAAATTACGGAATCATAAAATAAAATGATTATAAATTAAAAGTGGCACACAGACAAACGATATAAACTCTTTCCCATCGCTACTTTCAATTATATTGAACAATTTCTTAACGAGTCAAGAGCGGACATGTTGAAGTTAACGGTCAAAAAAGGAAACAAATTCTTCTTAAGCGGCCGGCTTTTTGATTGTTCATTACCAAAGAGGATTGTTGGTCTTTTTAAAATCTATATCTTCATCCTTGTTGTTATTATAAGAACATTTCTGCTGTTTAACTTTCTTATTTATTTATCTGTAGAACCGGGTAACATTCAAAGAATTTCGAACTGAACCTCCTATACAATTTTCAGGGGTAGTGAATTCCCATTCCACTATCAATGTCTAAGGGTAACGCATCTATTTCTTATTTATTACTGGGAGGAGTTTACGCTTATATCACGTTGAAACAGCAGTTCTCGTACAATCAATAAAGTTAAGCAATGCCGATCCAGGTAAATACGTGGAGCTTGAGAATATCAGGTGCTTTTAACTTGGGTGTTCGGGTGGTGATCGTGCTAGAACCTCTGTTTCAACGTGATATCACCATAATTGGAAGAATTAGAAAGCGGAAAAATTACCAAGGATCAAGAACAAAGTAAAATAGCAGATGGCAATTGACATTGCATTTAAAGATTAAAGTCGACTGAAAAACATGGAGCCGGAAGATTGTTCCACAATCGAGGAATGCGAGAAAAGAAACTGCTATCATAGAAATCACGGTTACATCTAGCCATTTCAACTGCGAATTAGTCATCCATGAAAAACCTATACTGAATGGGCTTTTTTATGCCACATTAACTCCAACAGGCACCGGATCTCAACACCACAATGCACCTTTGGGACATCAACTCTATACTACTACCGTCCTGGGTATGACGATAAACAACATCTGCGTCCTGGGTATGATGATAAACAACATCCGCGTCCTGGGTAAGACGATAAACTACATCCAACAGCAAGGCCTCTGATCAGGATATTTTGAGGAGCGTGGAACCACCTCTTAATTGCTAGTGTTCTCCGGTCCACCCTGACCCGGGGTGGTAGCACCTGTCAGCTTCTGGGCACATAGATAACTCGCAAACAGTGGTCAAAACACTATGAAAGTGTAAAAATAGGTTTTAATACCAGAAATACTTTGTTAAAAATTATTAACCGCAATAAATTTTTGAAGAAAAATTATTATCAGCAATAGATTGAAAATGTATTGCTTGTAGTATTTTTTATGCTACAAGTAATACAGTTTTGAAAAAAATATTTATAGCTAGACATTTTTTGAAAAAAAAATACCAGTAATAGATTTTTGAAGAAAAAAAATACCAGCAATAATTTTTGAAGGAAAAAATATTACCAGAAATACATCATTGAAAAAAAAATTACCAGCAAAAAAAATTTTGTCGGCATTAACTGAGGTTGATATGTCGTAAAACAAACCAAACCAAACCAAAGTTAGGATGCTTGTCTCCGTTGGTAGTTGCATAATTAAAAGAAAAAACTTGTAGTTCCAACAAATTATTCTTTTTTCGGTGGCGGGGAATATTTCGACAAACAGTTGCCAGTCTTGGTCACTCCTTAATTTGTTAAAACAGTGCAAAGTAACTTGAAACGCTTAAGAATTTAAATCCAGGAAAACAAACCAAATTGATGCCGCTTACAACGCAAGAGCAAACGTCATCAATTCGATTTCACCTTGATTTGAATTCTTAAGCGTCTCTAAAAAAAAACGTAAACATTTATTTACTATTTATTTACATTTTGTTTCCTCAATAGGAGTAGATGTGCTTGCCTATCGCCCGCTTTTGTATAGCCCCCTCATGCTGGAAAGCTCTTGAGCGACGGTGATCACTCGATAATAAAGTCGCATTCTTCTCTCGCAGTTGGTGATCGCTGGTTATTTTGAGTCCAGAGATAAAAGAACTTCTCAACAGGGAATTTTACTTAACTATTTAATTAACGTCAACATGTATATTTTCTAACTACCCAGTGTGGTCACTCTTCTTTCACTGGGGAGCCGTTCCAAACACGAAAGAAAACACGTCTACATTGAGATTATTACTCATATAATAGACCCATACTGTAAGCAAAAGGCGCCACACATTTTAGGCATGGGACCAGCAGCTTAACCCCGTAAAAACTTTACTGCTATGGAAACTGTTATTTGCTGGTAATGAATCTTTTATTAATATCTTACAAATGACAATCATTCTGTCCTTATTTTCTTTAAATTTCTCTTGTAAAATTATACGCAATAGTTGGAATGATAATGATAATGTTAACCGTTTCCATGTAAGGAAATATTTGGCATTCACTGACCGAGCAGCCAGCACAGTTTTTGATTGAAATTTATAAAATCTTTCCATGTAAATAAATCTTTACAAAAATAGGTTTCACAGTTGTTATCCCTCTTTCCAGTATTGAGGGGAGGTTCCTTGTATTGTACAGTATAGTAGGATCAATTGGGAACCGTCTGTGAGAAAAAGAGTACCATAATACAATTTACTCTGACAGAAATTTGGAAACGGCATGCTCTACTGCTCGGTTATGAACATTTCAGTGTGTTCGAGTGTCAATCCGAGGACAATGCAGAAAATTAACAAAGAGATGGATGAGTCTAATAGTGATTACCCACTTTGATCGTTCTGATAAAAGAACTCCCGAATTTGTTGGTGAGGACCTCAGCCTCAACACACAGGGCTATATCCAGTTCCTTAAGGAGGTAGCACTTCCCTGGGTGAAGAGGATGACTGCGCTGGAAGACCCTATGTCTGAAAACAGGACTCTGCACCATACCACACAACCATGAGAACCTAGACATGACTGTCAGACAATTTCTGCGACCGCGTCACGACTTACATCTGGCCACCCAACTCCCCAGACTGCAAATCTTTTATTATATATGGGGCGCAGTTGAGTGAGAGACCAAGAAAACTCCTTGCAACACCCAAGATGAACAGAAGACAAAGGTCATGGCTGCATTCACCAACTTGAACAAGGAGATTCCGAAGTCGTCTGGAAGCCGTGGTTGAAGCTAATGATGATTTTATTGAATAAATTTACATTTTAGCATTTCAAGATATTTTTGTGTAATTTTGGTAAACATATCTCTTAAAATGAGATGTCAGTGTTATTTTCATTTTTGCGTCATTTAGACGACAACTTATCCATCCCATCCAATATAACAATCCTATTCTTTCAACGATGTTTGCATTGATTAGTCACCACTGACAGTCATTCTCTCCTTATTTTAGATGCGTCTCTATAGCAGAATTGTTAACAATGCATTTACACATTACAAATATAAAAGCTTTATTCTGTTACATTGGTATAATAATCTGTTTATTAACACTGGCCTGTAGCCTTACTCAAGCTGAATGTGCCACTTACATCATCACGGTGATTTTTTTTCCCATTTCTACTAGCAAAGAAGTTTCATTCAGTAAATAGACTATGATCATCATAATGGCAACAAAGGTTGGTAGGTTTTAAAAATTTTATATTGATTTAAGGCTCTATCAATAAGGTAAGGATTAGATTGCCTTCTAAGCAGTCGTTTTCACTAACGAAAATCACTTCTTTTATATGCTTCTACGCACAGAATACAGGCTGAGCGCGTAAATATGTCCAAACAAATTTTAGACAAAAAATTGCAACGATCTTTAGGCACATTATATTCTTAAGTGTCAATGATGTTTTTTTTTATTATTATTATTCATTAATAAAAAAACATTCAGTTTACAACTAGACATACTTTTTTTTTACATGCACTGTACTATCGTCGACCGGACCCAGAACTTTCACCATCGCGTAGGACATCTTTAAAAATCGATTTTGGCATTGATTGAGATGAGAATATGGTGCAGGAATAAGCCTTGTGCCAGTGTAAAAGGAGGTTACACTTTCTGAGATTTTTTATTATTATTTTTTCATTCAGCTTAGCAACATATCTCACTTATAGATTGATACAGCGAATGTACTTAGAGCAAAACATAATGATCTTGCCCGTATCTTTATTTCCACTGCTTAAACTGAATCTTCATGACAACATGAGAAAATTTGTTTTCTAAGAATCTTACTTCGCAATGAATCTGTTGTTTTTCAGTCAGTCATGTGCCATGATTGAAACACGTTTAGACGATCATGTATCTTTCGATACATGAGTGACGAGGCAGATTTTTCCCCGCAATAGGTTGCCATTACTTTCTACGGTAGTCCAGTTGCCATGCAAGGCTATAGAACCCGGTCTGTCCTAGGGGAAGAAGATTGTTCATATCTTTCCCAAGGGTATTAGCACGTAAGTGAATGTAAAGGATTCGACAGGAATTCGAACTCAGCTCTCTGATTCCGCAATCCGAGCAGCTATCCATTACTCCACCGTCCCTCCTTGGTGTTTTTACAAAACTAATAAAGAGTCCGGGTGGTTATTTTGAATCATTTCAATTTTCGCCTATCACAATGAACGAGTATCCTCTCAGGGTGGCCCCAAACCTTGAGAGCCTATTGGAACTTAAACTCAACCTAGACCTGAAATGGAACTCCTATATATGATCTATTCGCTAAAGATCCTGGAAAACTGGTCGGTTCGCTGCAGTGATCTAACAAGTACCTCGCACCTGATTCTATCATATACCTTTACAAGAGCCAGATAAAGTCGAAAATAGAATACTGCTGCTATATATGGACAGGAGGCACCCAGTCTTCGCTTTCCACTCTCGCTTAGAGTTCAAAAGTGTCTCTATGTCCTTGTGGGTGACGAATTATTTACCACGCTACAACCCCCCTCTTTCTCACAGACGACACGTCGCAAGCCTCTCGCTGGTTTATCATTATTTTCATGGGAGCGCTCTGATGAAATACGCTCCTTAGTTCCACCAGTCTTAACCTTGACAGCTAAAACCCACCCTCCCACGCACATTGAAGTGAATCAGCTCAATTTTCTGGAAAATTTGCAGATTAAACCCAAGAAACCAATACAATGAAAATATCCATTATAGTGTAAATTTACATGCTTATTTCGAAAATAGCAATAAAAGTTTGCGGAAGAAAACCGTTTAGGAGTTATCGACAAAATAATTTCGGCCTCATTCTCGTCGCGGTTACAGCACGGCCACCATTACTAGCGTTGTATACATACGTTTGCCTCGATTAATAATGCGCGGAAGCTTCACTTGTGTCGATTACCGCGCAATTAAATTAAATTAAATTTCGCGAATTGCGCAATAATCAAGAGGAGTAAGAAGATAAAATCAGTAAAAAGGCATCTGTCTATATTTCTGAGATGATGTATTATATACACTATTTGCATTGTTCGGACTATCGTTCTCAGCTATGCTGCCATATTTATCACAGCGTTTCGGCCGTTGTAGGCGGTGGCCTTCTTCAGGTGGTTGGAATGTCAAACTGAACCCTTTATTTCGCTCGCTGGAGTAGACTGTTCTAGTTCCAAGGGCCATGTCTAATGGATGTCAGTTATCAGTTATCTCCTGTATCTATTCCCCTTTCCAAGTTCTAGACCGCCTTTACCAGGTATTGAACTCACACTCTTTGGGTTCTGTCACTGGATCTAACTACTGCCTTGATCCACTGTGCCATGTGTCCTTGAGTAAAAAGACCGTTAATTAAGTAACCTTCCGCACATTACTCCTCGAGGAACACGTATATAAACAACGCCAGTAATAGAAGCCGGGCTCGGCGTAAATAAGGCCCAATTTATATTGTCGATAACGATTTTTTTCAACAAACTTTTATTGTTATTTTGGAAGTAATCAGGCAATTTCACACCAGAATAGAAATTTTCATTACAATTGGTTTTCCCGGGCGTAATCTACATATTTGCTCATTCTTTTCGTATTTTTTATGAGTTGTAAGTTCTATTCGAGCAGCTTCTTCCCAAAAGCACTGCATTGTGGAAACGATTCCCAAGTGTTTGCTTCTCCAATAACTAAAATCTTAACTTGTTCATGTCTAGGGTTAATTATCTTCAACGGATATCCGCATAAGCTGTGCTTAATCATCTTCAACCTTCGACCTCCTTATCGTTGGTCGGAACTGACAATACCTTTCCACACTGTTTGGTCGTGTATTGCTGTCCCCAGATCGCAAATGCCCAACCCTGAGCCCCGACTTATGGTGTTTGGAAAAATCAATTTTGGTGAGAAGAGTAAGGATGAGACGATTTCCCTGTCCGCTCGGTGCCTGTTGTCAACAAACCGTCATGATTTTTATTTGGGCTTGAGAGAAATTGGTCTCAATTGTCAGTAAATTGTGTTAAGCATTGCATGGGATCTTCAAGTGATGTTCTTTATTTTTAGAAATTAGTAGATTTGTATATAAGTAGATTTGTATATGTTCCACCCATTTCTCTTTCAAAACACACATATAATGTCCAAGTTTCTTATCCATGCAGTAGGACTGGTTCAATCAATGTTCGAAATGTTTGGACTTTTCAGGAAGGTGGAAGGTTCGATCGCCAAATTTTGTGAAATTTTTTACACGCATCCCATGTAAGAACTCTGCATATGTTGAAGTCTTTTGAGGAATCTATTTTGTGAGATCCAAGATATTTGAAGTCCTCAATTATTTTGATGGATGGATTATTGAGTGGCTTTAATTCGGATCATTCAGGGGAGTTTGTGATATATTCTGTCTTATTCACGTTGCAATAGAGACCTGCCTGGTTCGTCGCTTGCTCGAGTGATTGCAAGAAGGATTCTGTGTGCTTCTTACTCTTGATATGCATCTCAAGTGAATACCGTGTCTTAATTTTCTATCAGAATATAGACAAATATTGGATAACTATGTTTTCTTCTATTTAATGATTTTGATTTAATGTCATACACGCTATGTACGCTGCTACCTAACCTTGATGGCTAAGATCCACTATGCTACACAAATTGTAGTGAACAACCCATATTCTCTTCGCATTCCACTCAAGCAGCTTCTTTCTTACGAAGCGCTGCTTTGTGGAACCGACTCCCAAAAGGACGTTTCACCCCAAACTTAACCTGTTCAAGTCTATGTTTGACTGTTATCGTTCCCAAATACTCCCATAAACTCTGCCTCTTACTCTGACAGTATCTTGTCTGAGTGACTCTAGAGCCTTGTACAGGGTGAACATCATCGTAAAATTAAAATAACCATTTCATCCTTGATTTATTTCCGTTATATTATTTTTGTAACGATTACAATATATCAGAACACTAAAATATGTTTCGTACATCTCTTCCATCGCATGGCAGTTTACCTAATTAATTACTGATTAAATTAGTTCAATTTAATTTTGTCGGAAGTGAATTCAGCCGGTAAAAGATTCGAGCTTAATTACTTGACGATGGCATCCATTACAATTTTCAAAACACGACACTCAACTCGAATCTCATTCCAATGAAATATTACACGATGTCAAAATGCGAGACCTTTGGAAATTCAGACTATTGATTACGTAATTAGAACAAATAGCCTAATTCCACAGAAACGACCAATTGTTACGTTGGCTCAAACGCATTGAAATTATTGAACGAATCAGCGGATTTGAGTCACATGAAACGGAATTGATCGTGAGAATCGAAACCTGAGCATTTCAGGTGTTATTCTAATATGCAATCAACACAAGTTTCGGCAATATGTGGCAACATATGTCTTGCGAGTACGAATAAGCCATAATTATGCAACTGATGGTGATATATTCCATCGGCTTGTACAATAGCCACAACGATAAAGGAAACTTATTACGACGTATTAATTGCTTTTGAAAATAAGCCCCAATCAATTGCGAAACTGGTTATAACGTATTTCTTGCCCTTGTATAAAAGTCACAATCATACACACAATAGATAATATCTCACTACTTTTCCTGATAAATAAACCACAACCATATACACAACAGATAATATCTTACTACTTGCTATGGTAAATAATCTACAATCATCAATTAAACTGATGACATATTATGTTAGATTATAAATAAGCCACAATCAACAATGCAACTGGTTATGACGTATCCCATCGGCTTTTAGAGCCACAGGCATAAAAACAACTATTGATAACGCATTAATTTTATTTGTAATTAAGCCACAATCATAATGCTACTATGATATATTATTCTGCTTGTAAATAAGCCACAATCAGTGATGCAACTTGTTATGCCGTATTCTATCGGATTGTACAATAGCCACAGTGTTAATTGGAATTAATTATGGCGTATTACTTATACTTATAAATAAGCTACAATTATAAATGCAAAGGGTTATTATATCACGTGTTTTAAATAAGCCACAATCAATAACGCAACTAATTATAATATAATATTTGTATTTAAATAAAAACCATGATCATAAGTGTAAGTGATTGTTATATGATGTTTGATATTAAAAAAAAAATCTTCAGACAAACGATCCAAACAGTTATGACATTGTGTAAAAATCAAAAGGATACACACAACTGATACAAACATATTTTAGTTAGTTTATAAAAGTCAAAATCATAAAACCAGGACATAGTATTTTTATTTGGGTTTGTAAGTAAGTTACAATCAATAATGCAGTTGGTTTTTGATGTGTTTCTTTGGGTTAATGCAACATATGGTAATGCATTTCTTGTACTTGTAAATAGACCACAAGTGATTGACATATTATTTGAGTTTGTAAATACACCACAATCAAAACTGCGACGGACGAAACCTCTTACTTGTACTTCCAGAAGAAATCCTCGCTAAAGTTACATATATTGAGCAGCCGGCGACGATCCTCCGAGGAAATACTTCTCCGTCGACAGAGTACTAGGATTGTTCTCTCGTACTTGAGGTTTTCCCAAAGAAGTAAAGCCGAGTGGATTTGAACAATCTTCCTCTACCTCCATTTATTCCAAAGAATGTTACTTTAAATCCAGCCTTGTGCCACATTCATTTAAAATGAGCGTACGGATAATAATCTGCTTGCAAAATAGAACAAGGTCATAAATAAAATCTGTTCATGACATATTCCTATGCTTTGTGTTACAGTTTGTGTTTATTAGTGTTAGTCTTAATGCTTTTATTTATTAGACTGTGTTACACTTTGAGTTTATTAGTGTTTGTGTTACTGTTTGTATTTATTAGACTGTGTTACAGTTTGTGTTTATTAGTGTTACTGTTACTGTTTATATTTATTAGACTGTGTCATAGTTTGTTTTTGTTGGTGTTAGTGTTACTCTTTGTATTTATTAGACTGTGTTACAGTTTGTGTTTATTAGTGCTTGTGTTACTCTTTGTATTTATTAGACTGTGTTACATTTTCTGTTTATTAGTGTTAGTTTTACTGTTTTTATTTATTAGACTGTGGTACAGTTTCTGTTTATTAGTGTTACTGTTACTGTTTGTATTTATTAGACTGTGTTACAGTGTGTGTTTATTAGTGTTAGTGTTAATGCTTGTATTTATTAGACTGTGTTACAGTGTGTGTTTATTAGTGTTTGTGTTACTGTTTGTATTTATTAGACTGTGTCATAGCTTGTTTTTGTTGGTGTTAGTGTTACTCTTTGTATTTATTAGACTGTGTTACAGTTTGAGTTTATTAGTGTTTGTGTTACTGTTTCTATTTATTAGACTGTGTTACAGTGTGTGTTAGTGTTAATGCTTGTATTTATTAGACTGTGTTACAGTTTCTGTTTATTAGTGTTAGTGTTACTGTTTGTATTTATTAGACTGTGTTATAGTTTGTGTTTATTTGTGTTTGTGTTACTGTTTGTGTTTATTAGTTTTTGTGCTACTGTTCGCAAATATGCTAAAAAGCGTAAATGATTTGTCTTGGCCCTGTCAAATAACGCGTGAATTAACAGCTATGAAGAAGTCCTTTTAACGAAAGAAACATAGTTTTTCCGATTATTAAGCTTACATTGAATTCCCTACCGACGTCCTTATAGAAAGATCCAATTTTATTCAATCTTTTTTAATGATAGGAGTTGATCTCAATTCATTTTTTGTCACAATTCGTTTTATATTTAGTCGAGTAATCCTTTAAATTTATTCATGTAATAGATTGTTTATTCTAAACCTCGAAACTGGAATTGGTAACCGTCTATCTCATTATTTCATTTCTGTCTCAGAATTCTTTCAATTTTTTCTGAGTCTCTAATCCTACTAGGTCATCTAGTTCTCTTAAGATAATCTGTCTGAATAGATTAAATAAATCCGTTGAGAAAACATATCCTTGATTTCCTCCTCTTTCTACTTTCCTTTTATTAATAAATCTTAACTTGAGTTAACTTATCCTACGACTATGAATGTTATATTTCAATTATATGTATTTTTGTGTAGATAATCCCACTCAATCACGTTTATTTCCCATCTTTGCAAAAGTTCTTGCCCTATTTTGATTGTTAATATAAAATAGTCGCAACTTGTCACTGATGTTTGGTTTGCTGTTGATTTTTGATTCGTTCTAGATTGACACTTTTTATCGTTCATTTAAGATTCAAACATTTTTAATGGTGACGTTTTGTCTACAAATAAATGCCTTAAAATGGAGGATGAAAAATTGCAGTTTCGCCGTATTATGTTCTAAGAATTCCCGGACAAGAGTAAGCGTTGGAACTACGACAAAAAAAATATTCAGAAGGTTTATTTGCATTGTGCCCCCAGCACTTCGAACGGTCGAAAAGTGGTTTGACAGGGTGATTTTAACCAAAACAATCAACAACGCTCCGGGAGACATTTCCACGTTGACGAAGACACGCATCTTGACATCGCGGTGAATAAACCGAAGAGGTTTCTAACATTCGGAAAATTGATATCTCAACTGGCTTCTGCCATCTCAAGAGACTTAGGTTCAAGAAGAAACGACCTATTTTGGTTAATCGAAAAGGTGTCTTTTCCACCAAGACAACTCAAGACCACTTGTTGCAATAATTTTTTACAAAGTATTTCTGGTATTAAAACCTATTTTTACACTTTCATGGTGTTTTTACCCAGTTTGGGGGTTAGCTATTTACCCATAATTGAAATCCTAGCAAGGGCTACCACCTCGGGTCAGGGTGTACCTTGGAACACCAGCAATTAAGAGGTGATTCCACGCTCCTCAAAACCTTCTGACCAAGAGGCCTTTCTCTCGGACGTAGTTTATCGTCTTACCCAGGACGCGGATGTAGTTTATCGTCTTACCCAGGATAGACTAATATTTGTCTTATGTTGATAGTTGTACTTTAATCGCTCATGATGTGCTGGTCGATGTATGCACGGGTTTTTATATCTATTTATACACGCTTAAACATTATTTACATGCGGGCTATTGTCATCATCTTTTGTTATGACGTTTCGGCCGAAAATAAAGAAAACATCATCAGCTTACAACAATAAATAGTATAGCTGGCCACTCGTATTCGAGGATACCCGTCTACTAGGGGGGGGGGGCTAGCCAATCCCTATTGCAGACTCAGACGCATTTTGTTTATTCAACACCCTCAGTGCGCTTTATAATTCAACTCTGCCTAGCAGACCTTAATTACAGTTTCTGGTAAAGAGCGTGTTATCTAGTGTAATCAACAATTTGAACAAGGTCATTACGCTCAAGCCTTCGGCCACGATGACTTCGTGCTAGCACACCTATCCACGGCCCCCAATTTCACTCACAAGGCTTTAATCATCCCCTGGTATGGTTTTCGGGCACTTTCCAAAGGTGCCGCACGCTGAGATCGATCCCTCCGATAACAGTCCAATAACACCAGGAGTACGATAGCATGAAGTCTCCTTGGTGAGATTCGAACCCAGGTTTCATAGTCAGAATGCGAACGTTCTAACCACTCGGCCATAACAATAAATACAAGAGTAAACTCTGTCTGGAGAATAGAATACCTGTAATTACCTACCCTGACCAACACCAATTACTACAAAAACGAGCAGAACTTATCTCGAAATTCATACACTTAATTAAAGTTTTACAGCGTTACTTAAAAAGCGGAAAAAAATACGAATATCTTGTAAAACACTACCAATAAAGATGCAAATGTTAGGTACCATATACAACTGAATACAACGCAGATAATATAAGATACATGTGAAAAAATAATTTAAACAACTAAAATAACCAACAGCCGAAAAAAATAATAAAATAACAATTGAACAAAAAATTAAAATAAATAGACAAATTAATAAAGTAAATAATAAACAAATTAATAGACTACGATTAAACTAAAGCTAATAATAAATATCAGCAACAAATAATGAATTGATAAATATAAAATACACTAAGTAATAAATAATGATTTTATATTTAAGAAAGAACACAATACAATAACTACAAATAACCACACTGGCGTTCACAAATATTTCTACTCAATAGCCTCTAGAATAATTTGACATGTAACCGTTACCACACACCAAATAATCGTAAGGTTTAGCCAATAGACCGGAAACACGTTCGATTGATACCAGTAATGGCCCGTTGGCCCGCACACAACACACATGACCTTATGGTTGGGCTCAAGGATAATACAGACCGTCGCCGCTCTGTGTTGACCTCGTCCACTTTTATAATTACATACCTTCTATCCCTGATATTGAGCCCTTTTACACATCAATGTAGCATGCCATAAAACTGTATTTTAATCATATATACATACATATATATATATATATATATATATATATACATACATACATACATACATATATATATATATATATATATATATATATATATATATATATATATATATATGTATATATATATATATAAAGAAAGAACAGTAAGATATATAATCCGGTGTTCTTATAGATATTTTTATTTTTACAAAATAGTGCTCAATTTAAATTTACAGGGCATTAATGTTATAAATTAATTGATTTAAAATGTGTTTTTTCCGCTACACAGTTCTAATAATGTTTCAAAAATGGAAGGTCCGAATTTTTATATATATATATATATATATATGTATATGCATATATGCATTTCCTTCAAATATATATATCAATCGTTGATAGCTGCTCAGACAGACTCAAGGAGCATTGGAATAGCAAATGGTGCTTTTCAAATGCTAAACAATCTATTAAAAACAGGAAATTTTCATTTAAACAAAACCGTTCGGAACTGCTGTGCATTATCAATTGTGTTATATTGGCGGCAATTTTTGACAATATCCTCATCAAGCACTTTTACTCATAAACATAGCAAACCTTAAAACGATATTTTCATCATATACCATGTGTAACAGCAAAATTGTCCAGATCTTGTAAGAGCAAAATTGAACCTTTGTATCTTAAATATGATTAAAGATATCTTACTGGAATTCTCTGAGGTTTTTATAAGACTATTGGACTCTACTTTAAACGTAAAGAATATATTTAGCTTTAGTGGAAATGATGATCCTACTTGCTGTTGTGACCTACTCATCCAGTTTTCCTCTCTACTATTGCCTCTTTTTTAAACTTATTCACCGTTCCCTGTAGGTTCTGGAACGGATTGGTATCATTACTAAAGGCCTTAATGATCTTTTTTTTTCTCGCCATTGTTCAGTTGGGAAGACAAATTGGGGCTGACATAAAAAACGATTTTAATCTGTTCTCTTTTTGATTAACTCAAAGTTCTTATCAGTGATTCTTACAAATGGTGACAAGATGACTAAACGTCATATATGATAAATCTGGCAAAAAGAGACTCAGTTAGTCATGTGGGCCCAAAGTCGGGACCACGGAAGGAAAACACGGAACCCGGATTAGAGGTAAGAAAGATATATTAAACAAAAGGTTACAAAGATAGTGTAAGTGTAAGCGGAGCTTACTATGTGCTAGTGTCCAATATTGGTAGTCGTACGCGGCTGATACTACGGTATTAGAATACTATCTATCTATCTATCTATCTATCTATCTATCTATCTATCTATCTATCTATCTTCTCCTCCTCCTCCTCTTCTAGAGTGTTATATCGCATACTTTATATAGTCCTGGAAGAGTCCACGTTGTAGGTATGTTACGGTCTCACAACACCCCCCTTCCAAGAGTTGTCTTTTTTTTTCTTTTTTTGAAAAGGAGAAAAAAAAAACATAAAACTGATAATACTTTTTTCTCTTGAGATTTACGTCAAGCGGTTGAGTAAATTTCCTTTTCCTTCCTGAGTGTAGCAATTCAGGGGGGACTTGTGGCGTGTCGAGATCAAAGTGATCGAAAATTACGTCGATCGGCTTTTCACAGCTATTTTGTAGTGATTCCTCCGATTCCTTCAAACGGCATTTTCTGATCTGGTTCCAGTGGCGTTTGTGAGTGTTTTTCGGTCCTTGGAAAATATAGACCAGTTCGCCAATTCTTTGTTTTATGGTGCCTACTTCCCAGAATGTTATGTTGTTTTGGTAGGCCCTGAAAAAGACTTTATCGCCAGGATTGAAATATTTCTTATGAGGCGATACGGGTTTTTTTAACTTTGCTTAGCGTGGAATAAGTTTGTCGAAGACAGACTTGATTTTCCTATGAACATTGTTTCTGCAGGCGAGCTTCCCATAGGCGTGTTCGGATTATGGGTTATCCGATACACCTGCAGAAACTGTTGCAAGGCTCTATCTGTCGGTGCGCCTAGTGCCTTTTTTAAAGCCCTTTTAGAGTGTCCACGAACCTTTCGGCCTGGCCATTCGACCCAGGGTGGTACTGAGGCGTTGTAATGTGGCCCACCTGATATGACTTGCAGAAGTCACTGAATTCACTTGAGCTCGTGTAGAAATCCGATCGTGCAGTTTGTGGTTGGTCTTTTGCATTGTTGGACCTCAGACCATTTTGAGTGGCTATCCACAACAATGAGGTAGTACATGTTGTCTATAGGCCCTGCAAAATCGACATGAATTCTTTGCCATGGATGATCTGTGTTTGGCCATGGTTTGCACGTCATGGTTGGAGCTTTTGTTGCTAGCGCGCATCCTTTGCATGATTCTATCATGTCTGCTATGTCCTTGTCCATGTTTGGCCAATAAACATAGCAGCACATGAGGCTTTTCGTACGGTTCTTCCCCGGATGTCCCATGTGAAAATCCCTGAGGATTTTTCTTTGCAGGCTGTTTGGAATCACTACGCGGTCATTGTATAATAGGACATCATCGCAGAGGGAGAAAACTTCAGGCACATTGGGGTCTTTATTGCGAATTTTGCTTTTTATGGATTGAATGAATTCATCCTCTCGAGACTCCCTTTTTATGTCGGCCATAGTAACTGGGAGCTCTATTATAGTACTCGCGATCATGTTTTTGATTTCACAATTTGTCCTTAGAGTAGCAATGATGGAGTCTTCAAAGACTTCTGTATTTTTTTGGAATGAGTCGCGATAAACTGTCTGCATGGCAAATATTTTTGGATGTTAGGAACTCTATCTCTATTTGCAGTATAGAGTGGCAAACCTTTTTTAGAACCAAAAATTGTAATTGGAGGTTTATGGTCCGTCTGCATTATGAACAGTCTACCATGTAGATATCTGTGAAACTTTTGTCACAGCGAATATTAACCCTAGAGCCTCTTTCTCTATTTGGGAATATTGTTTCTCAGCTGGAAGTAGAGATCTTGATGCGTGAGCCACAACTTTTCGCGAACCATCTGGCAGTTTATGTAGAATGCAAGCACCGATGCCGTACAAGCTTGCATCACTTGCGACTATGATGTCGAGACTAGGGTCGTAATGGGTGAGGGAGAGGTCCGAAGTAAGAGTTTTCTAGATCTTCTCGAATGCGTCTTGGCATTTCGAGGTCCATGACCATGGTTTGTCCTTTTTTAAGAGTAGGTTGAGAGGCCCTCTCAATTGTTGCATGTTCTTAATAAACCCTTGGTAAAAGTTAGCTAGGCCGAGAAAGCTTTGTAACGCTTGAACGTTATCTGGGGCCGGCATGTTTCTGATCGCGTTGGCTCTTTCTGGATCCGGCCGACGACCGTCTTTATTTATGATGTACCCTAAGTATTTAATCTCTGGTAAGAAAAAGTCACACTTTGCCTCCTTAACCTTAAATCTGTATTCTTGTATCTTTTCGAATACGTTTATTATGTGATTCCGGTGCTCTGCTGTAGTTTTACTAGTAACCAGTATATCATCCAAATAGTCTGTTGCGTAGTCAAGGTCGCCCAGCATGACGTCCATGACCTGCTGGAAAATTGCAGGCGCAACCTTTACTCCAAAAGCCAATCTGTTTTATTTGTACAACCCTCTATGGGTGTTTATGCAGAGCAATTTGGAACTTTCTTCTTCCACCTCTATCTGAAGGTATGCGTTCGAGAGGTCGATTTTAGAAAAAAATTTTCCACCATTGAGTTTATTGAAAATTTCTTCAGGGCTTGAGAGAGGATAGTGGTGATCTTGTAAGGCATCGTTTAACCCTGTGGAAAAATCTGCACATACTCGTATTTGATGGAACTTCTTTTTTACGTAGATCGTAGGTGCTGCCCACTCGCTGAAATCTGTTTTTGACAGAATACCTGCTTGTTCGAGTCTATCTAACTCTTTGTTGATTTGCTCTAGAGCAGCGAAAGGGACATTCCGTTTCTTTTTGAATACCGGTTGTGCACCGTCCTTCACCTTGAACTTAACTTTCATTTTATTACATTTCCCAAGGCCGCCAGAAAAAACAGGGGGAAATTGTTGTTTGAGTTCCTTTTTTAGATTTACCAAATTGGACGTCGTACTTTGTATCTTGCGATAAAATGTACTCATTGGGCAATCCCAAAGATTGAATTTTTCTATCCAATCTGTTCCAAATAAGTTATCTTAAGTTTTTAATACGTAGGCTTTGAGATTTTTGGTAACTCCATTTAGTGTTACTGTAAGTATTACCTCGCCTAAAATGTTAATCTTTTCGCCCGTTACGGATTTTGCTGCTTTATCCGTTTTTAATAAGGTCGGCTTGTTTAATTTTTGCCAAGTACGCCAGTTAATGGTTGAAAGATCGGAACACGAGTCAAGCTGGAATTTAATGGAATAATTGAAAATATCCACAGTTACATATTTCCTTAAATTCCTATCGACAATATTGTCAGATTGAGCTTGCCTAATTTTATTTTTGGGTTTTCTCATTCTGTTGGCGTACCAGCACCGAGTTAAAGTATGCCCACTTTTATTGCAATTTTTGCAATATTTTTTGTTTTTAACTGGACAGAATTTCATCCAATGCCATTTACCACAATGGTAACATGGTCCGGGCGGTTTCTTTAACCCATTTGGGTTTTGGTTACTGCGGAATTTAGGACATGAGATTTGCCTTTTGTCTTTTTGAAGGGAATAGGAGGTACACTTGCTTCTGATTTTATTAATCTGAGCCACACCTGATTCCTCGATAGTGTTTGAGTCACACTTTACAGATATTACTCTTTGGCAGTCCTCTGCCAGTTTTTGGAGAGTCAATCCTTGTTCGTTCTCAAGCTTGGCCAGTACCTGTCGTCTGACTTCGGCGTCTTCTGCTGATACAAGACCTTGTGCGACAATTAAGCACTTGAAATCATCGGCAATCAGTTCGGCTAGTTTAAAATCATTACAGAGCTTGTTTACCGATGTTGCAAACGTTAGAAAATCTTGCTGGTTGTCTTTGACTGTGTTCAGGCATTTCCAGCGTATGTGGAACAAGGTTGTGTTAGGCCCGAATAGTTCCGATAGAAGCTTAATAGTCTCTGAAAAATCCAAGCCAGTGGTTTTCTTGGGTAGTATGAAGTCTACGAACCTACTATTTTCTGTAGTTCCCAGTTTTCTCAATAGTAGACGTACCTTTTTTTACTGGGCCATTGTTCACAGTCTACGTTGAAAATATCTTCGTGGCGCCTGTAAAAAGCCTCGAACGTTTTGTCGTTCTCTGGTACGTATTCAAAGGTTTCCATTGAATTGTAGATTGTACTCTGGGAGAATATTGTATCTTTTTCTGAGTTTGAGCCTTTTAATGCATTTACGAGTAATTCTTTAAGTTGTTTCTGTGGTACTTCAGCATTCTGAAGCGTAATTTGTTGGAATTCTATTTGTTGTTTATGTAATTCCAAAAATAGTTGTTGTCTTTCTTCTGATTTTTGTTGCTGATCCAAATGTACTTTTAGCATTTGGGCAATTACTTTTTGAAAATCTTACATATTTAGACAGACAAAAATGACAGCGATTTTTTGTTGCTTTGAAACCCGTGTACCAAGGGGAGGTACACAAAAAAATCTTGATAGATTTTTTTTTTTTTTTTTACAAAAGAAAATGGACAGACAATTAGTTAAACTAAACTAATTATGTGTTTAACTTTTTTGAGATTCCGTGGTTCCGTTAATTTTAACGTAATTGTATAAATTTTCCCCACACTTATGTATCTTTTTTTTTTATAGAGGTACAAAAAAGAGAAAACTCGCCTCAGTGAATTTGAGGGGAGAATAATTTTATGCACGAATTCAACTCAGTTACATAAAAAAAATTTTAGATAGTTTTTTTTCGAAAACTTGTGTCGTAAGTAATACGTTGGCTCTTGTGTTGTCAGTTTGTTTTATGAACAAACTGTTTTTTTGTGTGTGGGGGGGTGTAAGCAATCGTTCTCGCAATGTTATTTAGAGAGACTTTAATATTCCGTAGATGTCGAATCGCTAGTTCCTCACTGCTGTTTGGTATCGGAATATTATTTTTTTTTATATGTAGTCGCTGGGTGTTGCGCTTAAATCGCTAATGTAGTAATACCAGATTAATTTCTCGTTTAACACTGCTGTGGGAACGTGTGGAGTTTCTGTGTATTTTTCGAGTACTCTGTCACTATTGATATGGTGAGAACGAAATTCTCGAATCTTTCTGTCACCACTGATGTGGTACTGGTAAGGTATTGAGGTTTCAGCGTGAGTGCGTTTCTCGAATTCTTTGTCGCCACTGATGTGGGCCCAAAGTCAGGACCACGGAAGGAAAACACGGAACCCGGATTAGAGGTAAGAAAGATATATTAAACAAAAAGGTTACAAAGATAGTGTAAGTGTAAGCGGAGCTTACTATGTGCTAGTGTCCAATATTGGTAGTCGTACGCGGCTGATACTACGGTATTAGAATACTCTCTCCCTCTCTCTCTCCTCCTCCTCCTCCTCTTCTCCTAGAGTGTTATATCGCATACTTATATAATCCTGGAACGGTCTCACAACAGTTAGCTTAGTTGTTGTTTTTTTTATATATTTTGTGGGATTGAAAATTATCCCAAGCTGTTACACGATTTCCACAATTTTGCTTTTACACCCGGTATATATATATATATATATATATATATATATATATATATATATATATATATATATAAAGATAAAGAATAAAAAACAGAGAAATAATATGTGAGCACAAAACTCGGCACATTCTATTATCTACAAACGCCATAACATAAAATTTGAGAGAAATTTATAACAAACACTTATAAAATAATTAAAATTTAAACAAAGTAAAACAGCTAACTTTATATCAGAAGCAAGAATTTGCTTAATAGGGTGTAAACAATAGCCTCAGATGTACATCGTCGAGTCATTTAAAGGAAGTGAATGCGAACATAAGAGAGGGTGAAATTTTAAAATACTCAGTGCACTTTAAATATAATTTACCCAGACGAATGCCCTGCGGTTAATGTACGCGCGGGTTATTCAGTTTATCACCTGTTCATACTAAACTGACGTTGAAAGAATATGGGATAGAAAAACCCTATAACGAATGAATACATAAATGAAAAGTGATTTGAAAAAACAAAATCAAAAATTGATAAAGTAAAAGAAAAAAATAACGAAGCCTTTATATGATTAATACGAATCACGTCCTGTCTCGCTGAGGGAGATTTAGTTTAAATAAAATCCCTGTTACAGAATGACGCTTGTTTGATAGGTGAAATATATCTAAATAAATGTTTTCCAAATTGTCTAATATAATTACCATATATATATATATATATATATATATATATATATATATATATATATATATATAAATGCGCAGGTATGCAGAAAATAGAAAAGAACACGTTGGGTGCATAACTTAATTTTAATAATTATTTGTATGGTTTCGGCTCTCGCTTTTGAAACCTGACAATTCTTATGTAGCGAAGGAATCATATTTTTAAACAAAAAATATTATATATATATATATATATATATATATATATATATATAAAATATCTGTCTATATATACATCTGTCATACTCATTTTGACTTTCTCTGTCTCCCTATATATATACATACATATATATATGTATATATATATATATATATATATATATATATATATATATATAAAATATCTGTCTATGTATGCATCTGTCTCCCCCATTCTCTCTTTTCTCTCCCCCATATATATATATATATATATATATATATATATATATATATATGTGTGTGTGTGTGTGTGCGTGCTGAAAATTTCATAGGTCGACGAGGAAGGAATTATATTATGACTGAAATCTTCTATGTATTCATTTCAACAAATGTTTTCCAAATTGTCTTATACAATTACCATATATATGTGTATCTCTATTTATCTATACATGTATATATATCTGTCTCTTTCTCTCTCTAACTATCTATCTATCTATATATATATATATATATGTGTGTGTGTGTGTGTCTGTGTGTGTGTGTGTGTGTGTGTGTTTAAGCAGCAATCCTTCTTTTATGCACATTTCATTGAAAACGACAGACAAGGTGTTTTTATTTAGTTTTTCTCATGCGATCTAATTTTTTTTTTCTTTTCGGGTGATAAATTATATAAAAACTGTCCGAATGTTCTTCTTATCCGAGCGCTTTCGGCTATACATTTAGCCACCTTCAAGGATTATATTTTAACTGTGAAAATTAGAAATAGTTTGTTGTATGTATGTTTTATAAAATGTTTTCATTTTTTTATTCCAAACACGGTCAAGATATTATGTCCATGTTCAAAGTTAATATTATTAAGTGTTGGTTTGTTTGTTTTTATTAATAAGGGTTCCATTATTTTTAGCCTTTTTTTGCATGTACATGATACTATTATATTAGTGTTGTCGACAAGTTTGTTCCGAATAGTGTCCGGGATATTTAAATGAGATCTAATTGAGTCAGAAAGGCGTAGAGTTAGTCTACGTGACAAACATGTTGTAGTGTGTCCTATATAATTATTTAAGAATTTTGATTGATCAGGAATACAATTCCTTAATGGGCATTTAAATTCGTAAATAATATTTGCCCTATTAAATTTTGTTTTAGGAGGTGAATTATTATTGTTAACTATAAGGTTAGAGGTTTAAATTTTTTTATAATTAATCTATTTTTTTTGCTATTGTCAATTGGTGTTATACATTTTTTCATAATGTTTTTAATTCTGCATTCATCCTGTTTATAATTTTCGTTCATCTGATTTTATATATGTATGTGTGTGCGTCTGTGCGTGCGTATGTGCGCACATGCGCACAGCGGTGAGTGGAAAGTTTTATAGGCTGATTATGAAGGATTGATGCTAGAGCAGTGAAATCTAATACGTAATAATTTCATCACTACTTATTAATAACTTGTTTTTGACAGGTAAACTGGCATCTGGCTGTTCAGAGAAGACTTCAAAGGTAACTAGTAGCAACATCTCTTAAAAAATGGACAAAATTTAGCAACGTGTTTTTACCAAATACCTGCAGAAAAGGGTTTAACCGCCAAGGACATTCTATGCTTCCTCGGCAGTTCAAAAGCAGTCAGCTGTATTTAGGAAGAATGGGAAAGTCTTGAAGTTGACTCGAGGTCTGGATGCCCTGCAACTGTCACCACCAAGGAAAACATTGATCGTATTCACCACAGGGCGATGGCTGACAGACGACCCACTGTAAATAAAATAGCCAATCCCATGAGGGAGTTGAGAATCTTCTGCACAATGAACTTGGCATGATGAAGGTTTCACCTGGGTGGGTTCCACGCCTTCTGACACCTGACCAAAAACGTACCAGTTAGATCACATCATAAGATAATCTGACGTTGTTTGATCAAGATCCAGCTGGTTTCCTTGAACGTTTCCTAAGCCAGGATGAATATTGGGTTCCTCCCTTTGAGCCACCAGAGACAAAGAGAAAATCTATGCAGTCAAAGCATCCCTCCTCACCCGCTCCAAAGAAGGCTACGGTCGTTTAATTTGTAGGAAAGTTGATAGCCACAGTTTTTGGAGACGCAAAAGATATTGTGTTCATAGCCTATCTTCACACATCAATGGAGAGTACTATGCCAAACTGCTGAAATATCTGTCTATGTATGCATCTGTCTCCTATTAAGACCAAACGCACAGGAAAACTGACGAAAGGGGTTTTGTTTCATCCAACACACAAATCATTTGTTTCAATGGCTGCTCTGCCTGACCGGGGCTTTGAGTCACCCTTCTTATTCTCCTATCATCAGTTCCCCAACATGAAAAAAAAAAAACACTTGGCTGGGAACCAGTATCGTAGTGAAGAGGAAGTCATATCTGCTGTTGATGTTTGTTTTGTTTTTGTTTTTTTTGACCAACGGAATCGCCAGTAGGATCCAAGCATCGCAACAGCTATGGGAAAAAAATTGGTTGAACCGTAAAGGAAACTATATTAAAAAACAAAAAAACAAAAAAACTTTTAATAATATTCCATGAGAATATCTTGGTCAGCCTATGAACTTTTCGCCCGACCCTCGTATATACCGGTGTTTGTCTCTGTGCGTCTATGCCTATGTCTGTGTTTGTGCGTGTGCCATTTTACATCACGAGAACTTAATTATGGACGTAGTTTACTTGTACAGTGATTCAATGTGCATTATTATCATCAGATCAATCTAGCTCTATTTTTCAGTCACTTGAGGACGAAAATTACTTTCCTTATTATTAAATTTACCATTTTCCTGTCGCTGCACAAGACGGAGAATAATTAATAGCCGGAAAGTGGTAAACGAAGAAAGCGTCGAGTGTAAATGTTTACTTCGCGCAACTTTCAACAGACACTGGCTATTCAAATTAAAACTAGCGCGACACAGTAACATGGAAAATGGGATGGCAATTTTTTAAAGTTATGACGAATTCTCCAGACATTTCCCATCAAACTACTATTTATTTAGCTCCCTTTTTTTATCATTTCATCCTAAGTAAGGCGATAATGCCACGAAAAAGCAAGGGGTTCTTTCTTTCTTTTTATGTACCATGTTCTTCCAGGACGTAGGCGATCATGGCTCTCCACCTCCCTTTATCCCTTGCAGTTCTGAACAAGTTCCTTCCCTCTGCTACCTCCCCCAGACCACGTTCTGTCATCCCCAAGCCCACCAGGAAGGTCATGCTCTGCTTTCCCTTGTCTTTCTTTCCCTCTATTCGACCCGTGAGTATCAGATTCTCTAGGCCCTCTTTCCTCATTATATATCCCAGAAACTCCAGCTGCCTCTTCCTGATGTTAAGTATAAGCCTTCTCCTTGTTTGCATCTTCTCCAAAATCTCATTGTTGCTCACACGCTCAATCTATGATGTACTTAGCATCCTTCTTTCTTCTCCGTCGCCTCGAGTCTCTTCTTCATCATTAAGGAAATCGTCCAACATTCGCTGCCGTAAAGAAGGACAGATGTCACGCAACAGCTCAGTATTCCTTTCTTCGTTACTAAACTTACATTTACGAAAATACCACATACTCAAGGAGAAACCTACTAAAAACCCCATGATGTAAAAATGAAGTATAAGCCTTCTCCTTGTTTGCATCCACTCTAAGACCCTATCGTTGCTCACACGCTCGGTTCAAGAGAATGCAGAGAGTCTAGCGAGGAGAACGGATAATGAAAGAACTGGTTTTATGAACACTGGCTGCATTTAAATTTTTGAAGAATGTAGATGGCAAGAAAGCAAGAAATCGGAAGGGAGTTTCACAAGTAGGAAGTGCTAAAAAAAGAAACAATTAGGATAGAATTTACGGTTACATCTAGCTAATTTAACAGTAAAAAGGTGAGACCTCTATGCCAATCGAGTATTACGCTTAAATCCATGCAATCGAGGTAGCAAGGAAGAGATCTCATTAGAAAAGGGAGAGATAAGCCACGTCATGAAACCGAGATGCCAGGTCAGGACCGATAACATTACAGACATTACTTTGGAATTTGTTCAAAATCTCCTCATATATAGCCGGAACACCAGACAAGCAATATTCAATGGCCTGACCAGTGATAATATTCATATATCTACAAGATGTATTCTGACGAGAAGAATCACTTCATTTTGTTAATAGTTATAAACTGACAATGACGCTTTTAAAATGTCGAAGATTTTATTAAATTTTAGCAATAAATGTAAATGATGCAGCCACTCGTATCCGGGGATGCCAGTTTACTAGAGCGGCTATATAATCCCGATTGCAGACTCCTGCTCAGGCACATTTGTGTTTATCCAGCACACACAGAGTCCACCTGTGGTTTATACTGCAACTATGCTGATCGGACCTTAGTTACAGTTTGTGGGAGATAGCGCGTTATCTAGAGTGATCAACACTCTTAACAAAGCCAACACGCCCAAACCCTCGGTCACAATGACTTGTGACTTCCTGCTAGCACAGCCACTGATAGCTACCCAATTTCACTTGCAAGGGAACACGTGGTGTGGTTTTCGTCGTACGCCGTACGCTGGGATCGCCCCCTCCAGACGGATAACATCAAGAAATCATTTTCCTAACAAACTATTGTGATGTCAACGAACACTCGTTAACACTTTTGGGATGTCGACGAATAATGGTGGTCTCTTTTGTAATGCTCGTTGTAGTAGAGACTTTGTAATCGCAGATAAAACGACCGTTGAACAATACTGGTGTCAGACGCCTTCGAATAACAGTCGCACTAAGATACTTGCTGGATAATACTCGCTCAAATAGTAACCACACGAATAATGATTCAAACATTAATCAGTATAGTGATCAGTATAGAGAAATAGTGTAGAAATAGTGAACTATATAGTAATAGATGATAGAATAGAAATGGTGATCCATTAGACGCCACGCTAATTCCCATATATATATTTTTTCTTTACTATTACGTGATCAACATATTCAAAATGGGATCGCCAGTGTTTGCTGACTGGTGATCTGTGTTTTAAACTCAAGCGTCGTCAGCGAGGCTTTATTGCTATATAACACAAATCGACCATGGTGAGATTCGAACCCACGTCTCTTGGACAGAAAGCGAACGTTCCAAACACTCTGTCAGGTACCCCATAAAATTTTGGAAGTAATCGCTCCTTTATTAAGAAATTAACAATGTGAGTGAAAGATTTCTTAACCCTTGCAGCCCTGCCCACCGTTTTACCGGTGGTAGAGAAAAATGACGTAATGCCGAGAAGTAGGTAAACACTTGGAACTATTTTTATATTTACCGAGTAACATTACATACTAATTATTTACGAATTTTAACTCAGTCTGGAAGGTTCAAATTGTTCAGGAACGCAAGCTTCAAAGGATTAAGAACGCTAAAGGAAAGAAATTTGATAAGTGAATAACTATGCTGTTTATTTAAAAGAATTGTTTAAAGCATACTAGAAACCTTTATAGCATCCTTGCATTCTGAAAATCAGATTATTTGTGACTAAACCGGCTCCTTCTCCATGCTAGACAAGTAGAAGGATTAAAAACAAAACATATCAAAAGACAAGTTGGCACCTTCACGTGGCGTAATCATTAGCAAGCTTGATTCACTAGAAAAATGATGACTGGATGGATGCCCCATAATTTCGGCTTTGCGTCACATCTAAGCTACGCTTAGAAAATCACCATATCAAAGGGCAGTGAACCTTCTTGTCAGGTCAGTGTCCATCTAGCACAATGGGGTAGGCTGGTTTCCATAGCTACATATGTAGCCGGTACGATAATCAGTGAATTCAACTGTCAGGGCGTAGTGTTTCTCAGATGGAAATAATGTCCAAGGCGATCTTTCAAGTTGTAGTTTAACCTGTAGAAAGAGGACCCCCACTAGGTATACTTTCCAAGACACGCCCCGTAAAAATGAATACCTTTCCGATATTCAACCCAGATACGTGCCGAGAACTGGTCAGGTGCTCCGCTATGCAGCGTCTTTATGACAACATGCGAAACTTTGGAGGGTTAGGATTTTGTACGTCTTGGAAGCACATGGCATTTTAAAAAAATACGACCATTGTATTTAATAAACTTTCAATATTAATAAAACTGTTCTGCATATCCGTGAGTTTTCGTCTATTTTTTACTTATTGTCGAGGGTGATTTTTATTGTGTTATATTTAACTGACTGTATGGATTTGTTTATATATATATATATAAAATTATAGTAATGAAAAGAAAAAAGTCAGTACTCAGTCACATCAACTATGAAAACGGCCACAATGTACTGACCGTATTTGAATATTAAAACATTCCTATAAATCTAGATATATACATTAAAAATACAAACATTTACTTAAAAAAGAAAAATATAAATCATTCTCGATAATGGTTAAAAGAAATGCCAAAGGTGCTCAACGATGCAGAAAATTTGGACAATTTTACACAATTTATGACAAGAAAAGAAAACAATTACAGGAATCCAAGAAAAATTAAATAAAATGTAGTCGCAGTATCTTGTCAGTGGTTTTAATCAAAACTTTATATATATATATATATATATATATATATATATATATATATATATATATATATATTCATTAAGAAATGGACAAAGTCCGACAATTTATTTATTAAACATTTTTATGTTTAACGTTCTTTTTATAGATACAATTATTTAAGTAAATGCTCTGTTTATAATAAACAGTATTAAATAACATTTACCGGCCTGAATGTCCGAGAAATTTTCATTCAGGCCGGTAAATGTTATTTAATACTGTTTATTATAAACAGAGCATTTACTTAAATACTTGTATCTATAAAAAGAACGTTAAACATAAAAATGTCTTTAATAAATAAATTGTCGGACTTTGTCCATTTCTTAATGCATGACGTCATTTGTTAACATTCGATACGCCATGAGCAGTTATGAATGTACGAGATTCATGGAAGATTGAAGTTTATAAGCAGTAAATTCAGCCTTGCCAACCGAACGATCCTTTGTGGCCGAGCGGTCAAGGAACGTCAGCGTAAATGAAGGTTCCGTATAGGATGCAGGTTCGAATCCTGTCAAAGGACGAATATTTTCTATGAAAATTTCTCGGACATTCAGGCCGGTAAATGTTATTTAATACTGTTTATTATAAACAGAGCATTTACTTAAATACTTGTTAAAAAATTAAAATGTCTTAAATAAATAAATAAATAAATGAATAAATATATATATATATATATATATATATATATATATATATATATATATATATATATATATATATATATATATATATATAAAAACTTTGTTGGGACTAATCAAAATAACCACATCAAATCTAAACTAGTCATGACCAATATAGTGTATGAATTTAAATGCCCAGTACAAGACCGCATTTCACAAATCAATTACCTATATCGGTCATACAACCACCTCCTTAAGTAAGCGCCTCACGTGTCACTTGTCAGATCAAAGTGTTACAGAAACATCTATCAACCCACAATTTACAAGAACCCTTAAAAAAATTCTATACAAATCACATTACCAGAAACATCTCGCTATTAGAGAGGCCTGTATATCAAACATCTCACCCCTCCTATAAACCTCAACTTATTTAACAGTGGAAATGGGGTGTTTTTAAAAGTTTTTAAAAAGTACAGAGATATAGAAAGATACGAAATCCTGCCGCACTCAACACGCGTAGGCTCGAAAAAAAGGCTCCTATTCAGAACAACGCAAATAAAATACAACTTAAACAGCCAAAAACATTTAAGAAAACTAACAACACCAAAATGAAAGCCACCGAGAAAATGGCTAAAGAATTGGCCGAAAGCTCTTGGCACAATGAAAATTATGGAACATTTTTGTTCTCCTAGAAAAAACAACGTAAAGATGCCGGAAAAAATAGATAAAAATAATTAAATCTTGCTTTTCCGCATTATTTGATAAAAAGAAATGTTGCTCCTCAAATATACAACAATATATATATATATATATATATATATATATATATATATATATATATATATATTCATGAAAACCGCTACACGTGTGTTGAATTCATTTATTTTGAAAATGTTCAACTCTTCTTGTTGCACTCGCTAACACTGCCCGCTACAATAGTTTGAATAAATAAATTATACAATAGAGACATTTCTTATCACCTTCAAGGAATTGTAGCCAATATTCTATTCTCACGAAAATAGCAATACAAATATGACCAGACATGACAATAACTGCCAGGCAATTATTTTTGGTCTTTGTTAATGGGAAAGATACTAAGAGACTTTCACTTTCATTTTGTCAGCGTTGTCTCAGAGATAACGTGACATGTTCGGGGTTTCAACCTCTGACATATGAAAATGAAAAGGCAATTATGCTTGGCGAGTTTATTATATACTCATCTTGTAATTAACTACAGAAATCTAAAATGTCGGACTTAACAGCCATATCATGTTGAAACACGGGTTCCCTACGAGCACCGAAGTTAAGCAACATACCTAGATGGTTATACCAGGTGCTGTAAGCTTGGATGCGTTGGTGGCGGATAATAGATCGGAACTGTTAATCGGAGAGCAGAGTTTCTGTTCCAGTTCCGTTATTAATATTCACTTACGCGCAAATACCCTTGGTAAAGGTATAATTGCATCCCGCTATGTATTAAATAGTAGGACTTGTATTACTAAACCATTATTATCTCCCACAAAAATATTATCTGACTTTAAATAAATTGTAAAGGGTTGATAAACAGTAAAAAAATTAATCAATCAATCAAAACCTATTTATATATTTTTTATAAAAAGAAAACCTTTTAACAAAGGATTCTGTTTCTTTCAGGCTCTCCATATGGAAATGCGAGCTTATCAACGTTCCTTTCAGATTTCACTTTTTTTCTTTAAAAAAGCATGAAACCATTTCTCCCTACTCTCTATCCGATTGATTGAATTTTAAATAAAATTTCTCGTCGCCATGTTTGAAGCATGTTTGTTCATTTGTCAAAATATTTTCTCTTTCATTACAGGAGCTAACATCAGTATCATGATCATCTGCAGTCGTCCCAGTCCTCACTATCCAGCCTCGATAGAGTTCAAAAGCATTTACATGGTCCTGCGTATCATGAATTCCTTTCCACCCTACAACGCCTTTCTCAGAGACGAAACGTTGCTAGCCTGCACTATACTCTATAAAGTAGGTGTTCCTTAATTCCATCAGTCCAGACCTTCACAGCTAACACACGCCAGACCACGTAGACTGAACCGACACCTTCATACTAATTCCTTTTATATTCCACTGGTAAGGAGGAAGTTCCATGTAAACAGCTACTTCCCCAGAAGTGTTACATTGCGGAACAGATTCCAGAGGAGTCGCTTCTCAGATGACGGTAATCTTAACCTCTTCAAGATCAAGGTTAAACGTTATCTATCCTACATATTATCATCATATTCACCTTTTGCGGTCTACTTGTACGCATATCGACGAACTTCATTTAGTAACCATCTCCCTTGAGTGACTTTTAGACATTGTATTAGTGGGACTACATTAATAAAAAAAACAAGACGGTTGAATCATAATAGGCAATACCGTGGTCCGTTAAATCGAGGGCTTAATCTACCAAGAATCAATTTTGAGAAAATGGGAATGGTAATGACATATTAAACGTTTTCCTATAAGTAAAAATTTGTCACTCATTGACCGAGCAGCCAGTACAGATACCGGTTGAAATTTATTAAATCTTTATCTTAAAAGACGTTTTTTGTAGGAAACAGGTTTCTTGGCTCCAGAGAAACCTCTTTTCTACAAAAAAAATCTCTTAAGAAAATATTTAATTAATAAAATTAATTAATAAATTTTTAGCCATATTTGCGTAAACGGTGACGCATTCAAAGTTCCGTTGTATATTCTGTTCACATATGGCGGACATAAAATAATTCTATGACTTATAAGGTGGCCAGAGTCCACTGCGAGAAAGATTAAATTTGATTGATTGGTATGTTTTCTACGACTTATCATATCTTTTACAGGTTGCATGAGGTCTGAAAATACTTTTAGATTGTAAGAATTTTATTTTGAGATAATGTTTTAGTGATACAAGTTTAACCTATAGCCCGGAGGAGAAGAGGTGAATTCATATCTTTCCCAAGAAGATTTACACGTAAAAGAATATAAAGAAACCAACGGGAATTGGAACAATTTCATTCCGATTAACAATTACGAGTCGTTTTTATATCCATTAAATCACCAATACATCCAACCTTACAGTACCTTGTATTATCAAGCGGTTACCCATCTAGGTACTGACAAGGCTCGACGTTGCTTAAGTTCGGTTATCGTACGAGAAACGACGTTTCAACGTGATAAGCAATAGAGGAGGTTTTAATTATTATAATGGTAATTAAATGTGAAGTCAGTATTTTTTTGTTTTGTTTTGTTTTTGTTTGGCTGCTATATAAAAGTAGAGGATATGGGCGCTATCATCTCGGTGAAAATAATTTAAGTCCTTTTTTTTTTGTTCTTTCATTTTCATTTCATGTTTGAATTCGGAGTAAGATTTGTACACTGACGTCCTACCTCATCAAAGGGAGGTAATTAAAAAAAAAAGTAAAACTTGTTTAGAAATTCTGGGATATGTTTTCTTTTTTTGTTTTTTGTTGTTTTTTTTTTTTGTTGTTTTTTTTTTTTTTTTGCTTTTACACATATTTGCACGATGGGAAAACATTTTATTTAATTCAATTATTTATTTACCACACGACGTTGATTAAACTCGGTGATCGTACGGGAAACGGTGTTTCAACGTGATACCGCCACAAACCATGCAGAAGATTTTAATCATTATAGTGCTAATTAATAAATATGAAGTCAGTTTGGGTGGGTTGTTTTTGTTTTTTTTTTTGGGGGGGGGGCTTCTAGATAAAAGACTAAAGCCGAACATCATCTACCATGTATTCTACTGTGAAAGCTGAATAACATATCACATTTGTATTATAACAAAGCTCTCAAGAAAGGACCATAACGATTTGATATGCCGTTAAACAAACCAGTCAATCATATTTCTATGGATTAAGCCGATCCCTGACTTTATGCATATCCACCTCTATGTGTAATTAGATGCTGAAATGTTAATAATTTGAACAATTTTAAGATGTCAACTACAGATAAAACTGTTGCTCTAAAAATGTATTGTTGATAATTTTATTATAAATAGGTATTATTTGTATAAAAAAAAGTATTGCTGGTATATTTACTGTAAAAATGTATTTTTATACTTTCATAGAGTTTTGTTTGGGGTTTTACTATTTGCTCATAACTGAGAGCCTAACAGGTGCTGCCATACCGGATCAGGGTAGACCTGGGAACATCAATTTAGAGGTTGCTCCTCAGATCTTCCAAATCAAAGGCCTTGCTGCTAGATGGAGTTTATCGTCATACCCAGAAAGAGATATACTGTATTGATGGTAAATTCAGAAGGAATAATGAAAGAACTTTTAGACAAGATAAGGGGAACTGCGGCCAAAACGTTTTGAAAGAATAAAAGTACATTTTTATAGTAAAAATACCAGCAAGACTATTATAGCCAAAAAATACCAGTAATACATTATTGGAAAAGTAAGAGAAAAATTACCAGGAATAGATTTTTAAAAATAAAATTAGCAAAAGAAATAAATTTAGGTATTAAACAAACCAATTTAAACCACAGTATCATCCCTGTATTTTACATTGCTATGGTTGTGTCTGTTATAATAAATCCTGGTAGACCTTATTGTTCTCCGACGATCGTCTCGTTCTATAGACTAAATACATTCGTTGAAAATATTCTTATAAGTTTTACTCCCACATTCGATTACATTTTCTATACGCCATAGATGTAGTTCGCTTGGACATCTGCCATGAAAATTGCGATAGAATATCGCGTAATGTTTCGTTTCTGAGAAAGGCTTTGTAGGGTGGAAAGCAATTTATGGCACATAGGGCCGTGTAAACTCTTTTGAACTCTGTCAAGGCCGATTGTCAACAGAAGTTGCCAATTACTCGAATATCTTTCTTGCGTAAATTAAGTTTTCCATGTTCGAGTTACCGTAGACTTCACAGAGTCAAATTTTAGTCTCCCCGGCCAGAAGGTTTAATAAACGTCACGGTTATGTATCCCGTAACCCAATAGAATTGTCGGCGTACCTTATGTACTGGCGTATCTAGGTCAAAATCACCTGATGAAGCCTTCTTCAGGCTTGTCTGAAATTTAGAGTTGCCCTTTTCCTAGACTGATTGCTACCAAAGGTAAGATAACCAGAATCTGTATTATACATTTCTAAGTCTGTTTGGATTCGTCTGTTTGGATTTTCTAAGCGTAGCTTAGGAATGGCAGACGGGCAGAGAGAATGGGGCAAACGGACAGAATCGATCTCACTACTCAGTCGTAATTGATCTAGCGAGACAAGCTTGAAAAGCATTACACCAGGTCAATATGTCCTCTACCATTCGTCTATGAATTGAATGCTGCTGTCAAATTTCGTCTGGTGCTTCTGTTCTGTGTTTAGAGATTCTTGATGAAAAACAAAGAAGAATCTGCAAAGTTATCTGTCCTGACCGGGCATCTCGGTTTCAGTCACTTCCCCGTGCCCCTTCTATAAACATTTCCATGGCAATTGTTTTGATGAGCCTTTCTTTTTTGATAAATCGGCTTTCCATTTAAGCACAGTACTAGATTGGCAGTTAGATCTCTTGATTTTATAGTTTTAATTGCTCGATGTCACCGTAAGTTCTATGCTAACAGTTTCTTCTCTTGCAATTCTTGCTTGTGTAAATATCTAGCGGCATCTTGCTTCCCAGTCAACTTTGATGTTTCAGAAACGTAAATGTAGTGCCAATCGTTATATTCTATATTCTTAAAACCTGTTCTTTTATTGTCCTCTTCGCTCTATAATGTTTTAGTTTTTCACACATTCTCACGCCCAGTAACCTCATGCAACTTAGTGGCTTTATTTCCTTGCTTGGGGTAAAATTATGTAAAAAAAAAACCTTAAAGCAGAACTCTAAAAGTAGGAGTTAATGAAAACAATAAGAATTAAACTAGGTTCACTGATAAGCAATTCCCTTTTGTTAAGGACCAAAAATTAATTACGAATGAAGGATCAAAGCTTACTAATTAGACATGGCAGTTATGAATGAATCTAGAGCACACTAACATATCTTTCGCGTCAGTGGCAGCGTACACAGTGGATGACAGCGGAAATATCTGTCCCTTTTGTGACAACGCAAGACTGCATTCAACAAGAACAGAAAGAAAACTTATGGAACTCGGTTGGTCTATTCTACCTTATCCGCCATATTCGCAAATTATTACTTTTTTTTTTCAATTGCTATAAAATAGTCTGATGGGTTAAACCATCCCTAAGGCAAACGGGATTCAAGAGTTCGTCGAAAATGGTTTCGCATCAAAACCTGTAGAATTTGACTCAAAAGTTATCTGATATGTGACAGCGAGTCATTGCAAATAGCGGATGTAATATATAATGTAAGTGTTCTGTATGTTTTTGACAAATAAACAAAAACGTAAATTATTTATGAGTCAAATGACGAAATAAATATTAAATGTTCTTAGACATTTTTTTCTTTAAGGTTAACAAATCTAAAAGATGTGAATAAAAGGTCGTGACATATACAATCGAATTTAATTGGTTTAGTGTATTATCAAATCGATCAAGAGGGTGAGAAATAATTTTCTTAGCATTTTATTTTTTTTATTATTTTTTATTTTTTTGCTGTCTCGTTCAGAAAACGATAAAGATTTCATTAACAGAATTAACAGACTTTATTTGAACGAGACATATTTTTTAGAAAGAATTATTTAAGTCAGATCAAGTGAATGATTCTACAGCGGGGTTCAGTTTACAATACAAATATAATTCCAAATTGGGCATCGTTTTTACGCCCGGATCTATGCCTGGCAATTAAAGGAGGGAAATGGATATAAGCCTGGGTCCTGATTTTCTCCCGTTTACGCAAATGGGAAAGAAATTTCAAAATCCAATAGGAATGGTTATATTAGCCGTTTCTCTATAAGGGAAAAAAAATTATCATTCTTTGACCGATCAGCCAGTACTGTCTTCGGGTATATTTTATAAGATCTTTCTCTTGAAACAATTTTTCAAGAAATCAAGTTTCTCAAACCCAATAACTCTTACTACACTTTCCAGAATTAATGGGGTTTTCCTTTTTAATCTTCTATTTGAAATATACTTTCTGTTATTATTTGGTACAGTTCTTCGTTTGTGATTCCAAAATTTTCAAAGCAGGATTATCTTTGCCAAGATATTTAGACTTTACTCAATCAAACCTTTATTTCACGACTAATTTTGGGAAGCGCTTGTATATAACTAAGTGTTTAGATATTTCAGTTTAGCGATTTTGGTCCCAGATATAAGATCCACATGTAAACCTCGATCAGACAAGATCATGACACAAATTTTCAGATCGATGTTTTGGTTTCTTAGCATTTTGCAGTGTTGGTCACAGCTCATTCTACGTTCAGTTTTTTTTTCTCATACTTAATTTTTCTATAACTGACCCACACACCTAGGTATCTGAAGTTTTTAGCATTCACTAATTTCATATACTGAATTTTTGTACGACTCATACAGCAATCGCTATCACTTGACTTAAAATATTTTTGCCCTTCCTTGCCTTTAAAGAAGTGCCCTTTGCCGTGCTGATCTTGCTACATGCCTTACTTCTTGCCTATCTCAAACTGCGATTTTTTTCTAAGCTCTATACTAAACATTAAATCTGTTACGAAAAAAGAACTAAACAAAATGAACACAAAACGATCAGCTTTAAAAAAGGACTCGTAACTGGAAAAACCGAATGAAAAAAAGAATGTTAACAACAAATACTTTTTCAAACCCAACCCAGTTCTGCGGAATCAGAATCAACGTTGAGTTTAAGCAAGCGAATGAGCCAATTGGAGTAAAGTTCCATGCAGATTTAAATTTTTCCCACTTGCCGCTATCGATATTATTTTTTTTTTTTTTGCATGCAAGTATGATAGTTAACATTCGTGTCAGTCAGCTGTTGGCTCTCACGCTGGCCAATAGAATCTTCCTGCCTATTCGTGGCAGCCAGCTATAGGCTCTCACTCTGGCCAGTAGAAAATAGCCGCAAACTCCATGAAAAGTGCCGTAGAAGCATGAAAAACATCGATTATTTCCACTATCGATGGGAGTTGTGAAATGCAACGTCGGTCTTGGCCTTTCCGCTAACTTGGACCATGTGCATGCAAATTTTGGTGCAAATCCGTCGAAAATTGCGGCCGTGCATTCGTTACACACACACACACACACACACACACACACACACATACAGACATACTCACACATCCTGTCTTTTTTAGATAGAGATTCCTCACTGCTTTCATTCCAATTGCAGATCATATTTTCTCTTTTGGAAAAGTTTATCTTGTGTCACAATTCTTTCAACGCTGTAGAGAAGATATTGATTTTCCGTTCAAAATCATTCTTATCCCACATATGAATACCTACGTCATCAGCATATCCCCACATCATCAGTAGATTGGCCTTGGGAGGGAAAGCAAGGTCGTTGTATTTAATTGGTAGACTCATTTGGGATGGACAGTGCCCATCACATATTGCCTGTGTTTGTAAAGACACAGGGCATAGTCTATGCAGAGATTAAATAGACTGGGGCTCTCATTTTCTCCTTGTACTCCTGGTGAGGTTTAAAAATGTCCTTATTGGGATCCTCACCATACATATAAGATTCTACAGTTCCTCTATTAGATTGATGGATTCGGAAAGCGGTTTCCAATCGATGAGAAAAGGAAGTCTCTTTTTGATGAAGTGATATGCTGCTTTGTGGTCGTCAAATCAGGTATACAGTTTCCTATTGGAGAGGCGAGCAATTTCTTGGAGTTGTTTGATGACATATATCCCTCCATTTCACCCCTTAACAAAACCAAAACCAAAACTGGGTAGTGAGAAATTGACTTCCATAAAACGATAAGAGAATTAATATATTGTTCATTAAGAGTTTCCCTGTGATTGGTCAAATTGAGATAAGCTCTCTACGAGTGAATGTCTTGAGTGTTACGTTTCCATAATTCATTCATGAGTGATAGACCTAACTTTTGGGAGGTGCATTTTTTATTCTAGACTCCTTTCAAAAAATAGAGGAACTTGTTATTGAATTCAGAGAGAAAGTAAATTACTTTTAAAAGTTCAGCTTCAATGTCGAATGAGGCTTTATTATTAAATAGTTTTTTAATTAATTTCTTTATTTCCTCATCAGTTGATTCATTGATGTTTATGTTTGGGGACGGAGTTTCTAATCGCTGAATAAATGAATGAATGAAGATACTATAGGCTGTAAAAAGAATAAATAGTTGGATGAAGGAATGAATGAATGAATGAATGAAAGAAGACACTATATGCTGTAAAAAGAATTAATGGTCAAATGAATGAATGAATGAATATACTATATGCTGTAAAAAGAATTAATGGTTTGATGAATGAATGAATGAATATTCTATATGCTTTAAAAAGAATTAATGGTTTGATGAATGAATGAATGAATGAATGAATGAATGAATGAATGAAGATACTATATGCTGTAAAAAGAATTAATGGTTGGATGAATGAATGAAAGAAGATTCTATATGCTTTAAAAAGAATTAATGGTTTGATGAATGAATGAATGATGAATGAAGATACTATATGCTGTAAAAAGAATTAATGGTTGGATGAATGAATGAATGAAGATACTATATGCTGTAAAAAGAATTAATGGTTTGATGAATGAATGAATGAAGATTCTATATGCTGTAAAAAGAATTAATGGTTTGATGAATGAATGAATGAATGAATGAATGAATGAATGAATGAATGAAGATACTATATGCTGTAAAAAGAATTAATGGTTTGATGAATGAATGAATGAATGAATGAATGAATGAATGAATGAAGATACTATATGCTGTAAAAAGAATTAATTGTCAGATGAATGAATGAATGAATGAAGATACTATATGCTGTAAAAAGAATTAATGGTTAGATGAATGAATGAATATACTATATGCTGTAAAAAGAATTAATGGTCTGATGAATGAATGAATGAAGATACTATATGCTGTAAAAAGAATTAATGGTTGGTTGTATGAATGAATGAATGAATGAATGAATGAATGAATGAATGAAGATACTATATTCTGTAAAAGAATTAATGGTTGGATGAAGGAATGAATGAATGAATGAATGAATGAATGAATGAAGATACTATATGCAGTAAAAAGAATTAATGGCTGGCTGGATGAATGAATGAATGAATGAAGATAGTATATGTTTAAAAAGAATTATTAAAATCCAAAAAATTACAGGAGGAATAAAATCGATATTTATTATAAATTTAGTTTCGTTTCTCATTATAGCGGCGCAGGTTTAAGTTAAGCTTTCGTAGCCATATTTGCGTAAACGGTGACGCATTCAAAGTTCCGTTGTATATTCTGTTCACATATGGCGGACATAAAATAATTCTATGACTTATAAGGTGGCCAGAGTCCACTGCGAGAAAGATTAAATTTGATTGATTGGTATGTTTTCTACGACTTATCATATCTTTTACAGGTTGCATGAGGTCTGAAAATACTTTTAGATTGTAAGAATTTTATTTTGAGATAATGTTTTAGTGATACAAGTTTAACCTATAGCCCGGAGGAGAAGAGGTGAATTCATATCTTTCCCAAGAAGATTTACACGTAAAAGAATATAAAGAAACCAACGGGAATTGGAACAATTTCATTCCGATTAACAATTACGAGTCGTTTTTATATCCATTAAATCACCAATACATCCAACCTTACAGTACCTTGTATTATCAAGCGGTTACCCATCTAGGTACTGACAAGGCTCGACGTTGCTTAAGTTCGGTTATCGTACGAGAAACGATGTTTCGACGTGATAAGCCACAGAGAGCAGGTTTTTAACTATTATTGTGGTAATTAATAAATGTGAAGTCAGTTTTTTTGTTTGGCTACTAGATAAAATAGAGGATATGGGCGCTACCATCTCGGTGAAAATACGTTAATATTCTGCAGCCTTTTTTTTTTTTTTTTTGTTCTTTCATTTTCATTTCATGTTTGAATTCGGAGTAAGATTTGTACACTGACGTCCCACCTCATCAAAGGGAGGTAATTAAAACTTGTTTAGAAATCCTGCGATATGTTTTGTTTTTTGGGTTAATTTGTTTTTTTTTTTGCTTTTTTTTTTCACCTATTTACATGATGGAAAAATGTTTTATTTAATTTAATTATTTATTTACCACACGGCGTTGCTTAAACTCGGTGATCGTACGGGAAACGGTGTTTCAACGTGATACGGCCGTAAACCATAAAGGAGATTTTAATTATTATAGTGGTAATTAAATGTCAGTATTTTTCTTTGTTTTTTTTTGGCTTTTTTTTTCCCTATTTACATGATGGAAAAATCTCCCACCTCATCAAAGGGAGGTAATTAAAAAAAAAAAAAAAAGTAAAACTTGTTTAGAAATTCTGGGATATGTTTTCTTTTTTTGTTTTTTGTTGCTTTTTTTTTTTTTTTTTGCTTTTTTCACAAATTTGCATGATGGGAAAACGTTTTATTTAATCTAATTATTTATTTACCACACGGCGTTGCTTAAACTCATTGATCGTACGGGAAACGATGTTTCAACGTGATACGGCCGTAAACCATAAAGGAGATTTTAATTATAGTGGTAATTAATAAATGTGAAGTCATTTTTTTTGTTTTTTTTTTTTGTTTTTTTTGTTTTTTTTTTTTGGCTACTAGGTAAAAGTAGAGAATATGGGCGCTACCATCCAGGTGAAAGTGCGTTAATATTCTGCAGTCCTTTTTTGTTTGTGCTTTCATTTTCATTTTAAAGAGTCGTAGTTCAAAAAATGTAAACCCTGCTTCGAAATACTGGGATATATTTCCTGTTTTTTGTGGGGATTTTTTTTTCACCTATTTTCATGATAGTAAAACGTTTTATTTAATTTAATTATTTATTTGTAACTGTCTCACATGCGCTAAATTAAACATAGCCGGTCAACTTCAGCGTTTTCAAAAGTGGGGCATTTCTGAAAGAAATGAATGTCATATTTGAACAAAGCAAAGCAAACTACGTAGATAAAAATGTATTTGCATACAAAAGCCTCTTATATCAGTTAACCAAGTCTTCACCAAGATAGCTTTTGGGTAGGCATCATATATTTATTTTAGAAAAATCATTTTATTTTCTGCAGATAGATTCTGTTTATGCTGTGCAAAATTTAATCCCAATTTTAAGCAAGAATTTTTTAAATCCAATTGATTCTTTCCGTTCATTCTGGTATTTTGATTATACCCTATTGACTTTCCTTTTTGCTTCTTAAATTTGTTCTTGTTTCCAGTGACTCAAAAAAGAAACAGATATAAGTAATCTTTAAACGCTTAGATTCTCGACGAAGAAAGATTTTCTAAATGAAATATTTAAAAAGAAAAAGAAATTAAATGTTATTCGTTCTCCTGCTGAAAGGCGTGGTGAGAAAATAATGAAAACTCGAATTCCAAAATCTAATAATCTGCGTGTAGGCAAATTATTTTCTAGTGTTTCTTCGAAAATTCCCACTGTTGCAATTCACTTAATTTCCATTAAGTAATTGATGATTTCTCAGAAGATGAGAATCGGAAATATGAAAATTCCAATTTCTTTTGTTTGTTTTTTTCTTCTTTTTTTTTAATTTCCTCCCAAGCAAGGCAATAAAGTCACTAATACATAAGAGATTACTGTATGTAAAATAAAAATAAAAATAAAAAACATTATTAATGTTCGTTGGTTAGCTGATATTGTTTAGCGCCATACTAACACGACTATGGTTTACTTAATGCCAAAATCTAAATATTTTGAACACAATCTTGAGGCTTCAACTAAATATAATTTGAACGCATTGGATGCCTTCAACTACAGATAAATGATCGGTGATTTTGTTTTAAAATGTATCGTTGGTAATTTTTTTATATATATATAAAAATGTATTGATGGTATTTTTACTATAAAAATTTAAGTATTTTTATGTATAGAAATGCATGTATATATTTCTATAATGTGTTTTTAGTTTGGGGGTTTACTGTTTGCCTATATCTGGGACAGGTACAAACACTTCAGGTCAGAGTGGACCTGGAAACAAGAGAATTTAAGATGTGGTTTCACACTCCTCAAAGCTTACAATCTTCCGATAAGTGGCCTTGCTGCCGGATGTAGTTTATCGTTATACCCAGGACAGAAAAACATTATTAAGAACAATAAAAGAAGAAGAATAAAGAAGAATGTAGATAACGATTGACATTTCGTTTATATTTTTGAAGATCAAACTTGGCTGGAAAGCAAAGAGCCGAAAAAGAGTTCCACAGCCGAGACGTGTGAGAAATGAAGCTGTCAGCGAAGAACTTCGGGTTACAGCTAGACACTTCAAGAGTTGAATGATGAGACCTTGTTTCCAATCTAGTACTGCGTTTAAAGTCATGGTACTATAGATCATCAGGACAAATGTATTTACAGAAAAGTTAGATTTAAGAAATGTCTGTGATGTCATAATGAAAGTTTTCCACGGGGTCTATAGCGAGTATTAAATAACTTATTAAAGTAGAGGAGTTTATTTATTATCTTTTTTCTAATCGAGATCATCCCAAGCAATTTCGTAAAGACGATAAGACACAAGGGGTTACAGGGTATGGAAGAATTAGAAACAGAAACATTACTAAAGAGGGAGAACAAAAGAAGAGTAAACAGGACAGTAAATAGCGATTGGCATGGCATTTACATTTTTGGAGATTATAGTTGACTTGAAAGCATGGAGCTGGAAGAGAGTTCCACAAGTGAGAAGTGCGAGAAAAGTAACGGTTAGCATAAAATTTACGATTACATCTAGACAACTCACCTGTAAATTGGTGAGATCTCGACGCTAATCTAGTACTGCGTTTAAATTCATGTAGTCTAGGTACCATGGCGAATAGCTCATCCAAAAAATGAAAGTATTTATTTTAAAAAAAAGGAACAGGGAGGCAACCTTATGGAGGTGGGTAAATAACTGAAGCCGAACTGCCAGATAAAGACCAATAATATTGCTGATTCCTCTTTGAATCTTATCAAGGAGCTCAAGGTAAATAACAGGGGTACTGGACTAAATGTGGTAACAACATTCTAAGCATGGATGAATGGTTGACTTATAGATATGTAAGATAGATTCAGGAGAGAAAAATTGTCTCGCGCGACACATTGAACCGACTTTCTTAGCAGTTGCCATAGCAATGCAAATACAACGATTTTCTAGTAAGGCAGGTCGAATTTGGAACCGTGGAATTACATTCCATTTAAAAAATGGGGTCTGATATAATAAATAAGGACACCAAGTATTCCTTTCAAAAATCTTTATCGTTTGAAACTAGTTAGAAAAAGTTATGTGTCACGCGTGATACACGCTTAGGCGATTATGTATCTTACAGATTTTTTCCCCCGCAGTTGGTTGTCAATTCTTTCTTCGGTAGACCAGTTGCCATCCAAGGCAAACCGGTCTGTCCTGCTATTTAGATGGGGGGGGAGAAGAAGAGGATTCATACCTTTCCCAAGAGTATTAGTACGTAAGTGAATGGATCTGACTGGAATTCGAACTCGGATCACAGATTCCTCAATCCGAGACACTACTAAAGGCAAGGTGGAGTAATGGATAGCGAGACTTGTATTGCGCTTAAATTCATAAATTTTAAGCACCATGGAGACGAGCAATATTTATTTTTTAATAAATAGAAAAATATTTCACAAGGCCAAAAGGGGGAATTAGGAAAGAAATGTCTTCTGTCATATAATTAAACTTAGCTAAACACAATCAGTGACCCAAACATACCACAGTATTCCTTACACCAAAACAAGACATTCCCACTTACCATTCTTACTACACCTACCATAATACCTCAGAATATCTATGAAGTCGTAACTGGTCCCCATATGTACAATTGTTGTCTGTGGGGCAGGGGAATAAATCAATTATTTAAAAATCTAAACCCCAATGTGTATTTACAATATGTTAATCTATTTACAAGAAACTAAATAAAATGCTGTTAGTAATAAAAAAAAAATACAATCCTTAGTTGTGGCAGAAACATCAATTAACTGGATGATATCAATGCAAGACTTTAATAATATAAAACACTCACTCGTCCAACCACCCACCTACTCACTCACTCACTCACTCACACACACATCCAGACACAACAACAAATACGAAAATCACACCCGAAATACGAAAGGCGTCCAGCATCCGCTAGAGAACTGACATCTCTGGTTGTATTAACCAAACTTCCCCAAAAGGCAGCATGTGGCAGAAGCCCGGTTTTTACGTGAGGCGATTCCGAGCCCATAGTCTCAGGAAAAAAATTCCACGTAGACCTCGTATACACGGGGTCGAGTTTGTCTACCTTCCAGGTCGAGTTTGTCTATCTTCCCAGACGAGACACTGTCCGTAGGCATAGCCTCGTTTGGGTTCCTCTCTGCCCGGAGGCAGTTCGACATGCCTGTCGCCTGCCTGACTATGATTTGGCTCTGGTTACCTCCGAACAATTGTCATGAAAGTATTTATAGACAAAAGGATCAAAGTCAACAATATTTCGAGCGTGACAAATATACTAAGTTGGTCAAAAGGATCGTTTATTTCCATTCGGAATATAAGTGATCATATCCCTCCATAGATTTCCCCATCTCTATAACATGAATTGTCATAGATCCTTGGGAAATATAGTGGCGTGGTTACCCTTTTTCCACATTTTGAATTCAGAGTAGATATTTTTCTCCTAGACTGGCTGCCATTCAAGATGAGAGCTCTATTTACCCAATAGACCTGATGATAAAAAATGGATTGATTCCTTTCCGAAGAGCATTGGTGCAACAGTGAACGCAAACTGAGTAGGTCAGAATTTCAACTCGGCTCTTCTTTTATGTACCGTGTCCCTTCAGGATGTTTGCGATCATGTCTCTCCACAATTTCCTGTCATTTAAAGCTCTTAGTATATTTGTATTTTTTATTATCTCTCCTAAACCCTGATCTGCTAAATACTCGTTGGGTAGGTTATGCGCTGTCCCTCTTAAATTCATTATGTCTTGTAAGTGTCAAATTTTCCAAGTCCTCTTTCCTTATTATGGGGGACTAGAAATTTGAACTGTCTCTTTCTTATTATATATATATATATATGTGTTCTTTTTTTCCATTTTCAATAAAACTTCGTCATGGTATTCATAGAATCCTTCTGTCTCTTCTTCATATGTGAGGAGATTTGTCCAGGATTGGCTGCCATATATGAGGACTGATATTACGTAACATTTCAGTATTCTTTTCTTTCTAACAAAATTTCCTGTCTCTTAATACCTTGCTTAGCTCTTGCTTTGATTTTCCAAGATGTCTTTCCAAATCATGAGCCCTAAAAATTTCAACTCTTGTTTCACTATGTATAAGCGCCCTTTTCCTTTCCATTTTCATTAGAACTCCCTTGTTTTTTACACGCTCCGTCCACGGTATCCCCACCAGGCTTCTGTATATCTACAGCTCTGTTATTTCAATTCTTCTCTTTATCTATGAGGAAATTGTCAAGCATTCGCTGCCTTATAGGGTAACTGACATTACATCGCAGTTTAGTTCTTTGAAGGCAAACGGAGGAAAAACCTAACGCGACGTGTTTAAATGTTCCTGTTTAAACAATCTGCTTAACGATGAAAAATCGATATTATACAGGCTGCGATAAATAAATTTTCGTCTAAATTACGCAAAATTAAAAATAACACTGACATCACATTTTAACAGATTTACCAAAATTACATAAAAAGATCGTGAAATAAGAAAGAGTAAATTTATTCAATAAAATCGTCATTGGCTTCAACCACGGCTTACAGACAACTAAGGAATCTTGTGCAACTTTTCTGGACAGTCGCCTTAATTAAGTTGGCGAATGTTGCCATGATCCTTGCCTTCAGTTCATCTTTGGTGTTAGAAGGAGTTTTGTTGGTCTCTCGATCAACTGCGCCCTACACATAATAATCAAGGGAATTGCAGCTCGGGAAGTTATGCGGCCAAATGTAAATGGTGATGTACTCGCAGAAATTGTCTGACAGCCATGACTTTGTTCTCCTGCTTGTGTGGCATGGTGCTGGGTCCTGTCTTCCAGCAGCCACCCTTTTGACTCAGGACAGCACTATCTCCTCAAAGTATTTATTGTAGGCCTCCGTGTTGAATCTGAGGCCATGTGAGAAGATGAATGTAGGCATAACGTCACCATCTCTAGTGATCACTCCAAACACCTTCGTAATCACCATTAGACTCATCTAACTCTTTCCTAATCCACTGAACTACCCTCTGAAATGTTTGTATTAGAACTTCTGACGAGAATGCCGTTTCCAAATATCTGGTGAAGAGAATTGTATCATGGTGCTCTTTTTCTCACAGACGGTGCCTATTTAACCCTAGTATAATGTTCAGTCGACAAAATCAAAAACAAACAAGACGCATGCGCAAAAACTAAAATATAAAATGGCGACAATTTACCCATCACCTCTGTACAACAGTGTATAACACAAGAGAATATGACGCAAACGAAATATCGACCAAAAAATCAAGTATCGAACTTCACTCAAAGATGCTTTTGCCTATACGTCATGACTGGAAGACGAGTCCTCTGTAATAAGATTATTTTAGACCACTAAACGTCTGATTCGAACGAATAGTATTCTTTATCTGACCAACAAAAGGCATCAATGAAGTAGCGTGTCCATCTATGATGCGTTAACAATAACTATGTAAGATATTATGAGGACAACGCTAAATCTTGTGTTTCTTTTTGTGACCAGGCAAGTCTTGTTAAAGCTTTACTGGGATCTTTTCATTCTTCCGCGGAATTCACAACATATTTGGATTATCCCTTAATCCGGTTATTAAAAATTCTTTAAATAAACCAACCAATCAATTTCTAGGAAGACTGCGTAATGGCGTCTAGTACAATTATTTACTAAGAAAAGATGTAATAGGATATAATTTTGAAATTGCAATTGAAAAGATAAGAGACGATAATTAAAAAAAAAACGATGACTCTTTTTCAATAAAGTTAGCGCAGAAAATAAAAACAACTGCAATTCCTCTTCACTCAATAAAACTGAAGTAACCTTTTATGTAACTCAATATTTAATCTTTACTTATAAAAGAGATAACAGACTCTCTTCTTAAAAAAAATAAAAAAAAGGTTATTTACGTTTTCATCTAAAGTAGCAGATATTTGAAATGTTGATTCTTTGGTAATTCCAATGAAAACACTAAGAGAGTAATCCATGAAAATATTTAGATATTAAAAAGGAATCCGTAGAACTTTATAAACTCTGAAGAATGCAAAAAAGAATTTGAGAAGGAAGGGAAAGAGAACGACAGAGACAATGTTACAGAAAGAGTGTGAAGAAAAAATACGAAAGAAAGAGATTGAAGTAAAAGCAATAGGAAAGCAAAAGGCAAGCGGTCAAAGAAAGAAAGAAAGAAAGAAAGAAAGAAAGAAAAGAAAAGAAAAGAAAAGACCGGAAGAAAAATGAGTGAAACAAAAAGAAAGAAAAAAGATATGAGTAAAAGAACAAAAAACTGCATAAATAAATAAATAGAAAGAAAGAAAGAAAGAAAGAAAGAAAGAAAGAAAGAAAGAAAGAAAGAAAGAAAGAAAGAAAGAAAGAATCAAACAAACAAAAGAAAAGAAAAGAAAAGAAAAGAAAAGAAAAGACCGGAAGAAAAATGAGTGAAACAAAAAGAAAGAAAAAAGATATGAGTAAAAGAACAAAAAACTGCATAAATAAATAAATAGAAAGAAAGAAAGAAAGAAAGAAAGAAAGAAAGAAAGAAAGAAAGAAAGAAAGAAAGAATCAAACAAACAAAAGAAAAGAAAAGAAAAGAAAAGAAAAGAAAAGAAAAGACCGGAAGAAAAATGAGTGAAACAAAAAGAAAGAAAAAAGATATGAGTAAAAGAACAAAAAACTGCATAAATAAATAAATAGAAAGAAAGAAAGAAAGAAAAAAAAAAGAAAGAAAGAAAGAAAGAAAAAAAGACCAGAAAAAATGAGACCAATAAATAGAAAGAAAAAATACGAAACAGATAAATAAAAGAACAAAGGAACAGCATAAAAATGAAAAGAAAGAAAGAAAGAAAGAAAGAAAGAAAAACACTGGAATCAAAATGAGGTAAATAAAAAGAAAAGAAAAAAGAAATAACCTAAAACAAGTAAAAGAACAAACAAATGGCATAAATAAATAAAAAAAGAAAATAATAACTTAATTTTTTTTTTATTATTGTTGCTGATCGTTCTTCGTACATGTTTGTCATGAACTGGCCATTGTAGGTTTCTTTGTTGTTGACATACTAAATAATGATTAGCTAAGAGCAATAGCCATGCTTCTAAGTTTGCATAATTTTTTTCCAGCCAAATGTTTTTCAGTTCGTTTCTCTTTTAGTTTCATTTATTCTATAAAACCTTCAAATGTAGTTTTCATTTCCGTCAAAGCATTGTGTTTGCCTGTCGCTCTGGCAACGCGTCCACAACTCTTGGGCTTTCATTGCGTTTTCATCCAAACAAGCAATTGTGCTTTACTGTAAATTGAATTCTTGACATTTAGAATTTTAAAATAACTTTTTGACTGTTGCGAACTTCTTCAATTAAACCAGAATATGTCTGTAGACGAAAACTGCGCTCTCTTATCGAAATTATTATTTATTTCCTTGCCGAGTGCTACAGTAAATTTGTACAAATCGTGTAACAGCAAAATTGTCCAACTGTTAGTTAGATTAAGCTCGGAACCGTTGTATCTTAGAATTGATACATATTAGATTGGTGCAAAAATAATGACGTAATAATGTCGATTTTTACGTTAAAAAATATGTCAAAAAACGACATTATTACGTCATTATTTTTGCACCAACGTAATATATTGGATTCTACTTTGAGCAATAAAAGTGGATAATTACTCTCCAAGCTTAACAGAAGAATCGGGATGACATGTTCGTAATTAATTAACCATTGCTAATGTTCGAAAGCTCACGAAGGATTGAAATAACGTTCATACATATATATAACATCATCCACAGACAGACTGTTTCGCAGCTCATCAGTGTGGCTAGACATCCGGTTGCCTCTAGCTCGGATCGAAACCCGACTGAATTGGTATCAGCTGGAGATTCTACCACTAAGCCATCGGCGCACGGCAGATGTATTTTTAGCGTATTTATTTATTTATAAACACGCCCAGTGACTGACAGTGACTCGATTCGCTATATATATATATATATATACTGTCGGATCTATATCCATATATTTGCTTTCATATATATATATATATATATATATATATATATATATATATATATATATATATATATTATTCCTCTCTCACATGCCAAAAGTCTTATGAATTGAGTTGGATCTTTTCTAATTGATCTCTTTAACTTTTGGTTGAAATGATGATCCCTCTTCCTGTTGTGACCTCCTGATCCAGTTTTCCTCTCTACTATTCCCCCTTTTTAAAACTTATTCACCATTCTCTTGATGGTTCTTGAACGGACTTTGAAGATGGATGCCAGAGTATGAAAGTTGGTACCAATACTGAAGACTTGAATGATCTTTTTCCCTCTCACCATTGCTCGGTTGGGAAGATAGTGTATCTGACATAAAACAATTTCAACCTACTCTCTTTTTATCTGAATAAACCAAAGGATTTTTTCAGTGATTCTTATGAGAAATGGTGTCAAGATGGCTAAACGTTTTATCTGAAACCTGAAAAGAAACTCAATTAGATTTTTTTTTCTTTTCGATGGACAATTATGATGTTACACGATTTGAACAATTTTGCCGTTACTTTCGGTAAGTACTTCAGCACATAATTAATTTAATATTAATATATCATAGGATTGGTTTAAAACACCCCGGATTTCTCCAGTCACAATTAACGGTTGCGCTCTCAATAAGTCACATTGCCTCGACCTCATTTCACCCCATGCAAAGCAATTAAGCCACTAGGATGCAAGAGATTACTGAGTAACCCGGATATAAGAGGGTTGTCGGGACCGGAGAAGAAGTATCTTATATCCGGGTTTCTCTTATATCCCGGTTTCTCTTATATCCGGGTTTGGTCTATTTTGTTTAGGTAAGTATGGGAATAATTTGGGACCGGATACAATCTCTCTTATATCCGGGTTTCTCTTATATCCGGGTCTCTTATATCCGAGTTACACTGTATTAGAAAAAAATCTACTATTATGGTGAGATGGCAATAAAAGAATGACAATAAAGAAAACAGAAGAAAACGACTGTTGAAAAATATGCGCTCTCCAGCCGGATTCAGAGCGCTTATTTTTCTAAAATGATTTCTCAAATAATCGGGCCGGTATATGGAAATAAATATATGTGTTTAATAAATAAATAAAAACACAGCATCTACTCAAATATGAGTAACCATTAAAAATAACGTTTAAACTATTAGATTAAAAACATGCCAGGTTTAATCTATACCTAATATATATATAAAAATGTATATTAGTTTGGTGCAAAAAATAATGACCTAATAATGTCGTTTTTTTTAACGTCAAAAAACGACATTATTACGTCATTATTTTTGCACCTACCTAATATATAAAATGACTTCATACTATAAAATTTTATTATAGTCTTATATAACACTGATGTAAGCATCTTAAGAATAAAAAACGGGAAAAATATCTAAGGAACTTTTCGGTTAGCCCTTCATCAGGGATCAATCGAAAACTACTTTTTTTCCCAAAAGAAAAACGAAATGCCCTTTGGGGAGTGGGGCTAAATAGTAGAACTAACTGGTGCGCGATTAAAATATACAATCGTCTTCAGTCAAATTTAGAAGAACCAATACAATTTCTAAAATGAAACGCGAATATATATATGTGTTTCTTGTCATAAATCAATTACCGATATTGAAAATACGACCCCCTCCTTGAGTAGACACCGTACGTGTCACTTGTCAGAACAAAATAATATAAAAACATTTATATACCCACAATTAACAAACACCTTTAAGAAAAATTCTGGTCAAAAACGCTAAAATTTTATATAAATCGCATTGACAGAAACAACTCGCTATAAGAGATGCCATGTATATAAAACCGTCTCTCTTCCACTATCAACCTCATCTTATTTAACAGTGGGGATGGAGTGTTGAAAGTTAAAAAAAAAAATTTCAGCAGCGCTCAACACGCGAAGGCTCTGAATAACCGGTCCGGCTAGTATTCAAAATAACGCAAAAATAAAATACAACTTAAATAATCAAACCATAAAGAGACATTAACAACACTCAAAACGACCCTCCCCCACCGAAAATGGCTAAAGTGTTCGAAAGCGTTTGGGTTAATGGGCAATATGAACAATTTTTGCACTCCCTTACCAAACAGAAAAACGCAAGAATGCTGGAAAAACTAAATAAAAAATAATTAAATTTTCCTTGTCTTCACATTTGACAAAAGATTCTTAAAAGAAAGGTTGCCTCACAAATATACATTAACATATATATATATATATATATATATATATATATATATATATATATATATATATATATATATATATATATATATATATATATATATATATATATATAACTGTATTTATTTTAAAATATAAGTACAAATCAAATTGGTGCCACTTAATTTACAATTGCTGGGCTCACTTTCGTTGGATATTAGCAAGTGTAAGGGAAAGACTATTCTGAATTTAAAATCGTAATCAACGAGAAAGGCCTTCCCCATTTTTAGAAGCCATAGCAATTCGCAGATAATAGTGAAAATTGCAAACTCAAAGATTGCCCACGTCCTGCAGGGATATGCCTTTTAAAATAAAAATAAAAAAATCGGGAAATACTCAGAACAGCACAGAAAGCAACAGAAAACAATTACACTATCTTTCCCACAGAGTCATGCTAATTCATGAAAATGGAATATATAGAGTGACATTATCGCCAACGTCTTGCAGAGACATCGAGAAGTACAGTGTAACCCAGATATAAGAGATAACCGGATATAAGAGAGAACCGGATATAAGAGAAACCTGGATATAAGATAGATTTTCTCTGGTCCCAAATTAGAGCCTGTGTTAATGTATATATAATAGACCAAACTCGGATATAAGAGAAACCCGGATATAAGAGACTTCGTCTCCGGTCCCGACAACTCTCTTATATCCGGGTTACATTGTACTACTATAAATTCTATATCGTGAAGAATAATAAAACTATCCACTATTATTCCCAAGAATTCAGAATAATTCACAATTTAAAAAAAAAATAAAAGTCATCAGTAAGGATGAAATATCGCTAACATCTAGCAGGGACTTATGGAATTACGAAAACAAAACGTGGCATTTACGTTAGCTAATTCGAGTGGCTGCATAAAATTTTGTCTGAAACTTGAAAATTTTGCTACCAAGGTCCTCAATATTCTTCAGGTTTTTGTTGAATATTGTTTAGATTGGATATGTTTCTTTTAGTTTTATTTTATTTTTATTTTTTTTAGTGACACGCGCGTTTCGTGTTTGCTTGAGCATCGATTAATGAAGATGAGTATTCAGCACGAGAAATAAACTGTTAGATGCCATCAAATGTGTCAAAAATTGGGACCTTACTTAAAAGAATATATGAAATTCATTATTTACTGCAGTAACTTTTAACCCTAATCTAGAAACTCTCGGACCTCGTCAGACAATTTATATCTCGTCCGGAAACATTCTGTTTTTAATGCTAAATTTCCTATTTTTAAGGCTTAGTCAGGAAATCAATCAGTCATGTGCTATGCGTGATAAACGATTAGGCTATTATGTATCTTTCGATACATGACTGATGTGGCAGTCAAGGCTATAGAACGCGGTCTGATCTGCTAGTTACCCATAACTGGGGGTGAGGAAGAGGATTTATACTTTTCCCAAGGGAATGTAATGGATTCGGCTGAAATTCGAACTCGGCTCTACGATTCCTTAATTTCCAGTCGAATCCATTACATTCACTTACGTACTAATACCCTTGGAAAAGGTATGAACCCTCTTCTTCTTATCACAGCTATGGGTAAATAGCAGGACAGACCGGGTTCTATAGCCTTGGATGGCGACTGGTCTACTACAGAAAGAAATGACAACCTACTGCTGGAAAATATTTGCCTCGTCAGTCAGTTATCGAAAGATACATGATCGCTTAAGCGTGTATCACGAATGACACATAACTGACTGAGTCAGGAAATATTCATTTTATGCCTCATCCGCAAATATTCAATTTACGCCTAGTTAGAAAATATTCAATTTACGCCTAGTCCAGATATATTTATTTCAGGCCTAGTCCGCAAATATTCAATTTATGTCTAGTCAGGAAATATTCAATTTACGCCTAGTCCAGATATATTCATTTTAGGCCTAGTCCGCAAATATTCAATTTACGTCTAGTTAAAAAATATTCAATTCACGCCTATTCCAGATATATTCATTTTAGGCCTACTCCGGAAATATTCAATTTACTCCTAGTCAGGAAATATTCATTTCAGGCCTAATTCAAAAATATTAATTTTAGACTTAGTCCGCAAAATTTAGACCTAACCCGGAATCATTCTTTTTAGATGTTCTCCATCGCTTAGCTCCGGGTTCGCTGGCTCGGCCACAGCCGGCGACGACCTGGTGACAACCCTACCAATTCGACCGCTATCTGCAGACTGGAGAAGACCCCCGCGGTTAACCACGGTGCCATTGGAAGGATGTCATCCAGCTCTTCAAAAATTATGTTGGAGGATGTTCTAACGCTCATCTAAGACCGGAACAAGGTGGCTGTCGTAAGTTCAACATCTTCGTGGCATGAGATTTAGTAGCAGCAGAAAGAGTAGACTGGAAAATTCAGCCCTTTTCCGGAGACTTCTTTTTTTAATCGCTATTCCGGAAACTTGGTCAAGGACACGTGACTGTTGATTTCGTTGGGAGAACACTCCCAGCTCGTCGCTGACTTTAGTCTAGGAAGAGCACTGGTTGTATGTATAGCTATGGATCACAGTCTAAGCTATTGCGCTAGATGGCCGTTGAGTCTATAAGAAGGTTCATCTGTCTTTCACAGATCTTAGTGATGGCCACCTTACTTACCAGAAAAGTCTAGTGGCAGAACCGGTTTAGTCGCCGATAAACCGACCACGAGTCAGATAGTACTGAGTTACATGTTACCAATACTACTCAGAGAGTGGAATAGCGTAAGAGTAAAACTTACGAATTGTTTATTGCTGACCGCGTTTAACTGAAACTGCGGATAAGAGGACGCCATTTTTTATGGCTTTTCACTGTTTGAACTTATTAACACAAGGCGAAGACTTTATCCACAACCCTATTAAGCAATAAGGATCAGGCGATGAAATTTCTATTGAAACTTTTAGATTTATTGGTATCGCTTTCTGGAACGAAAACGTAATAAACGTGAATGCATTTAGCTCATTTTTTTTTTTTTAAAGAATTTTTTATTTTTATTTTACAAGTCACGTTCATAAATCTTCTAAATGACTGGTTCCTCATGATTTATGTTTCAAGCGAGAAATCTCCATAAGCCAAAGGTTAGCTCTCATTCAATCTATTCAGTTAGTGAGAAACGGGAAAGTGACATTATAAGAAAGAAATTGCAAGAGTCGGGCAGTCGTAGCCCCGACTGGCAGCGCCTCGTATAGAAAATGGGGCAAAAAGTTTCATAAATAACAAGATATATTTAAAAGGAAACATAATTACTTTACCGCTTCAAAATGAAAAGTCACTCCAATCACATCAATTTCTCTCGTCTATCTTAAATGTGTTTCTTCAATCGGCCAGGCTGTTAAATTGATAACATCTCAGCGGAGAAAGTTCGATGTTCTAGCTGAAATAAAAAGAAAACCAAGATAGTAAATGGCCGATATATATTTTTTTAAATTGTTGCACTATAAATAAAAAAAACTGTTGAGTGATGTGTTTCCCGTTTTGTTCTTACATATTCGGCCATCTTTCACAGAAATTCATAATCCTATCCCCCCTGAGACATTTTCTTCCTAAAAAAAAAAAAAAAACAGTCCGATATGCCTTCTGCAGTTTTGAGAAAAAGAAAAAAAGAGTGAAGATATATATATTTTAAAATATTATTCCATATTAAATAGAATAATAATAATGAGTTTGCTTCAATGTTTGATACCCTATTAAAAGGATTGCCCTGGGTATGACGATAAACCTCATCCAGCAGCAAGACCTCTGATGAAGAGATTGCAGGTTTTGAGGATAATAGAACCTCCACTTAGCTACTGTTGTTTCCATGTTCATCCTTACCTAGAGTGTTAGCACATGTTAGGGTCCCAGCTATGAGCAAATAGTGGACCTCTAAACAAAAATCAATAGTACATGTTTATAATAAAATGACCAACAATACATTTTATAATAAAATGACCAATAAACATTTTTAAGGCAAAATGACCAATAATATATTTTAACGCAAAATGATCAACAATACATTTTATAGAACAATAACCAATAATACATTTTTATAATAAAATGACCAACAATATATTTTAAAGCAAAATGACCAACAATACGTTTTATAGTAAAATGACCAATAATATATTTTAAATCAAAATAACAAACAATACATTTATAGTAAAATGACCAATAATACATTTTTATAGCAAAATGACCAACAATATATTTTAAAGCAAAATGACCAACAATACATTTTATAGTAAAATGACCAATAATATATTTTAAATCAAAATAACAAACAATACATTTATAGTAAAATGACCAATAATACATTTTTATAGCAAAATTAGAATCGATTCATGACTAGAAAAAGTATGAAAATACATTTTATAGTAAAATTACCAGCAATACATTTTTGTAAAATAGATTAACAACAATACATCAATACATTTTTTGTAGTGAAACACCAAGCAATTTAAAAAATAGCCAAAAATACATTTTATGATCTAAAGACTATCTAAATATCATATGTTACACCTGACAGTATAAAATTATGTAAAAAAATACTCAGATTTCGGCATCAAATAATCCTTATAAGTTGATATTCCCGCTAAGTATATCGGCAGCAGCAAAGCAAATTTGTTTTTTGTTTTCAATCATTTTTTTTTTAATTTTATGGCTGTCAAATAACATAAAAGATTTGTTGTAATAATCTATGAACATCTTCATAACAGGAGAAAATTACAAGGATAGGTTCTTAGCATTTGTTTATTGAGCGTTATAAGAGATTAACAACAGTAACAAATAATAAAACAGAGCATTTGCAACAATGTGCAGTGGTCCGAAAGTCTTGTCACCCCAATACATAACATAAATTTTCTACTTCAGATGGCTGACATGGATTCAGTTTATCACTTTCATTAACGCTATCACACACTGAAAAGGTCTGTATGAACACCATTTTCATATCAGCCATCTGAAATAGAAAATTATGCTATGTAGGGGTGACCACCCTCTACATTGTTGCAAATGTTCCGTTTTATTATTTGTTACGGTTGGAAGGTGGTGACAAGACTTTCGGACCACCCTGTACTTTAATAGCATTTGATGATGTATAGATTCGGTTTTCCCCTAGATCCTATCTGCCACAATAAGGAATTAACAACAGCGGGTGATAATAAACTAAAACAATTATAACAATATAATATAATGTAATAAAAGTTTTGCGACAAACAGAAGATTTGGTTTTACCGTAGACAGAAATTAATGGCAACAGCAACAACTCATGATACGATAGAAGAATTTACGTTATGAAATATATGTGTTATAATAAAAGTTATGTGTTTGCTAACAGATTCGTTCCTACTGCAGTTTATAAATATTTTTCGTGTCTCGGCCACGATGATAAATTGGTCACATCTCAGGAAGGTAAGTTCGATATTTGAACGGTTAAGCAAGAAGTAAATCGATATACAATATGGTTAAAAACATGAAAATATCTCACGCGATTCGAACCCCTTTATTTAGTCTAATCGGTCGATTGTTCTAGTTCAATGTCTTTTCTGGACATCTTTGTTCTAGTTAATTCCCTATAGCAACTCAATTTTTCAAGTTTTTGTTCACCTCTGCTGTGGCCAGCTATTGAACTCACAACTCTTTTGTGGCCAGGTATTGAACTCACAACTCTTTGAATCAAGTCACCGGATTACTTCAATGAACGCTTTTATCCATTGGGCCATCGATGAAAGCGTTTGCTGATGCATATCACATGAAGTGTACAACGACCGAAATGTCATGAAGATGACGGTAACGATAGGAACAACAGACCAAACAAATTAAATTCTGCAATTTGGTATTGGCATTAACATTTTTTTTTTCAAGGAACCGCATAGTTCTACATTCCAGGAATTTATCTCGGCAAAAACCTGCTCCATGTTTCCTCTGCGCGTTCTAAGGGAAAACTGTTTTAGAACTATTCCAGATTCGCAGATATTCAAGGGGTTTACTTCAAAGAGCGATACTTTGTCAAAGCCAACGAAATATGTTTCTTTTTTTTTTATCAAAAAGGCGATCAACTTTATACATTATTACCATTTAATAACATGAAAATGTTTTTCATGCGAGAAGAAAATAACAAAGATTCGCGCTTATCGTATATTTTTTAAGAGAATTAGCGATAGAAAATATATATATATAGCACAAGAATATATGATATTAAAAGTTATGACGGATATAAAATTCGTAGATTTTTATGAGGCAGAATAAGGGATTAGCAATAATAAAAAACATAACAATTATAACAATATAGTGTAATATCAATTAGTTGAAGGGAATATTCGTTTTTAACGTACATTGTATTAAGCAGAATAAAGGATTAAAATAAAAACAAAACAGTACAATCATAAAAATATAGTGTAATATCAATTAGTTGAAGAGTGGAATATTCGTTTTTAAGGTAGATTCTATTTCAATCAATAAGACCTTAACAACAGTAACTGATAAGAAAAACATAAAAATTATAACAAAAGAGTGAACGACGGATAGAAGATTCGTTCTTAACATAGATCGTATTTGACACAATAAGAGATTAAAACAATAAGTAATAACAAAAGAGAACCATTATAAAATATAGTTTAATAAACGCTGTATATTATATAGAAGATAGGTTTTTACACGAGATCTGAAATATTTTGATTAATCAGCCTGGCTAATAAAATCATAGAATCTCAGAAAGGTAAGTTTCATTTTCGAACTGAAAAAATTAAAATAATCAATACACTACATATAAAATATTATGAAATAAAAGACAATATTGTTTTCGCTAACAACCGTGTTTGAAATTTTGTACTAATATACGCGGTCATCTTTCAAAGAAGCGAGGATTACGGTTATATCACCTTGAAACACCAACCCCCGTATGATCACCGAAGTTAAGCAACGACGAGTCTGGTCAGTACCTAGATGGGTAACAAATACCAGGTGCTGTAAGCTTGAATGTGTAGATGGTTATCAGAATTGGTAATCGGAGAGTCTAGTTCAAATTCCAGTTGAATGCGTTATATTCACTTATGTGCAAATATTCTTGGCAAATATATGAAACCACCTCTTCTCCCCCATCTATGGGTTAATTAACAAGACTTTTATTACTTAACCATTATTATCACCAAAAAAAATCTTACAATATCTTTTCTGGCTTTAAATAACTTGATACGCCGCACTCATTACATAACTCGCTCCTACCTAAAAAATAAAAATCACAAATTTAAATCAATTAATAAACGTCTGAATCTGTTTACTCTTAATTTAGGATAAAATAATTATATAATCAAATGTTTGTGCATGTGCTTCTCAAAATATCCCATACAAAAATATGTTTTTAAAAGATATTTTTTAAAAAGTTTTCAAAAGATGTTAACAATTCAAAAAAATTAACATTTGTTAAACAACAGCTGTGGCTTAGCCTAAGTCGAGTAACTCTTCAAAATCAGGGATCGATTTGGTATTGTATCGATAATATAAATAGGACCTCCACTTCTAAAACGATAATATATCACCATTATTCGATTTTGTCAAGTGTCGCGGCCAAAGAAAGATCCAAAGCAAGGGTCGGCAACCCATGACCTCCACGCCACATCCGACCCACGAAGGGTTTTTGTCTGGCCCGTCAAATCAACCGGAGTAAGGATTTTTTTTTTTATTATTATTATGTTAATGATTATCCTTCTATACCTGTAGTAAAATAAGGAACCATGTTTAAATAATATAGCATTAAGCTCCATACCAAGACAGATCGAAAGGTCAGAGGTCGAGACAATTTATTATAAAATATCTGATATCATGTCCTCCGCCTCTTAGACATTGCATAGATGCCCGCTCTATACAAAATGTTGCCGACTCTTTGGTCGCTAATCAACAACAATTACTTTTCTTTTAAATTCTCTAATTTTTATCAGTGGGCCAGTATATGTTCAGGTAGTCATTTTTTTTCATTTGAAAATGAAACAATTATATTTAATCTTTAAAATTTTAATTTGATTTACATTTTATGTGTATGTTATCTTACAGACCGTACAGCAACCTACCAAATCGGCAGTTCAAAAGCATTGACTCGTGGTCGGAATGTGAAGGCAAAAACAACTGATTGGGAATTGAAGCAGATGGTTTTTAGATAAACATTGAATGAGGATTATTAATCAATAAAATTCACTGGAACAAAAAAGTCAAACATAGCTAAGCAGTTGTGTCCAAAAAAGATGTTTATATTCAAGAAAACTTTACAGAAAATATGACCGAATCATTTTTTTTTCTCTCTTCAAAACATTTGAATTTTCATAGGTTGGAAAAAACAATAAGAAACAACTTAAATGTTCTTTTATTTTTAATCATTTCACCCAAAGGAAGGTAATAAAGTCACTAGGACGAGAAAAATACTATGAAGGAGAGGGTACAGTAAAAGAATAAGAATGTAGAAGACATAAGATAACGATTGACATTGCATTTAAATGTTTGAAGATCAATGTTGACTGGAAAGCAAGAAGCCGGAAGAGAGTTCCACAAGCAAGAAGTGCGATAAAAGAAACTGCTGCCATATATTCTTTGGTTAGGTCTAGACATTCCAACTGTAAATTGCCGCCAATCTAGTTCTTATTTTATCATATATCAGCTGCTTTTTCTCAAAATTCTCATCAGAGAAACTATTCCCATAGACAAAGTGTGTCCCTATGAATAAGGCCAATCGCCTAATGGGCTGAGAATACCGTGGACGTAACATCTGACTAATGAGAAGGCTTTATTGAAAATGGAACCAGAAAGAGACAGATGAAATTTCTAGAATACGAAACGAGGAAAGACGACTTGGAGAATTTGAAACTCACAGAAGGAAAGAAATTCACTTGAGTCAGGTGAAGCAGAAGGAAACAACGTATAAGCTACATATGGAACTTGTACCATTGGTTGGCAAAACGAAATTGGATTGAAAGCAAAGGGTCAAATATTGTTAAGAACTACAAAGGATAGAACGTTGTGGAGAGCCATGATCGCATACGTCCTGAAAGAATACAATACATAAAATAAGATGTCTGCTGCTTTCTCTTTAAATACTTATGTTTTTTTTTAACGGTGGGTAAATGGTAACGCAGCAAAAGAAAATATTTTTTTACAACTGTTAACTCTTCTATGATGTGCTGTGACGATGTATGACGTACGGTCGGTTTTTAGATCAAATGTTGGTTAATGACTGTCAAGAGAAATTAAAAAACGAAATATACACAACAGTTGATATAATTGAAAAGAATCCATATATTCTGTCCATGGTATTCTTAGCATCCATCCATAAAGCCTCATTTCTTCTTCCTCATCTGCGAAAATGTTGTCCAGCACTAACTCAGAAAATTGACAGCCAAATACACCATTCGTTGGAAGCAAAATTTATCATCCCTTAGGAGGATTAGCGACGTCTTTTTTTTTTTTAATCTGTCGGTCAGTTATGTGTCATGCGTGATACACGCTTAGTCGATCATGTATCTTTCGAGTAGTTTGCCATTTCTTTCTCCGGTAGACCAGTTACCATCCAAGTCTGTCCTATTTACCAATAACTTGGGGGTGGAGAAGAGGATTCATACCATTCCCAAGGGTATTATCATGTAAGCGAATATAATGGATTCGAGTAAAATTCGATCTCGGCTCTCCGATTCCTCAATCCAAGCCGCTATCCATTACTCCACCATGCTTCTGCTTCTTTCCTTTCCTTTCTTTTCTTTTTTTTTTTTTTTTGAATAGGCCACAGATTTTATTCAGGTATCAGATCACATTACTTTCCTGCTGAGCTTCGCACTAAAAGTTCCTATCGAAAGACTACCATCTTGAACTGAAAACGTTTCTAATTGTCAATGTGGGTTCCATCTGTTGTAACTTGTTCTTTGTTAGTTTCTTCCGAGGAAGAATTGCGATTTCGTCTTGATTAAATTCAAATGTATCTTGCGCTGCATTGTCCGGGTATTTCGAAAATGTCAGCTCGTGCTAATAAACTAGATTATTCTGCATGCCTTCATCATCGATTTCTGTAGCGATTACAACAAAGAGATGTGGTCTGAACCCCATTACTGCCCGGACCATTTAATCCAGTCGACTCGCAAACAGTGACCATGCTCATTGCAACATCGGAAGTATGAAGATCATCACAGGAACTTTCATTTCCCGCTAGGATTTACTCCAACCAACTCCACCAAGCGTGCAGAAAAGTTAACTTTAGAGGATACACTCCAGTTAAACATCCGAGACAATAGTACAGGTTGATTTATCACTTTTCTTTAAAAAATCAACATTATACTCTGTGTGAAAGCTTGGATTTGATGTGATAATTATTGATACCAAGGGTTAAAAATTTCTATTAGAAATTTTTGAGCATTTAGTTTTAAATATCCTCTAAATAAATGTACAAAAATATCTAATTTCCACCGCTTTTTTTACTGGATTCGATAAGTAAAACCTGTGCAAAAAATTGTAAAAGATTAAAAACAAGCTATTCGATGAATAAGAATTTTTAGATCATTTGTTAGATCCTAATTAATAAAACTTTGAAGTAAATGAGGGATCTTATTTGATGGTATAATGATTTAGTAATATTGTCCGTATGCCTTGCATCTTGTCTATATACAGCTTGTAAAGCTTCAGTAAATTATAACTCTCATAAGGTTGTGCTGTAAGGATTTCACTGATCACCAGAACTCCAACGATACAATTTTAAACAAAAACGTAATCTTTAAATACCTCACCTGGAAAAGAAAATGGTAAAGATTTGGAAATGAACCTTTTGTGTTCTTATTTATTATTTCAAACCCCATTTTGCAAATTGTGTGCACCTGCCCTACCAGACAATCGTTGTATTTTCATTGCTAGCTTAGCTTCTAAGAAAGTCGGTTCACTGTGTCGTGCGAGATAATTTTTCTATCCGGAATCTATTTTGTATATCTCTAAATCTACCATTCACCCATTTTTAGAATATTGCTGCCATATATGATCTGGTTCCGCTGCTATTTACCTGGAACTCCTTGATAATATATAAATAAGAATCAGTAATATTATTGAGGTGACACGGCTTCACTCACTTGCCCACTGTTGTAAGGTTGCTTCGTTTTATTTTATAAATACTTTTAAGGTAATTGTTTGGATAAACTCTTCGCTATGGTACCTAGACTTTATGAATTTAAGCGCAGTAGTAGACTGGCCTCGAGATCTCATCAATTTACAGTTGAGCGGGCTAGATGTAGCCGTAAGTTCTATGCTAAAAGTTTCTTTTCTCGCACTTCACTCTTGCGGAACTCCCTTCTGGCTCCATGCTCAGTATCCCACAAGAATCTTTCACTTAATGATACAAGCTTCAAATTTGGTATATATGTGCCCCAGGACCCATTATCTGAGAAAAGTACGTTACTCAAGTGGACAAACAAAATGGACGCCATTTTTCAAGATGGCCATCTCATAAAATAGGAAAAAGGGTTTTCATTTGTAAACGTCTATAAATAGGAACATGATATTGATCCAAATGTTGAACAGATTTTATTTTGACTGGAGAAGTATATTTTAGCACCAGTATTCGAAAATGCTTACCAGTTTTCAAGATGGCGGTCATTACATGACTTAAACCAGTACTTTTGTAACTGTCTTAAAACATTATCACAGTTATTGCTGGGCAACATCTGTGATCATGTATTGAGGTGATGCGGTCAAGCTTTATTACATTATTTGAATAAGAGTGATGTTAAAACACAAGCAGAGCACACTGCTGTGCGACTCAGCATGGGGTTCAGTGTCGGCTTATAGTGTACTGCTTGTAGCCGGAGTTTACTAGCCTAAACTGTAGTTAGTAGTATACATGAGTGTCCCAAATACTATCTAATAAGCCCCTGTATATATTACAGCTAGAAGTATAGCTAGTTGTAGCATTATACTATTAGATAGCCGCGTCTGAATTAACAGGATGTGCTAGCGCGAGAGAGCCGAGCCAAGGATAACGGGGCTTCGGTTAACCAGCTATATGCAAGTGACTTAAATGAACGATCAGGCTAGATGTAGGGCATTTGTATGTATGAACCTAGTTGTATCACATATCTCAATGTGCTTATGTATTTTGTATGGTTAGGTGGTAAAAGGATAACTCTCGGCTTAATCTGTTCAATATGTCCACTTATAATCAATCAGTTCTACTTTTAAAACTGACTCGTAAAATGTTTGACAGCTATAAACTTGAGCATGTCACTAAAAGAGCAGATGAAGTTCAAAATGATCCAGGAGAAGGTCAATCAAAAATGCGAAAAAGTTGCATGAAAGTGCAACAGTGTCTCTCTTGTGTGAAAAGATAGAGCCAAAGTCAAAGTTGCGACAAGCCATGACCATGCAGCTAAATGATAGGCTTAATAAATGTGCTCGCAATCTTAACTGTGGCAAGCTTTTGACTGTCTTGAGCGGTGGAGATGTGCTTTTCCTGGAACTGAAATACGACTACTCATGCTTAACAGCTCTGTATCATAGAGAGAGGGCGCACATTGCAGCCAAGAACAAAGAAAAAGTCCAATCATCCCAAGAAAAGAAAGTCTTCCCTTTGGTGTTCGTGGAACTTCTTACCTCTGTCATTGAGACAAGAAACAGCAGTGATGTGCCAGTTTCATTTCGACTTGCTAACTTGCTGAGTCTTTACACGGAAAGACTTGACCAATTTGGAACTGATATACATAATGTGAAGTCTAACAGACTGAAAGAAAATCTTTTGGCTGAGATACCTGCGTTGGAAACCTACAAGGATGGATGTGATGTTTATCTGACATTCAAGAAAGATGTAGGCCCTGTCATGTCAGAAGCATCAAGCTACTATGATGCCATTTGGATAACAACCCCACATAATTTCTTGTTACATTTTCTGACCCCCTGTATTGTGTATTGGGTAAATTGCGATGAGGTTAATATATGTTTTGAGGTTTTCTGATTGTTATCTACTTCTAATTATTTTCATTGTTTTTAGTATATTTTTCATTTTTATCATGCTTGTTGAGTAGGTCTCCATTTCTTGTAAGTTCTGGATTGTTCTTGTATGTTGAGGCATATGCTAGAATTTGTTCGACGTTGCCTTTCTTTGGTTTTCGTAGTTGGTCTAAAGGTATTTTTCTGCAAGTTCAAAACCTTTCTAGACAGGTTTTTCGGTGCTGTTTGTCAGCTATTATAGTGCAAACCCTAGGTGCTAGGGAATAGGGAATGGATATTAGACAGCTCTTTGTGTGATGGCTCATGAAATGAAGATATTATATATATATATATATATATATATATATATATATATATATATATATATATATATATATATATAATCTTAAAAAGAATTATATAGTATTCACACTTCGGGAAAGGTAAAATATATTGGAATACTAAATTTATTCAGACATCAATAGCTTAATACCAGTTATCTTTGGGCACTACAATCTCAAGAGATGCTCAAAATGGTGACCTTTAGCTTCCAGACATTTATTAGTACTGCGAACTACAGCTTGAGCAACGTTGGCCAAAGTTCCCAGTCAGATTGCTGCACATACACTTTCAAATTCTTGTTTAAGGTCCGCCAATATAATGCCATCTGTCGACAAAATATCGTACTACAGTAAAAGGGGTTATTGCAATTAGATAAAACTACGAAAAAGAAGGGTCTCCATTCCTGAAATGTCACTGCACGCAAGCCATCAATTTGCCACTGAGTTTTATGTCTCTAGTGTTCACCGCTGGTGTCGGACCGCCAGCGTGTTCTTATCGGCAGTGTTACCACTGGCGGACCACCAGAGACCCACCGGAGGACCACCAGTGTTTGCCATCGCAGGACCGCTGGAGTTACCATCGGCGGCCCTCCAGCGGTCTACTAACGTCTTGCGTGTTGGGATGTATACATTTTTTGGCAGACTTTGTAGATAGGCAAATGGCTATTTTTTCCCAGGTCTCTAAAATGTCCGTTTTCAGTTTGTTTGGTAGCAAAATTCCTTTAAAAAAGGCATTATTCCAAAGAGTTACTTGCAAGCACCAAACTCTCCAAGTAGATCTCCGATTTTCACGTCCTTTGACAATACACAAGCGAAGAATATTTAATTATTCCAAAATCTCCTGTCGGAAAAAGAAAACAAATGCTCATAGTACAAAGTTTCAACTTTTAATTGGAAAAATATACAAGGGAAAATTTAGGTTTCTCCCGAGGTTTCGCTAAAAAAATGACGAACGCACGTTTCAATACGGGAAGCGGTCTTTTAACAAGGGATGCTAACTTTTCATTTTTGTATCGCATTGTTACCCATCTCTCCAACTATTCATCTATATATCTATCCCATTCTGTTTCAATCTATCTATCTATCTATCTATCTATCTATCTATCTATCTATCTCAGTCTGTTCAGATCTATCTATCTATCCCAATGTGTTTCTATCTATCTATCTATCTATCTATCTATCTATCTATCTATCTATCTATCCCAATGTGTTTCTATCTATCTATCTATCTATCTATCTATCTATCCCAATGTGTTTCTATCTATCTATCTATCTATCTATCTATCTATCTATCTATCTATCTATCTATCTATCTATCTATCTATCTATCCCAATGTGTTTCTATCTATCTATCTATCTATCTATCCCAATGTGTTTCTATCTATCTATCTATCTATCTATCTATCTATCTATCTATCTATCTATCTATCCCAATCTGTTTCTTTCTTTCTATCTATCTATCTATCTATCCCAATCTGTTTCTATCTATCTATCTATCTATCTATCTATCTATCTATCTATCTATCTATCTGATGTCTCTCATTCTCTTCATCTCTCTGACGCCCTATCTCTCCTTATCTCTCACTCTGCATTTCGTCCATAGTGCAAAGTTTCAACGTTTAATTCGAAAAATATAGAAGAGGAAAATTTAGGTCCCACCCGAGTTTTCGCTAAAAAAAAAAAAAAAAAAAAAACGAACGCACGTTCCAATACGGGAAGAAATCTTTTAACCAGTGATGCCAAGTTTTCATTTTTCTATCGCATTATCACCCATCTATCCGACTATTCATCTATATATCTATTCCATTCTGTTTATATCTATCTATCTATCTATCTATCTATCTATCTATCTATCTATCTTATGTCTATCATTCTCTCTATCTCTCTCACTCCCGCTCTCTCCCTATCTCTCGCTCTACATTTCGTCCATAGTAGAATGTTTCAACGTTTAATTGGAAAAATATGCAAGGGGAAAATTTAGGTCCCTCCAGAGTTTTCGCTAACAAACCGAACGCAGCTTTCCAACATTGGAAGCAGTCTTTTAACCAGGGATGTTACCTTTTCATTTTTGCATCGCAGTTTTACCTATCCATCTATCTAGGTATCTATCTATCTCAGTCTATTTATCTCTCTCTCTCTCTCTCTGTATATATATATATATATATATATATATATATATATATATATATATATATATGGTTGGTGCAAAAATAATGACGTAATAATGTCGTTTTTTGACGTATTTTTAACTTCAAAAAACGACATTATTACGTCATTATTTTTGCACCAACCTAATATATGTGTGTGTGTGTTTATGTGTGTGTGCGTGTGTGGAAACGCAGGAAAGCATTCTTCTTTAAGGATCCTTTTCAGCCAACATTTCCTCAGAAGAATACGTTGGTAATTATTAAATTAATAGAATAACTATTCTGAGTGCCGAATATGAAAAATATAAGGCGGAAAAAAAAAGGAACCCCTCCTAAAATAGAAATTTATTAATATTAGGTTGGTGCAAAAATAATTTCGTTTTCTAACATATGTTACTATAAGAGAAAACGAAATTATTTTTGCACCAACCTAATAAAAACGAGATGAAAAAATATACTGGCAAAAAGCCAAGATAAAGGGTTCCTAGTGATTATAAAATGGAAAAATTCACTCATATACATCCTCAAAGGCAGAGGTAGCGAACAAACTAACCCTTCTGTCTACAGGTAGATGGGTGATGTAATTTAATAAAAAAACACTTCTAATATGCTTAAATGATGAGCAGACCGATCTGATCTAACGAGCAGACTATATCGTCACTCCGGATTGTGTAACAAATGATGCCCAAAGGCCAAATCGTGAACATACTGGTTACAACGCATACTGCTATTAAAAATATCTTGTCTTATATACACATATACATATATAATATCACACATTGAGTCCTAAAACTTATATTAAGAATAAATATAATTTTCCCCCTCTACCGGTAGCACAACTGTGAGTTTTATCCATGATCCCAGTCATCAGGTGATGGTTTTGAATCAGCTCCTGACAATCAGTAAAGAAAAATATATATTTATCATTATTATTATTATTGATAATATACAAGCATTTTCATGGCAACTACTTCGACGAGCGACTTTCATTGGTTCCCAAACTGCATGAATTTAAGCGTGCTACTAGGTTGGCATCTCAATCCCACCCTTTCATTGTTGAAACGGTTAAATGTAGCCATGTCTTCTACTCCAACAGTGGAACTCCATTCCTATCACTTGATTTCCTGATAGCTAGAATCTTCAAATATTCAAAATGTAATGTCAATCGACATCTTCTGATACCTTGACCATGATCTGTGTCCTTCTCTTTATCCTTTTCCCCAACACAACTCTTTACGCTTACTCTCACTCTCTGCAACCCTTTGCGTGCTAGTGACACTCCTGCCTTGCTTGGGGTGATTTGGTAAAAGATATATATATATATATATATATATATATATATATATATATATATATATATATATATATATATATATATATATATGTGTGTGTGTGTGTGTGTGTATAACATAAATAAAATATTTATCATAATGTCCACTATTTATACACATAAAATTATGAAGAAAAATATTTGGAAAAAACAAACAAAAATCCTTAAATGCAATTATGTTGCTTTCATATGAATGAAATGTCAATTTATGAAGCAGGTATAATATCCATCTCACGCACGGTGAATACTAGACCTGGGTTCTTTAATATTTCCTCTTTTTTAGCAAGATTAATGCTCGACAAGGGTACATATAAATTTTAGATCATAATAGAATTCTTTTCATTTTTTGTTTTCATTCAAAATACTCAAATTTTAGGAATACGTTTTGAAATCGTCGCCCATTTGACGACAACGTGACCATGCTTAAACGGAAAGCTGATCATTTAAAATTTTCAGTTATCTGTTTTGGATAAGTCTTGTTTTTATGTATATATATATATCATCATTAGAATTTTCATGGTATGGGGCGCGATTTTGGTAGGTCTCCCTTGAGAGCACGTGGTATTATGGTGGTTGAAGGATTGTTTGGTGATGGACGACTTCTTTTGGTGAATGTGTAAAATGTAATGTACGAATGGGTCGCGAATCTGATTTGCTAGGTATAAGATAGTTAGTGTTGACCAGCCTCTACCCCTCCCCTTTATTGGCCTTGTGCCACAATTTGTACTTTTTGTTCAAATAAATACCAGTCTTGTTTTTATGTCCATCGTCTTTGTCATGTTGAACTGATTATGTTAATTGTATTTTAATGAAGGAGGTTTATTAAACCGAAACGTCAGACGTTGACATTTCATTCATATTAAAACAACATAATTGCATTTAAGGATTTTTGTTTGTTTTTTCCAAATATTTTTCTTCATTCTGTCGGATTTATATCCATTTATATTTGCTTACACATAAAATTATTTACGTCGACGTACATCAAGGCGAAAAAAATGTATACCAATAGAATGCTCACTAATAATATATGGCAATGTTTATTTTATTTGAATTAATATATTGCTTGTAATTCTATAAGATAGATAGATAGATAGATAGATAGATAGATAGATAGATAGATAGATAGATCTCTTTCAGCTGGTTTTTATCTGACCTTCAAATCTATCTATCTATCTATCTATCTATCTATCTATCTATCTATCTTTCTGTTTCTTATATTTCGTATATCCAACTCTTCTTTCCTGCTAAATATGATTATGTGAGGATGAGCCCGATATACGATTCACGGGCCGGGAACACTAGAATCAAGCAGACGGAAGTTTAAATATCTGCGATGCGCTTTGACAGAGGACGGTAAGTGTGCCACCGAGATCCGTAGAAGTATTGGGATGGTCAAGGACGCATTCCAAAAGCTGGGCAGAGTATTGCAAGACAAGAGAACTTCTTTGGTAACAAAGAAAAGAATACTGGGGTGTTACGTGACATCTGTTCTTTACGGCACCGAATGTTGGACGATTTCCTCAAAGATGAAGAAGAGACTAAAGGTGATGGAGATGCGGTTCTATAGATGGATACTAATGATATCATGGACCGAGCGTGTGAGCAACGATGAGGTCTTAGAGAGGATGCAAACAAGGAGGAAGCTTATACTTAACACCAGGAAGAGGCATCAGAAGTTTCTGGGGCACATAATGAGGAAGGAAGACCTGGAGAATCTGATACTCACAGGTCGAATAGAGGGAAAGAGAGACAAGGGAAAATAAAGCAAGACATACCTGGTGGACTTAAGCAAGTGGCTGACAGAACGTGATCCGGGGGTGGTAGCAGAGGGAAGGAACTTGTGAGCTGCAATGGATAGAGGGAGAGGGAGAGCCATGATCGCCTACGTCCTGAAAGGACATGGCACGCAAAAAGAAAGACCATAATTCATCAAATAAACCTTTATCTTCCACGAACTCTGTATTTGATACATCGACACAATTGGAAGTTTCTAATGATGTCAGATTATTTACATATTCTTTTTCATGTTTTCAAGTAAACATACACACGCATGCCCAATCTCACATGCATGCCTACAGACAGACATGAAAACATTCAGTTTTATATATTAAATTATTACAACGTTCTTACAGTCATTGGCATTCTTCTCATTATTAAATATATTCATATTTACCTTTCTGAAGTGCGTGTAATCCTCTTACAGTTGGACAGAAACAAACAGAATTATTTAAAGACAAAAAACAATATAAAAAAAAATGTTCCCCTAATCCGCGATATTCTCACATCATGTGAAGAATATTTCCTTTGTTTTGTTTCTTTTGGTTTTCTTCTCTGACATCAATCGAGTTTTCTTAAAATCGGTGTCTTTTTGTTGAGATCGAAATCTCTAATGAAGAATCAAACACCGGGAGCCATTTTCCTTCAAGAATGGCGAAAATATGTTTGTTTTTTTTTTCTCTCTTCTTCGTTTCAATAATGTAATTCTACTTAAATTCTTTTTTTTTTTTTCGTTTCTTGTTATCGCTAAGTACGCTTATCTTCATTCTTACACCCGAACAAGGTTTACAAAATCAACAGCCATCATTTTCTTGCGTAAATCTTTGAAAATTTAATAGAAAATTACGATAAGACAAATTTTGCATTGCAAATGTATATTGAAATCGTTTTTCTCCCTCAATCATTTCCGTAAGAAATAAAACTGAAATACATTTGTGGAAACCAAGAGTAGATTACTGAACTGCTGCCTAATATGACAGTGAACAGTGGACAATTTCCTCAGATTCAAAAAAGACGAGGCAACAGAGATATGGTTCTACATAATGGTTTCAAGAGTAACAATAAGGGGGGGATGGCATTGAATACTGGACAATTTCATCACAGATTCAACAAAGACGAGGCAACAGATATATGGTTCAACATAATGGTTCCAAGAGTAACAATAAGGGGGGGATGGCATTGAATACTGGACAATTTCATCACAGATTCAACAAAGACGAGGCAACAGATATATGGTTCAACATAATGGTTCCAAGAGTAACAATAAGGGGGGGGGGATGGCATTGAATACTGGACAATTTCATCACAGATTCAACAAAGACGAGGCAACAGATATATGGTTCTACATAATGGTTCTAAAAATATCGAAAAAATATTAACACCGAAAAGGTTGTAAGTAATTTATATAAAATGGAGACAAAATGAACACATAGAATCGTAAACAGTTAAAATTGCTGGTACAAATAATGAAGAAAATAGAGGTGGAGAAGTCGACACACGTAAGGCATATTGAAGGAAAGGAGCTCCGAGAAAAAATATCGTGTCGCTTAACTAATGTGTCTATGTAAATGTTTGACTGAATAGGTTTTGCGAAAAGTAACGAGAAACAGGCATTGTTTTGAGGTACAATCTGTGCCAGAATTATATATGGGACCGTATGAACTGCAGCCTAGGAACCTCTAGGATTGACTAGCCCCTAGGATTGACGTGGCCCTAGCATTGACGATCCCCAAGGCTTGACGAGCCCCAAGGCTTGACGAGCCCCAAAGCTTGACGAGCCCCTAGGATCGACGAGCCCCATGGCTTGACGAGACCCTAGGATTGACGAGCCCCTAGGATCGACGAGCCCCTAGGCTTGACGAGCCCCTAGCATTGACGTGGCCCTAGCATTGACGAGCCTCAAGGCTTAATGAGCCCCTAGGCTTGACGAGCCCCAAAGCTTGACGAGCCCCTAGGATCGACGAGCCCCAAGGCTTGACGAGCCCCAAGGCTTGACGAGCCCCTAGAATTTACGAGCCCCTAGGCTTGACGAGCCCCTAGCATTGACGTGGCCCTAGCATTGACGAGCCCCAAGGCTTGACGAGCCCCTAGACTTGACGAGCCCCAAAGCTTGACGAGCCCCTAGGATCGACGAGCCCCAAGTACTCTCCTTGTACCCTTGATAAATCTAAATTAATAAAGATATGTGAACAGTGCAGATTTGTATATGTCCAGATTTAATGTGGCCCCCTTTGAACTAATTTGTAAAACTATAGATTATTTGAGCCACTCTAGTTGAAGTGGGTCTCTTAAATTCGATGTATCCCGCTTGAAGAGGCCCCATTTAGATTTTTGATGCATTTGTTTTACATACATAGAGGTTTTTTATGTAGTATTTTAGTTGTACACAATTTTCTCTACATTATCTAAATACATATTTTCCTTTATAGACACCGGGCCAAAAATGCGTAATGAATGATTCCCCCACAAAAAATTATTACTACAGGCCTTGTTAAAAAAAAAAGAAGAAATGAACAAGAATATGTTTCAAATTAAAATGCTATTTTCTATACAATAATATCGTTCGTAATTGAAATTATTTTTGGTGATCAGATGTGTAAATCAAACGAATTTGTAAATCACACTTCTCTTTATTAAAATCCATTTTTTCGAATTAAAATATATGCGTTTTATCTCATCTATCTATATAACAAATGTGAATGTCAGCGTGTGACAGTTTCACACTTTTTCACCTTTACTCCTAGAGAGTGTTGCCCAATATATTTAGGTAAAATAATGTCGTTTTCTCACATATGTTACTATGTGAGAAAACGACATTATTTTTGCACCAACCTAATATCATACCCCTTTGGAATCAGGCCGACTTCGTGTGCAAATTCAAAACATTCTGCAGTTTCAATTGTTAATGCCATTTCGTTGCAATTCTTTTGCTTCCCCCCCCCTGTAATCAGCGACATTTTATCATTTTCCTTCATGCAAATGACAAATAATTTTATCAATAATATAAGAAAAAAAAACAGAACTATTCCTTTTTTATTGTTTTTTGGAATTGTTTGTTTGGGAATATTTTCACAAGAAATCAAGTAAAAACACAGCAGATGTTCGAACTATGAGTCGATTTAGATGGTTTCCTGAACTTTCAAAGATAAGCTAACGATTAATCAAGTTTAAAATGAAAAGAAAATATACATATAGTTGTCAAACATTTTATAGTGATATTGTTTTGTTCTCTTTTATTTAAAAACAAACTTTAAAATCTTCAGGATTTTACAATAAGCAAACGAGATAAATCAAAAGGAAGCACGCATAACGTTTTTATCAATTCACTTATTGCATCATATATATATATATATATATATATATATATATATATATATATATATATATATATGTATGTATGTATGTATGTATGTTGTGGATTCCGGGATGAAATCCGGTCTCAAATGAATGACAAACGCAGGAATTGAAATATAGCAAATAAATGTATTGACGGAATAATACAATTGGTAATACGGTTAGTAGATCCAGAAATGCGGTTAGTAGCAATAATAATAATAATATATATATATATATAGTCTGGGAAATTCAGTATCGGAGTACGACTTCCTTCTGAGTCTACGTTCTCTCAACTGTGACTCCTACGAAGCGGTTACCTCACACTCTTACTCTCACTCTCTCACTGTATCACAGTTATCCTACTCCCGGGTATTCACCGGCAGCAGTACAAGTACACCCTGGGCGAGTCCACTTGTATGAAAAAGGGGTGGACCCCTTAAAAAAAAAAAATATATATATATATATATATACACACCCCAACACATATAGACACACACTCACACACGCATATATATATATATATATATATATATATATATATATATATATATATATAACGAAAGGACTTAATTATTCATCATATAGTCGTTTATAAATTTATTTCATATAATTGGTTCTTCTTTTTATGTGCCATGTCCTTTTATGACGTAGGCGATCATGGCTCTCCACTTCCCTCTATCCCTTACAGCTCTCAACAAGTTCCTTCTCTCTGTTATCTCCCTCAAACCACGTTCTGTTAACTACTTGCTGAGTGTGTCATGCGTTGTTTTCCCCTGTCTTTCTTTCCCTCTGTTCGACCGGTGAGTATCAAATACTCCAGGCCCTCCTTCCTCATTATGTGTCCCAGAAACTTCAGATGCCTCTTCCTGATGTTAAGTATAAGCCTCTTCCTTGTTTGTAACCTCTCTGAGACCTCATTGTTGCTCACACTCTCGGTCCAGCATACTTCTGTAGACCCATATCTCCGTCGCCTCGAGTCTCCTCTTCATTTGTGGAAATCGTCCAACATTCGCTGCCTTAAAGAAGAACAGATGTCACGTAATAGCTCAGTATTCTTTTCTTTGTTACCAAAGAAATCCTCCTGTCTCGCAATACTCTGCCCAGCTTTTGGAATGCATCCTAGGCCATCCCGATACGTCTACGGATCTCAGTGTCGCACTTACCGTCCTCTGTCAGAACGCTTCCCAGTTATCTAAACTTCCGCGTCTGTTGATTCTAATGTTCCCGACCTGAGAATCGCATTTTGGGCTCATCCTCTTACTAATAACCATGCATTTCTTCTTCTATAATCGGATATAAATTTATCTATTTATTTATTATTAATTATTTTTTAAATATCTGGTTTATTATCAGATTATCTGGCTGAATTTATACGATTTGATAAAATGTTGTCGGTCTGATGAGGCACACACACACACACACACACACACACACACACACACACACACACACACATATATATATATATATATATATATATATATATATATATATATATATATATATGCTGAAATAAATTCATATATCATTATATAACGAGTGTAACAGCAAAATTGCCCAAAACCTGAAACAGAATAATTGCACATCCCACAAAATGTTAACATCTAAAAAAAAAAACACAAAACTAATTGAGTTTCTTTTTTCCAGGTGTTCAGATAAGAAGTTTGGCCATCTTCACTCTATTTGTCATAAGAATCACCGAAAACCTTATGAGTTATTCAGCTAGAAAGAGAACAGATTAAAATCTTTTTTTTTTTTTTTTTTTTTTGTCAGGCCCACTGTGTCTTCCCAACAGTGCAATGCTAAGAGAAATAAGATCATTCAGGCCTTCACTAATGATACTGTGTAACCTAGGGAGACGAGATTCTGCTCTTCGACATAACCTCATCTAGGGATCCTCACAGCCCGGAGGCAGAGAGTTTGACCAGCACAGCTGGAGACAAATCTCCAACTGCAGACCAACATACAGTATTTACTACTGTATTTATATGAATGGGAACATAACCCATTATCGTCCGTGGTTATGCTATAACAGATACCAAAAGACATACTCTGGCCTCCATCACCAAAAGGTCTATTCAAGAACCATCAAGTGAATGGTGAAAGAGTTTAAAAAAATAGGGAACACAGTAGAGAAGGAAAACTGGATGAGAAGTTCACAACAGAAATCATCAAAATGAAACATGTTAAATTTATAAATGTTTCCGATTTGTTTTTTATCCTATAATTTTGTCGAATTATAATTCATATTTGATCAATATCCGATCCCAATTCATATATATATATATATATATATATATATGTGTGTGTGTGTGTGTGTGTGTGTGTGTGTGTGTGTGTGTGTGTGTGTGTGTGTGTGTGTGTCTGGGTACAACTGATTTTAATATATTCCATCTTAGATACTTTGTTTCGCATATTTCATATCACTCATTATATATATATATATATATATATATATATATATATATATATATATATATTGTGTGTGTGTTTCATCCACAAACAGGCTATTTCGCTGTATCACACATCATCAGTGTGGCTAGACATCCGATTGCCTCAAGCCAGTATCGAAAGCCAACCGATTTTTTACAGTAGTCGGAGATATTCTTTTACCCTGAGCTATCAGCTCCCGGCAAAAAGGAAAGTGAGTTTTTACGTATTTATTTTAGAATAAACACGCCAGTGACTCAGAGTGGTCAATTCATAGAATAGAAAAGCTTTTGCATCAGCAGTAGCAGTCACTGTTTACAAATTCGTGCTCGTCCGAATTTTATTTTTTCGTGGGCGTATATATATATATATATATATATATATATATATATATATATATGCTTACATCGACTGAGTCATGAATTGTGTCGGCGATTAAGCAATGCTGAAAAATGATTTTAATTATAGATTCTCGAAATTTCATAACTGCTCAGTTTCGTATCCAAATGTAAACAAAGCAATTTTTAAAGAAATAAAGGATTTTTTTATCACGTAAACGTTATTTTTAATGGATACCGATATCTGAGTAGACGTTCCGTTTACATTTATAATCATTATAATTATTATTGTCTTCTGACCTGAACATTCGAGAAATCTTATTAAAGAAAATTATTCGCCCTTCGTCTAGATACGAATCGTCAGGCAGCAGAACCCTTCGTTAGATCCGACGTCCTTTAAACCAACTCGCCCACGAAGGGCGTCTCCGATCAAGCAAGTTTTTATTTGGGATGTCATTATTCATTTACGCACGTTGATTAAAAAACACAGCAAATGTTCCATATTGATTATTTTTTTATTTTTTAAACTTTATTGAGAAATATGGAAAACGTAAATAAATAAAAATTATAAATGAGAAAATTCCGTTAATTTTAATCAAACGTACATAGATAGATAGATAGATAGATAGATAGATAGATAGATAGATAGATAGATAGATAGATAGATAGATAGATAGATTGATTTATTTCCGGTGTGGGAGGATTGAGAACAATCTATAGTAAAATTCAAAGGAAACCTTGAAAAAATAGATAGGATTAACAGTAAAGTCTCTGAAAACAGGAAAGCCGTTCACAAAACATTTGGCAAAAGTATGCAAATAGCACAATTCAAACAAAACATAGATGGAAGCTTGAAAACGCTGTTCAAAATCCGCGAAAAATAAATATGATAAAACTACAACCTACAACAACATGTCAAATATAGTAACCATTAACTAGAGGGGAAAAATGCAATAATCATTATTCTAGAACAAGATCAACTCCTAAAGAAAGATCAAAGGTAGGAAGAAAATAAATTCCTACTATGCTACCTACAACCATATCCTAAATCAAAAGACTAACACCCATAATCTGAACCTAATAAACTCTTTTTCAAATAGCGGCATTTATAACCGAATAAAATATATAAAGGAATTAATAAAGGATATCTGTTAATAAATAAAATAATAAATTTAAAATAATAAACTGTGCAGAGACGATTTCCTCTTCCCGCCACATTCCTTAATCCCCCAATGACCTATATATATAACCAGCTTATGCTGTAATGACACATAGTCTGAATATTACTTGAGGGGTGAAAATGAATGTCACCTTGTTGAATACTATGCCCACAATCCCTATAGCAACAAACTTCGATAGTATACACCCTTCCTAAATTAATACAGTAAATTCTAATCAATATATTTGTTGTTTAATTGAGAACATATAAGGGGTTAACAGCAATATTTAATAATAGAATTATAATAATATGCTATAAAACTTTTGTCTCGGACAGAAGATTTGTTCTTACCATGTATCTTAAACATAATAAGATTTACAAGAATCTAATTAAATAAACGTCAAATTCTGTCTGTCTGTCCGTGTGTCTGAAATCCCTTCTAATTCTGACTACATTCTTGGAATAAGGATGATACCGCGAACAGTTTAAAATTCAAATATTAAAATGACTGAAAAAATTAATAATTATAAAAGTTTTAACTTCTACTGACTTTAAAGTAACTTTATGAATTTAAAATATTTTGTTTTAAATTCAGTTTAAAATATCTCCAAAACTTTGTCAATTGATGAAAAAATCAATTTTATTTCTTGAAAAAAAAACAAGGAATCGATGTTTTGTGACGTGAAGTTTTGAAGTTTCGTAGAGTTTGTGATTTGAAGAACTTAATTCAGTTGAAGTTACACGGAGTTCGTGATTTAAAGAACTCAACTCATTTGAAGTTCCATGGAGTTAGTGATTTGAAGAACTCAACCCAATTGAAGTTACACGGAGTTCGTGATTTGAAGAACTCAACTCAGTTCAAGTTCTATGGAGTTCGTGATTTGAAGAACTCAACCCAATTGAAGATACACAGAGTTCGAGATTTGAAGAACTCAACTCAGTTGAAGTTCCATGGAGTTCGTGATTTGAAGAACTCACTTTTCTGCCAGAATTAGACTTATAACTCGAATTAGAGTTAAAGTGAGGTTTTGAAATTCCGTTGAATGAATTGAGGAATCCAAAGTTATTTCTTCAAAAAATTTTTCTAAGCTGGACCAGAAGTGCCGTCCATTTTACCTCTTTGCAGGAGCTATCTTTAAAGCCCGCACAGAATCCGGTTTTTAAGCTACAATTAATAAAATACAAGGTATTATTAATAACATACTATAATAAAAAAATTCGGCCTTACTTTAAAAGAATAAAGTAGAACAATTATAACCATATACTTTGTTTAGATTTATTCCTTCTTATTGGCAATGTTAATGGCAATATTATCCGTTTCCCAATAAAGAAACATTTGGAATTCATGACCGAGCAACCAGTACTGCTGTCGGTTGAAATTTATAAAATCTTTCTCTTAAAACAATTTTTCAGGAAAACAGGTTTTCCAAGTTCAGTCGCTCTTTATGCTCTTTCCAATTGTTGCTGTTGGACGTCCTCAAGTGATGTGGTTTCTGTTATTTGATACAGTTCTTTGTTTGTGATTCTGTAGCGCCAGTCAACAATGTCTGAAAAAGATGATCTTTGCCAAAACCCACAGCTTTCACTCACTTAAAGCCATTTTTACCCATTGATCTGAGAATGTTGTATACAGTTGACAGTTTATATATCTCTGAACGTGTTTTGAGCCAGGCATGACATCAGTATGAATGTCTTGATCTGACGAGGCTATTTAAGATCAGAGTTTTTTTGTTGTTTTTTTTGGGGGGGGTGCAATTTGTGGCGTTGGGCGAAGATACCTTTGTCATAACCTGTTCTATGTTCAATTTCCTTCTCTCCTATACTAAATGTGTTATAATTGATCCATGACCTGAAATATTTGAGGAGTGTATTAATAGGAGATTAAAACAATAATTTATATGTGTACGTGTGTCCGTCCGTCCGTCCGTTTTTCGATCTCGGCGAATCATAAATAACCTGAAGTAACAGATAGTAACTACTGTATTTACACACGATTAAAAACTAAACAGATAACTCATTTAAAGTTAAACTTAAATACTGAATTGCGTGAAAGGTTTAAAAAAAACAATTCTTTATTAAAGGCTCAACTTTAATTTCGCTTTTCGTTGCAATTTTCTTTTTCTGACATGCGCACTGTGACGTATTCGAAATATTACATAGTTCGAGTTCCCTAATATCTTTTAAGAATGCCTTAATGTGAAGGGAACATAAAAACGGTGATTTTAAACGAAAATAAAAATTGCGCGCGAAATAAATGTAAACAAACTACGGAGATCGGTTGCATATACGAAGAAAGATTGTGCCGAATAAAGGTGTCGTATAAAGATTTTATTATTTTTAAATTGTTATAACTATTACGTACATAGGACGCTAAAGAGAAAAGATCGAAGGCCCAACATCCCTCCCCGGTAGGTAGCCTAAAGTCCGCCCATAATAAAATAGAGCAATTATAACAATATACAGTAATAAATGGGACATGTAGACTCATCCTTACTGTAGATATTACCAACCTCAGAATTTGGGCACCTCGAGGTGGTCTAATAGTCAGCAAGCTTGCCTTGTTAGAACAATTACGACTGAATATTGAGTTCGATTCTCACTGGGTGCCCCCCTAATTTCGGCCTTGTGCCATATCTAAGCTATGCTTGGAAAATCACTATTACCAGCCTCAGAATTTTTTTTTTTTTTTTTTTTTTTGGTCGAGGACGTTCATATATTCATTCAAAGAAGCTCGTGTTTGGCATATATTAATGATCATCGCTATTAATTTTCCACTTTGTGAGGATTAGTAAATAAAATTTCTGAATTCATCAATGTTTCTTAGCAGGAGGCTGCAACAAGGCTTGTCTAGCCGCATTTGAAGACAGGTATATTCGGAAACGAGTTACAAGTCATTATAGGTAAACATTGACCGTGTTCAGACTTGTATCTAGAGGTAAAAAAAATTCTCGTTTATACCCCCGCAAGCATCCACCCGGTAATTATCTCTTTATTAAAAAAAAGTTTACCTCTCTACACGTCGTGAAGTCGGCGTATTCTAGGCTCCGCCCAAAGGTCAATCCGATGAAAATAGATTTGAAGGATTACTTTAAATCAGTCTTCGAAGTTAAGAGGTCATATCTATCTATAAAATCCAGCATTGGAAACGAAGAGACTTGAAGCAACAGAAATATGGTTCTACAGAAAGATGCTGAGTATACCATAGACTGAACATTCGGGCAAAGACGGTTTTTAGGATAAAATGGAAATAAAAAGGTAGCTTATACTTAACATCAAGAAGAGGCAGTTGAAATTTCTGGGGCACGTAATGAGGAAGGAGGGCTTGGAAAATCTAATACTCACAGGACAGACTGAGGGAAAGAGGGACAAAGGAAAGCAGCGCGTAACGCACTTGATGAGCTTGAGTAAATGGATGGCACAACAGGGTTTAGGAGGAATAGCTACAAGGAGCAGGAAGATATGGAGGGCTATGATCGCTTACTATTGAGGGAACAAGGCACATAAAAGAAGATTTTGAAGGGAAATATATCACAGCGAGTTGTTACTGAAAATTTACCATCCCAATCCACTTCTTAATGTCCAAACTTTTTTTCATGGTTGTGCTATAGAAATCATCACTCTGATTGTTATCGAGCATTTGCAAGTTAATCAAGTTCCGGCATTAAATAACTTATATGCGTTATCAGATGATCTAACAGAGAATTACGCAAACCAGGGTACGCGTACACCTATACGCGAACGTGATCTACTTCCTCGCTCTCTTAGTACTTTGCCCTTTGTTATGATTGACGTTAAAAGTCCCGCAAATCGTTAGTGGCACAGTCTATACTGCAGCCGTTACAGTATATTTTTGGTATTGATTGATTTGTTTTTTACGGCTTTTCAAGCGTCTGCAGGTTATTTTAAAGCTTAATACTTGACTAGCAGTAAAGATTCCTCGGGTGTATTGTTACGTCCAGAGGCAAGCATTCGTCGTCTCTGGGTCTCTGTCTATATCTCTGCAATGAGGTGTTATGATTACTTGCATTATTTACATCTGTTATACTCATCTTCTTTCCAGATTCACAACGTCACAGCCGTTGTACGCCCCGGCCTTCTTCAGGTGGTTGCAATTTCGAACCGAGCCCTTTATTTCGTCCACAGGGGTAGATTTTTCTAGTTCCACGTGCCATGTCTCTTCCGAATCTCAGTTATTTCCCTGCAACTCAACTGTCGAAGTTTTTGGTGCGCCACCATTCAAAGGCGGACTGGGATATTGAAAGATGCCATGCAAGAAGTTAAGCAATGTATGAAAAAAACAGAACAAATCCGTAAGAAACAAAGAAATGAGTACTAAAATATCATGTAATATCGGCCCTCTTATATATTGGTGAATGCGGGAAAATTTCCTCACCTATGAAGAAGAGACTTAAGACAACAGAAATGTGGTTGTAGAGAAGGATGCCGAGAATACCATAGACACAATATGTGAGCAACGGTGAAGTTTTAGAGAAGATGGAAACAAAAAGTTCACCTATACTTAACATCAGAAAGAGACAGTGGAAATTTTTAGAAAGCATAGTGAGAAAAGAGGGCTGGGGGAATTTGATACTCACATGACATATTGACCAGGACAGATGAAATCAGAAAATAACTTACCTAACAAGCCTGTATTAATGGAGTGGGAGTAATGATGAAAAGACAAACCTTACTAATGTAATTTTTGTTCTTCTATATCAGCAATTCTCTACCTTTTTACTCTTGCGTAACCCTTAAAATAAATTGCATATCTCAATAAATCCTGTGAAAAAACAAAATTATATACCATATCTTTCTCATTGTATCTGCATCGTGGTTCACGTGGTAAATATCATAGTATATAATTTTGAATAACTGGTTTAAGGAAAAATTAATACTTCTTTGTCAAATTTTTTGGTAATGCTAAATAAAATTCATACTGTTTGTTTTTAATACTTCATCAGGGAGTTTTCATTCACACAAAAAAAAAATTCTTAACTCAAACGCAAAAAATAAGCATAATTAACCAATATCATATACCTATAATATATAACCGTCCTGGGTATGATGATAAACTACATCCGCGTCCTGGGTATGTAGATAAACAACGTCCGTGTCCTGGGTATGACGATAAACTACATCCGCGTCCTGGGTATGACGAAAAAACTACATCCGCGTCCTGGGTATGACGATAAACTACGTCCAACAACAAGGCTTCAGATAATGTTTTTTGGAAAAATAATGTTGCCAGCTATACGTTTTTGAAACAATAATGTTGCCAGCTATACGTTTTTTGAAAAAAAATAATGTTGCCACCTATGTGTTTTTGAAGCAATAATGTTTTCAGCTATGTGTTTTTTGAAACAATAATGTTGCCAGCTATACGTTTTTAGGAAAGAATAATCTTGCCAGCTATGCGTTTTAAGGAAAAAATAATGTTGCCATCTATACGCTTTTGAAAAAATAATGTTGCCAGCTGTGCCTTTTTGAAAAAATATTGTTGCCAGCTATATGTTTAATAGTACTGTATATTTAATATATGTATGGGTATATGTGTATGTATGTACATGTGTATATGTATGTATGTATATATATATATATATATATATATATATATATGTATATATATATGTGTGTGTGTGTGTGTGTGTATATATATATATATATATATATATATATATATATATATATATATATATATATATATATGTATATATACCTTAATTTGGCATTAAATGACCCACAGTGGTTGATATGCCACAAAACCCAACCAATCAACCAAACCTATAATATAAATGTAAACTAAATGAAAACTATAATTGCTGTATCAGTTTTGTTTTTATTTTCTGATCCTTTACTGGCAATGTTGAAAAGACATAAACTAAATCAAGGCAATATTGTAATAACCAAGAATATATTGTGTGTGTTTAGTGATATTACGTATATGAAATTAAATAAAAAGTCAAAAGTGCATTAGCTTATCTCACCTGTTCTCACGGAACCCCCGGGGACCTTTTGCGGAACCTTAGGGTTCCAGGGAACCCCGGTTGAGAAACGATATTCTATATGAAAGTGAATGCCGGAAATCTCCTTAAAGATAAACAAACTTGAAGCAACAGAAGCGTAGTGTTCTACAGGAGGAAGCTGAGAACGCTATGGACACAATATGTGAACAACGGCGAAGTTTTCGACAAAATGGAAATAAAAAAAAATCACTTATACTTAATTTCAGAAAAGAAAGAGACAGTTAAACTTTTTAGAAATCATTGTGAGAAAAGAGGACTTGGGGAATGTGACACTCACAAGACATATTGATGGCAAGAGGGACAGAGGAAAACAGCGCATCACCTGCCTAACGCACTTTCGTAAATGGATGGCGGATCGGGGTTTAGCAAAAAAAAAAAAAAAATTTACTAAGAGACATAAAGGACTGGAAATTGCGGTGAATAATGGTTGCTAACGTCTTGAAGGGACCCCCACTTTGTGCCATCTTTCTCAAGTCTAGTTCGGAACGTTCAGCACATTTGTCCTTGAGCACGGTAACACGGAACGTTGAACGTTTAGCAAGAGTTACGAAGCTAGGGCGCATACTGTTTGAAAGTGCACGTGAACTGTACGATGCGTGATCTGCCCGCCCTCGAGTTGAACAAACTGGTATTCAAAAGTCAAGCATTCTGAAGCGGCATTTCTAAATTAATTATCTGCGTTTAAACTCTCGTGAACCCTGCGTTCTGAGTTTGATGGATAATAGCGAGCCTGTATTTAACTGATCTCATACTGGGTTTTAATCAAACGAGGAAGTCACTACCATAATTTACAGCCTGTAAGTCATACCAGCATATAACGAACTCACTAGTTTTCATACTTTTTTGTGTACAGAATCCATAAAGCTATGTAAACACGGTTCGGAATAACAACCCATTAGGATCGTAGGAGCACCTCATGTACTCTAGCCGTAGCAGAAATGGCGTGTCTTAGGCAAGGCACCCTAGTGAAACTTTACCCTCTCCAGGCTGATTTTGAATTCAGATTTGTCCTTCTACCACACCGGTTGCCACCCAAGAATACAGATCCCAGTCTGTTCTGCAATTTTAGGGGAGGGGGAGAGGAAATGGATTCATACCTTTCCCAAGGGTATTAGCTCCTAAGTCAATGTACTAAACTCGAGTGGAATTCGAACTCGGCTGTCCGATTTCTCAATTACTCCACCGTAACTCCTACAACGGGGTACGCGAGGAAAAAAGATTTGAGACACTCTGGCCTAGCAAAACGTGTTCACAAATATCACTCAAGTTCAAATCGCTCAAAGATGTTAACTAAATTTGGTTTAGTTAATTAGCGTTGATGGTAAATACGCAACTACCTCAGCTACGAAACAGATTATTTATTTGCTGGCAGCTTAATCCTTGACGCATTCTGGGAAAAACAGGTTGAAAACTTTGGAATATCCCTTTAAGTTTTACTTACTATATGGAAATCCTATTTTTTTATTACTTTATTTTTCTTCTATTTCAGGTAAATAATGGTCGTGTTTATACTTGAGGCTATAGGAAAATATTGTCAGCGTTTATATTTGCGACGATATTTAAACATTAGCCCGATGTATGTATGCATGAGTCTAGATAAAAAGAGGGGTTTTGTGCTTGATTCTATAGGTAAATATTAATCATTTTTATACCTGAGTCTATAAATAAATATTGATAGGGTCTATACTTATGTCTATAGGTAAAAATTAGTTGGGTGTATGCTTGAGTAAAGCATACTTGAGTATTTATACTTGACTCTATAGATACAAGAATTTGTCGTCTTTATACTTGAGTCTATAAGTAAATATTGAAAGATTTTGTTTTTGTGTCTATAAGTAAACATAAGTTGGATGTATGCTTGAGTCTATATAAAAAATGTGTTTATAGTTGAGTCAGGTAAGTCTATAAGTGTCTTTATACTTAAATCTCTAAGTAAATATTTGTACTTGACTGACGCCGAGATGCCAGATCAGGGCCAATAATATCATCGATTCTTCTTCGGAATTTATCAAGAATCTCTAAATACACCATCAACACTAATATTTATTACCACCAGCACCACACCCACGATCACTACTAGTACTACCACCACCCAGTAATTATTACTAATTGTATTTATACCACCATTACTACTACTACTAGCACCATCATCCCTACTACTACTACGAATACTACCACCACCACCATAGATACTACTAATACAAACGCAAATCATAACTACCACCACTACTAACACCACTACCATCATTGACGTGTAGGTCTCTGAAGATAGTTGTCAACAACCGGTCTTCTAGTGCCCTGGCAATCAACACAAGGGTCCCCCAGGGATCGCTTCTCATGCCAATCCTATTTTTACTTTAAATAAATGATCTGCCTATGAGTATACTCCGACCATTTGTAGGGTACCTCGGCGTGGTGTAATGGTTAGCAAGCTTGTCTTGCTATGTCAGTTACTACTGAAAAGTGAGTTCGATCCGCATCCGATGCCCCATGCTTTCGGCCTTGTGGAAAATCTTTACTGTGAATATGTGAATATCTATGCTGATGATACTACGCTACGCTAAAACCCTAGATTGATAGCTGATTTCTCTTCTGATTCAGCTCTTCATCTCAGTAGGGGACAACAACAACAACTGGCTGGTTACATTCAATGCCTCGAAAACCAAACTAGTTAGATTCCATTATCGCCGATCGGATTCCATTATCGCCGATATTACGATAAATGGATGCTTCTTCAGGGAGTCACCGTGTCTTGAGCGACTGCTGGGCCTTAAACTCAACCCCGACCACTTAGGGAACTGGTAGATACGATCCATCGCTAAAGATGCAGAAAAATGCCTCTCCAGCAAGTACCTGACTCATCGTGCTATTCTATACTTTTACAAGAGCCAGATCAGGCCTAAAATGGAGTATTGCTGTCAAATTTGGACAGATGCCCAGTCCGTAGTTTCAAGTCTCGATTGAGTTCAAAAGCGGTTCCGTGCCCTACAACCTCTCTCTCACAGACGAAATGCCGCCAGCCTCTCACTACTCTATCGCCACTTCCATGACAAGTGCTCAGACGAACTACATTCCTTAGTTCCACGAGTTCTAACCTTCATGACTAACACGCACCATGTTATGCACATTGTAGCGACCCCCCATTCCCTTCGTATTCCATTGATGCGATGTAAGTTCCACTCGAACAGCTTCTTCCAACGAACCACTCTCTGTGGAACCGACTCCCAAGAGGATGCTTTACCGATCACTACAATTTTAACCAGTTCAAGTCTAGGGTTAACCATTGTATTACCACATAAACTCTGCCTCTTACTATGTAACCCTCTACCCCGAGTAGCTCCTGGGCCTTGTACAGAGTGTACCTCACTGTAAAAACATATATGTAAGGTTAACTACTCTACGAATTTAGGTGAATGGATGGCAAGACAAGGATCGTAAAAGATCAAAAGTTACTTAGAACAATATAAGACAGGAAGTTGTGGAGGAACGTTATCGCTCACGTCCCCAAAAAACATGACGCATAGAAAAGTATAGAATATAAACAAGTTAACTTTAATCGCTAGCAACCTGACCCCGACCGGGTTTTTTTTTTTTTTTTTTTTTTTTTTAAATCCCTGAGCTGATTGGATAATAATGATAATTTTTCATCTCAAAAATTCAGACAGAAATGCCGCTAAAATCTTCGCTGTAAACAGCCAGTAATCAGAGAGTTTGAACTGACAGCAATTCTCTAAACGCGCACACAGACACATTTTAAATATATGATTAGAACGATGGTTCCCGCGGTTTCTAAATAAATTTAATGTTCTCGACAGCGCAAGAACTTTCCTTCCAGCCAGATATCTTCCTACACACTGGAAGAGAAAGAAAGAAAGAAAGAAAGAAACAAACAAACAAACAAACAAACAAACAAACAAACAAATGGAAGACTAAAGTAAACGGTATTTCCTTCCTATTTTTACACACTGAAGAAAAAGAAAGAAAGAAATTGAAGACTAAAATAAGCGATTTTTCCTTACTATTTTACACGATGTAAAAGAAAGAAAGAAAGAAAGAAAGAAAGAAAGAAAGAAAGAAAGAAAGAAAGAAAGAAAAAAAGAAAGAAAAAAAAATAGAAGACTACAGTAAACAGTCACACAGACACAAATATCCCGCAGAGCCTGGACTGCCAAATTCGAAGCAGATTTCTCGTTCTTTCACACATGAATAACAAAAAATCGACTGCCTTGGTGTGGTATAATGGTTAGCTGAGTAGTGATTTCGTTCCCCACATTCAGACTTGTACCAGAATTAAGCCAAACTCTACACTGGTTCTCCCTTACTTGATGATTTATGCCTAAACTTAGCAAAGCTTAGTAAATACCAACTCCATAGTGACTGCACAGCGAAATTCAAAGTAAGTCGGCCATAAGGCAGCTGTTTCGAGTTCAAACGGCCTGCTATTTTTTTTCTCGTGCTGACATAATAATTATAATGCTGTTGATGTTAGCCCAATCTGATGAGATGTTAAAATAGTGGATAATTTTGAAAGTGAATATTAATAATCTTCAGAAATTTTACGTCATTGAATCGTTATATATTTCAAAAGAATAATTGGTTATATTTTTAATCTGACATTTTATTAATTCAAACGTTATTCTTAATGGATGCTCATATTTGAAATAGACGCCAAGTTGGGTTTTTTTTTTATTTTAAGTGGTGTATATCACGTCTATTGGCCAATCAACTGTCGCACTCGAGGATTCCTAGTAAAGAAGATGTGCTATGCATCCATATGTTTTGACGTTTCAAACAATAAAAAATCTTATATATATATATACATATATATATATATATATATATATATATATATATATATATATATATATATATATATATATGCTAAAATGGATAAATATAAATAAATGTACGTGTAAATGTTCAAATATCCCTTGGTGAAAGAAAAAACTTGTACTGTCGGCGTGATATATATATATATATATATATATATATGTGTGTGTGTGTGTGTGTGTGTGTGTGTGTGTGTGTGTGTGAGTCTATGTATGTGAGAGTGTCATCCCAAACAAGCACAGAAGAAAATTCCCCCTTACACCAGACACAAATAAGCAGAAATAGATCCACTTTTTAAAAAATAAACCAGTAAATCTGATGATCGCAAAAGTGGGAAACCCAGGGTTACAAACTAATAACCATACAAATGAATATATATAGATATGTATGTATATATATATATATATATATATATATATATATATATATACATATATATATATATATATATATATATAGATAGATAGATAGATAGATAGATAGATAGATAGATAGAGAGAGATGTATGTGTGTGTCTTGACGATTGTGCATAGGGATAAAACTTACTGTCGCCGCTTTTACATTTACATATGCTCTATCCCTGATATTGAGCACTTTAAGCCACGACTATAGCATACCATAAACTTCATGGTTTAGTACAGTCTATTTCTTAAATTTTTTTTCTCTTATATTTTATTGTTTTTAAACTACATTTCTTGTTTATCCACAGATTTTTCCTTGTAAGAAAACAACAAGTACAAAAATCGGTGTGAGTATTAGGAAAATAAGGACGATTTTTAGGGGCCTAGAACGAATCGGTAATATTCTTATTAATTTCAACAGAGAAAACTGATTTGAGATACGAGTCTTTTGAGTTACGAGGTCGGTCATTAGAACGAATTAAACTCGCATCTCAAGGCTTTACGGTATTTTATCATATTATATATATATATATATATATATATATATATATATATATATATATATATATATATATAATCAATTACTTTGAATGTTACATTTAGAGAATACACGTCTTTGAATAAGTACCCTTTTATTCAAACAATCAGTAATGTGCCATGCGTGATAGAAGCTTAGGCGATCATGTATCTTTCATAGACTGACGAATAGGTTACCTGCTCTTTCTGGTCTATTTACTTATAGCTGAGAAGAGAAGAGGATTCATAACTTTCCAAGGGTATTAGCACATAATGGATTCGACTGGAATTCGAACTCGGCTCTCCGATTCCTCAATACAAGTCGCTTATTCATTACTCAACCGTGCCTCCCCAAAAGTATCAATCTTAAATCAGCCTTTGAATTCGATAGT
>OZ010578.1:55061178-55066178 GCA_963932145.1 Acanthosepion lycidas | reverse complement strand
AAAAAAATACTCATGTAGTTCTTTCCCAAACTTGCTCGTTCCTCTTCTGAATATTCACTTAAAGGTGGTAGTTTAATTGATTCTCTGCCTTTTGCCAACCGTCCTCGGTATGACGATAAACTGCATCCGCGTCCTGGGTAAGACGAAAACCTACGTCCGACAGCAAGGCCTCTGATCAGGAGGCTCTGAAGAGTGTGGAACCACCACTTAATTGCTGGTGTTCCCAGGTTCACCCTGACCCAGGATGGTAGCACATGTTAGCGTCTCAGGTATGGGTAAATAGTTAACACCCAAACTGCGGTCAAAACACTATGAAAGTGTAAAAATAGGTTTTAATACCAGAGGTATTTTTTGTAAAACATTATTACCAGCAATACATTTTTGAAAAAATATTACCAACAATAAACAAATTGTCGGCATTAAATAACACATTGAGGTTGATATGCCAGAAAACAAACCAAACCAAGCCAAACATCTTGCCAATGTTCATAATAATTCGGTTTACGCCATTTTCCTTAAATATTTTTCTAGGTGTCAATTAATTGTTCTTGCATGTCATACTTAAGGATTTTTTTTTTCACGTCTCTTCTGAAAGCCTTTTTGAACCCATTTTTTCTTTTTCTTTTTATCATGTCATTTTGTGTTAGTTTTGTTTTTAATGTCCTCTCATGTGTTCCCAAATTTTTTTTTACAATTTTCCGTCGTTATGTTTCAATAACTTTACAATATTGTGATTCTTTTGCGGTTATCAATGTCTTACATAGCATAAAAATCTTAATATTATATGAAACTCAGAATAAAAATCAATAACTATACGAGTGTTGTATTTAGATACATTCCAATACGCTTTCGAGTCATTTAATAAAATTCACACAAAAAGAATTTCCAATAAAAACAGAAAGTCTCTGAAATAAATTGAAATTCACACAACAGTTAATGGATAGATTTTTAATCCGATATTTATTTTTTTTTAATTTAAATGTTAAATGTTATTATTATAGTGGATACTTCTATTTGAAATGCACAGAAACATTTAAGTAATAGATAGATAGATAGATAGATAGATAGATAGATAGATAGATAGATAGATAGATAGATAGATAGATAGATAGATAGATCTAGCTATCTATCTATTTCTAAAATATTACTATAGTGGATACTTGTATTTGAAATACGCAGGGAGCAATGCAGACTGTTTAAAATAAAAGTAAAATTGGGCAACTATTTTGAATATGAGTATCCAATATAGAAACATTTAAGTAATAGATAGATAGATAGATAGATAGATAGATAGATAGATAGATAGATAGATCAGGACAGATTGGGATAGGTAGATAGATCAGATCAGATTGGCATAGATAGATAGATAGATAGATAGATAGATAGATAGATAGATAGATAGATAGATAGATAGATCTAGCTATCTATCTATTACTAAAATATTACTATAGTGGATACTCATATTCGAAATAGCTGCCCATTTTTATCTATCTATATATCTATCTCTCTATCTATCTCAGTCTTTTCATATCTATCACTCTATCCATCTATCCATCTATTTCAGTCTTTTCACACACACACATACAGATATATATATATATATATATATATATATATATATATATATATATATATATATATATATATATATTACTAAATTGGATACTCATATTCGAAATAGTTACCCATTTTTATTTATCTCAATCAGTTGCTGTTTATCGATCTATGAATGCCTTTTCATATCTGTGTATCTTTCTATCTAACTAACTGTCTATTTGTCTCAGTCTTTCATATCTATCTATATAGATATGAACAGACTGTAATAGATAGATAGATAGACCAGAACTGAATAAGATAGAAACAGAATGAGAAACGATAGATAGATAGATAGATAGATAGATAGATAGATAGATAGATAGATAGATAGATAGATAGATCTAGCTATCTATCTATTACTAAAATATTACTATAGTGGATACTCATATTCGAAGCACTTACCCATTTTTACCTATCTTAGTCAGTTGCTATCTATCGATGTATCTATCAGTGCCTTTTTATATCTGTGTGTCTATCTATCTATCTAACTCTCTCTCTGCCTCAGTCTTTTCCTATCTATAGATATGAACAGACTGGAATAGATAGATAGATAGATAGATAGATAGATAGATAGATAGATAGATAGATAGATAGATATAATAAAATCTTAATACTGAAGTTCACAAAAATTAAAAAATATAAAGTACTCTTACGTTGAAGTCAACAAAATATTTTAGATATGTATATGTATGTATGTCTATCTTTCTCTGTGTGTATACATATATATAAAAACTGTGCTTTTTTAATAAACAATTTACAGTTCTTATTATATCTCGATTCATCATTCATAAATTAAAAGATTTCCCTTAATGAATGAAAATCTTTTCGTAAGCAGTGTTCCCTGGGTTACTGCCCTTAAACCCCACGCCTCTATCCGGTAAGTATGCTCAGAAATTAAGGCAAGCGTTACTAATAGCATAGAGCTGTTTTCTTTATAATACAAATGTAATGCTAATGATGTTTTGTTCTACAGAAATGCACTGGAGATATCTTCGACTTAATTTTATTAAATACTGATTAACTTACTAGGAGTGTTCCCGAAAAGTTCTAAGGCCGACCGAGAAATCCTTCTCCAGATATCAGATTTCAAAAAATGGCTCAGTATGAAAACTTCTTTGCATCTACTCGTTGGTCCTTTTCTGTCTGAAAGGATGTAAGACGTGGACGTTTTTCTTTACAGTAAGGTTCACTCTGTACAAGGCCTGGAGTCCACTCGAGATAGAGGGTTGCCTTAAGGGGTAGTTTATATGGATAAGAAATGAAGATAACGGTTGCCTTTAGACTTGGACAGTTTAAGATTATACTGATCTGGGAAATATCCTCTAGGGAGTCTGTTCCAAAAGGCAGGAGTTCTCGGGAAGAAACTGGTACGACTGTTACAATTTCTGCATATCCGCCATTTAGGTTAAAAGATTTGTTGTTAATTGGGGCAAGGAATGGCATATTAATTTTAATATGAAAATATATTGCTAAGTCTGCTGCTAAGAAACTTGTCTCTCTGTGTCGTACTAGCCTATTTTTCTCCCTTTTTATCTATCTTACATATCTATTAGTCTGTAATTCGCCCCTGCTTCGAATATTACTGCCACATTAGATATTTTTGATAAGCTCCAAAGACGAATCTGCAATATTATTGGTGCTGACCTAACGTCTCGGCTTTAGTCACTTTTCCATCACCGTAAAGTTGCTACCCTCTTCATTTTCTATAAATATTTCCATGGTAATTGTTCGGGTGAGTTCTTCGTTATGGTACCTAGATTTATGAAATTAAGCGCAGTTCTACATTGGCAACAATATTAATATTGTGCTGTTGTTGCTACTACTAATAATAATATTTCTTTTAATATTTTCTCAGATAATATCTGGTAATTAATCTATGGATAACAGGCGACAACCAATAGCCTTTAATATCATGCAATTTTACTTTGACTCTAAATTTCTATCACGTCTGGATTATTCTTGTGTTCCTAAGAGGCTTCCTTTCTGTTACAGTTTCACTGGGCACTCAATGTAAATTTTGTTTTATCCATGTATCAATTCTGACCTTCTTCAGCTTCCAAAACCTTGCGAGTTCAAACTCTATGGATCTTTTGCTGTATTCTTCTATCAAAAGGACAAGATGGGTCAATGATTGGCACTTTATTTTCTATTGCATCTTCTACCAATATGTCCTCTGTGTTGTGCTGCCATTTCTTAACGTTTTCTTTTAAAAGATCCCACAAAATCCTCCATGTTTCCAAATCAAAGGCTTTATCCTTGTACCATACCTTGTTGGGAATGAGAACTCGGAGAACTGAGTTCGAATTGCAGTCAGGTTCATTACATTCACTTACGTGCAAATACACCCTGGAAATGTATGAATCAATCTCCCTTCCAACTATGGCTTAAATAGTGGAATTTGTATCGCAAAAAAATCTTTCTTATTCTCCAAAAATTGTTAATACAATATTCTCTCTTAAAAAGGAATTATTCTTACAATCCTAAATATGTTTCGGCTTCAAATAAGCCACAAAGGTTGATAAGACATAAAAAGCAATAAATCAATAATTCAGTTTCTCGCTGAAAACTCAACTTCTCACACAACTTCGAATGATTTATTTTGACATGATCATATCCTTAGGTTTTATAGTCAGTCTAGGCTAATATTGGATATTCACTCAAGACCACAGTATTTAAATTATTATTATTATTATTATTATTATTATTATTATTATTATTATTATTTAAGTATGTTATGTTTCCTGCTTTGTATCCTGTAGAGCCGGCTCCAAACTATGGTCTTTAGGCCCTATAGGAGATTTGTCATTAAATTGATAGCACTTTTCTTAGTATATGTGATGTTCCTAGTAATGGGATTTTCTGGGCAATTTGTATATTGATGTTGCATGGGACTCTTTTAGTAAAATTATCCATTCCTTTTCTCACGAGGCCCAGTGCTCCGATTACTATTGGTACAGTCTCAGTCTTCATTCCCCACATCCTATTAATCTCGATCTCTAAGTCCTTGTATTTGGACAGTTTCTCAATAATTTTTATGGGGGTGTTTCTCTCAGATGGTACTGCTATGTCAATAAACATGCACTTGCTGAATTTCTTGACTTTTATGATAATATCAGGTCTGATGACTTTCATTTCCCTGTCAGTTTGAACTGGCATGTCCCCGAGGATAGTTACATCGTAATTTTGGCCAACTGTGTCTGGTTGCTGCTCATACTATCTCCCAGTGATTTCGATGCTGTGCTTCTTGCATATCTTCCAGTGCACATATGTCGCAACCTTGTTATTGTCTCTGTGGCTATATTCATTTTTTTTTAGTTCCGGACATCCTGAGATATTATTATTATTATTATTATTATTATTATTATTATTATTATTATTATTATTATTTCCTTTCATATCTGGCG
>OZ010578.1:55043678-55056178 GCA_963932145.1 Acanthosepion lycidas | reverse complement strand
GGTAATACCCTTGAGAAAAATATGAATCCATCTCTTCTTTCTCCTCCCAGCCATGGGATAATAGCAGGACAAACTATTAGATTGGTGCAAAAATAATGTCGTTTTTTGTCGTTAAAAATACGTCAAAAACCGACATTATTTTTGCACCAACCTAATAGGTTCTACAGCCTTGGATGGCAACAGGTGTAGGAGAAAGAAGACTCTGAATTCAAAACTGTAAGTAGCCCTGGCGAAGCAAATTCTGTGTATTTAAGGAAAGGATCGCTCGCATTGACTGGATGACCTCGAATACAGTCGACTACTTTTGTTTGAATTCTTTTGATTCTCATTCGGGTCTCTAATACTTTTCTTACCTTTAAACAGGTTTTCCTAGCTATTCCAGGCACGCCAGCAATGATGGATACCAGTGATTTTTTTTTTTTATGTTTGATTTTTCTTTTTTTTTAAAAAAAATGTTTTTCATAGCTTCCAAACATCACCTCGTCCTTCATGTTTTAAGGAAACAGTCCCATCCACTCACTGACATGTATTTATTTTTTACTAAAAAATATCTTTGACGGACTTCACGTCTGATTTGGGCGAGCCATTTATTCAAATTCGGTTGCAGAATCGAAAAACAAAAATAAACATCTTTTTCTTTAGTAACTTCTAACAGATTATTCGTTTTGCTAAGATATTTTGAGATTTCATATATAAATCAATACAATACATTTTTCAAATTTACTCTCTTCGCCATCTCAAAAAAAAATCACTCAGCCATTTTTATTTTTATTTTATCATCATTTCTTTAATGCTCCGAAAAAAAGAAGGGGTTTTCATTATCCCCCACATATTCTTTTCTAAGTTATCTATTCACAAACCCAAAAATCGGCGGATCGAGCACACTGGCACATAGAACTACGCACAAAACTTGCCTACCCTGAATGTATCCATTACTGGTTAGGTGAGTATGGAGATGATACGTATGTATTGGTTCCTCCCTCTAGCAAGCTAACGAACACTCCTCCTTCTCCTACTCCTACTTCCTTTACATTCCTCTTTCTTTCTTTTTTTTCTCTCCCCTATTTCATCCTCCTCCTCTTCCTTCTCTAGTGTTGCTACTATTATCCCCAACACCAAGGTAACAACATGTAAGTGCATCATTTGTCGCTTCTCCTACTACAACATGGAGTTTTTTTTAACACTTAATAATTCGACCAGTCACCACTACTACTGCTTTAACCAACGCCGCCCCTAGATTGTTTTTGGACATTGACCACTTCGCTACATCTGTCATTGCCACTAAATTTAACAGAAAAAAAAACACTGATTGATTACGTAACTTTGTAGCACAAGTTAAAAAATGGCAATATTTGCCCGAATGCATTTTACTTTGGATTTTACATCGGGTTTATGGTGATAGAAAGAAAAAAAAAACCATCGAAAGTAAAGTCAAACAAATGCCTTCAACGTTAGACTATTCGTACTACTATTTCCCCTAACAAAAACCACTACAAATTCAAATATCTTATTGATAAAACTACTGCCCCTGCTACTTGTTCTAAACGTTCACGTGCCCCTGCAACTACCTCTTCATGTGGAGTTTTCGCTTATAGGGACCTACGCAACACACACGTGTTGAAACAAAAACTCGATTTTCAATATTTGTCAGATTTTATTGGACGACACTCAATTCGCTAGTAAGCAGGAAGAATTTTTTTTTTTTTTTTTGCTTAAGAAAAACAACAACAGACATTAATTAACAAAAAAACATCACAAACAAATGAAAACACACAAGGAATTGTTTTTCTCTGCTTTTTTATTGGTTTATTTATTTTGTTTAATTTCCAAAACTAAATGTCTATGCTTGATCTGTAGACGACTTTAAAAATGTTTCTTTTAATATTAGATTACAAAAAGTAATGTATCTGTTTATCCTTAAAGAGAATATCTGTAAAAATACAAAAATGCTCTTTTGTTTACAAAAAAGGTGGCAATAGATTTTTGTTTTTTGTTTTGTTTTGGGTTGTTTTGGGTTGGGTTTTTTTTTTTGTTTTTTTTGTTTTTTTAATTAAAATCAAATAAATTCAGTTTAAAACAGAAACAAATACTAATTTTAGAATGTGTGTATTACTGTTTGAGAATGACCGAAAAAGAGAAAGGCATTTAATGATGTCGATGCTATAGTATAAATTTTCATTTTTACATACAGTAAATAAAAACTAAACAAACAAACAAACAAAAATAAAACATGTTCTTATTTCAACATTTTGTAAATAAAATTATGTAGATACTGTAAATGGATTTGTCAATATCGACACAAATATTTGCATACATATGAATATTAAATAACAAATAAAAACACTCCCAAAAGAACTAAAGAAAAAAAAAGCTCTCCTTTCAAACTACATGTTATCGACCAGAATTTTATTTATTATTTGCTTAACATAAAACGGCCTTTATTTTTGGTTTTTCATTTAAGAAAACCAATCTCTCATCTCGAACGAGTGTCAAATATTCCAGATATTTCTATTTGTTTGAAGAATTGTTAGCTTGTTTGTTAATGATCCTCAATCTCCAAGCTCCAATGTTATTTTGCTACATCAAACACAGACGTTTGATTCTGATAGTCAGCGTCCCACAAAAAAAAACCAGTAAGAATCGTATTATTGACCATACAGTACTTAGTAGAAAAAGTTAGTTGTAGGAAGACAGTGGCAACTACTCGAGAAGCGACGGCAGTGAAGTAAGAATTAAACACTAAACTGCATTCGTGTGTGTGTTTATGTAGCTATCTATCTGTGTGCGTGTGAGAGAGAATATCTGTGCGTGTTCTTAAGCAAAAGAAGGCTTGTCGAGTAATAACATTTTAAGACACACATAGGAAGCCATAGAAGATGTTTAATTTCGCCGAAGAAAACAAAGTGATGGTAAACTGAACGTTAAAAGAAAAAGGGGGGAAAAGTCTTCTTCGTCATCGATTGTACGCGGGGGAGGGAACTAACAAATCACGTCTCTTATGGATTATACAAAGATAGAAAAAAAATGAAGTAAGGACTCCGAAAAGATGGGACGCAGCCAAGCTATAAGTACAAAACAAACAAACAAACAAAAGACATTGCAACTATCGAATAGTGGAATGTCTCTACAACTGTACCCGCCAACAGAAATACAGTTACAGAACTATGAAGTATTTATTAAATTTTTACTTGCAAAAGAAGCGAAAAAATGCCCCAAATCTAATGGATAATATTTAAACTTGCTTGCCTCTGTAACGTTTGTTTTCTTTACTTATAGGCGCTCTACATCGAGTAGCTGTCGGGCCTTGTACAGAAAAAGAATATATATATATATATTTATATATATATATATATATATATATATATATATATATATATATATATATATATGTATATATATATATATATATATATATATATATATATATATATATATACAAAGAACGTGCTCTTACATGTAAAACGCAAAATTTTACAGTTGTCAGATGGCATACCCGTGCGTGTGTCAGTTCTAAACTTTCACTTCAGTGTACTGTAAATTACTTTAAAATTTTACCTGTTGAAGAAAAAAAAAAAGAGAGAAGACTGTAGAAATAAGCACGCACATTCCATAGAAAATAAGTAAATATTTAAAGAGATTAATCTAATCTGAGGTTAATCTTAAACAGTTCTGAAGGCCGACTCCGTTTTACTCGACTTTTTTTGTTGTTGTTTTTAAACTAATCGTTTATCACGCTTATCTTATGTTTGGGTTCGATTTTCTTAGCGTCTGCTACACAAAAATCACATTACTATCGGCATCACTGTTGTCATTCATATTTTATACGGTTAACGTTAGCCCTTTTACGATTCTGTTTCCCCCTTTCGTCTTTACCCCTTTTTTGGTACCCGATTCTTCTCGGATATACAAATGGAGGGTGGATGTCCGTTCAAAGCTATGCTCGAGAGGTCTGGGCCGAACAAGGTCCCCCAGCAAGACGACGAAGCACGGAGCACGGGCAGTCACGTGCTAGTGCCAACGTCGATCAAATACAGAAACAAAAATCCCCCCAACAACAACAACAACAGCATCAACAACAACCATAACAACAATGACAGTGTCGATCGTCGTGACAGTGAGGGCGAAGGTAGAGCTGAAGGAGGAGGAGGAGGAGAAGAGGAAGGTGACCAGACACCAATTCCCACCATCACAACAACAACAACAACAACTAGCACCTGTCTCTCCTCTTCCACAACAGAGACAATTTCAGCCCCTTCTATCGCTGTCAGCAACACAGCGGCCCAAACCACGACACACACTCAAGATGTTGGACAAACAACAAGCACCATAAATACTGACCCTTGGTCGCCGACTACGGTAGCCGGCAAAAGGCGAATAATACAGACCAATAGTTTGAGCATTTCAATGAATTCCCCGGACTGTAGCCCCACGCCGGACAGTGCAGGCACTTCAAGCCCGGTGTCACCATACGGTACCCCATCACGAGAATATCCACTGTACCAACGATGCAGCCAGAATAATGGACAGGTCTCGAACAGACCAGCTTCCTGCGGCACTCCTACTAGTACCAGTCCCGGAAAAAGACAGCGGAAAATTAGTAACATTTCCACAGCTTCTTCGTCGGCTGGTTCCGAGGCGGAAGGAGGTCAGGATGGTCATACGGAACGTCGCCTCGAATTAAGGGGACTGATCGAAGCCATCGGCACCTTAATTTTACCCACGGTAAGTTCGTTCGTTAATAACTAAGCACTAACTGCACACGCAAACCTGTTTATTTATTGTATATACATACACACACATATATATATATATATATATATATATATATATATATATATATAACACCTGTTGCATGTTAATATTATTGTCTTTCGGTACAGCTTAGCTGGCTTTCCATTCATTGGATATCAAGTTACATCTCGCAACGTTAGATACTCAGTACTTTGTTTTATTGTCAGTACTGTGCCAGACACTGTTGATTTTAATGCCTTCAACCAACCGACAAAAATCTTTGATTCTCTTCCTAACGATCCGATTACAATAGCACAAACTTTATCTTTCAGCATTTCCATCTCATAATTTAAAAAAAAAAAAAAAACTTTAGTTAACCCAATAAAAAGTCCAAGGGGCCCTCAATGTAGAGCATTACTAAGTAGGTGTTTTGTGAGGGGTGAGGAAGAATTATGAAACACATATTATAAATATATGTAAGATAGATATTGCTTGACCCTGGACTTGAAGATGTCATAAATTTTGTGGTCAGGGAAGCATCTGCACCGCAGTTCGTTCCACAGTTTAACAATTTTAAAGATGATGATGTCTAAATGGAACGTTATTTCATACTTAATGTCTGTTTTATTATTAGTAGTAGTGAAAGAGCGCTATACCAACATAGTGACGCTGTGGAACAAACATACGAAGCCTAATACACCCATAGTCACACCTAAGTGCATACCAGGTACAGACAATTTAAAAATACCTTCAGGTCCGATTATTATTATTATTATTATTATTATTATTATTATTATTATTTGCAACATTTGCGTGTTCGCATCATAGGTGTAAGGGTCATCACTGAAGACTGAGGCCCAACAAATTTTCTCAAATCTCAATATCTTCTCAGCATTCATGGCACACACAAATGTATACCAGACACATGAATTACAGCTAAATGTACACGATAAGATTAAAGATTATGATAAAATCCGAATAGAACCATCTAGGTGAGGTCTAGTTAAAAATAACTTCAGGCCTGATTATTATTATTATTATTATTATTATTATTATTATTATTATTATTATTATTTGCAACACATTTGCATGTTCACACCATAGGTGTTGGGGTTATCGGTAAACACCGAGAGCCAACAAGTCTTCTCAAATCTCAGTATCTTCGCAGTATTCAGCAATGCCGTTGTCTACATGATTTCAAACCTGTCTTGGATTTACAGTTAATCCAACTATGATTCGGGTTTTTTTTTGTTTTTGTTTTTTATTGACACGGTGGCAAATACAGCAGAATTTATTGACAGGTTTATTTATTTTCATTTCCTCGTGTGTCTCCACGTCCGAGCAAAGATGAACTATATGTTTGCCTGCAATTTCTCAATCGCCTTTAAATATCCTACAACCCCGTCTTCATGCTTATGGGGAACGGTCTGGATATTAGATTCCAGAGTAATTTTTTTTATTTTAGTTTTCCGTGACAGTTTCTGTGGTATGCTGATACCACTTGCCAACATGGTCGGGCCAAAATTGTTTACACATTTACCATTGTATTATTATTATCATGATTGGTAACCGTATGTTCATACCATATGTCTAGTGATTATCGCTAGGAATGAGTCACCTAAAATCTCTAGCACCTTCCTCAGTATTCTTACCCATGCTAGAACTCGACTATCCATCATTTAGACAGTCTTAGATTTTTCCTGAATGTCAAATGCCTGCTATTATTGTTATCATCATTGGTATCCTTTTCCCAGAGAATAATTTAAATGCCTAATTACCAAGTTCCCTTCCGGGAGTGAAAAGGGTCATTGTAGGAGAGTTATCTAAGCACATTTGGGACGTTTCGTTTAGATGCAGAGGGTTTTGTGGATGATATGTGCAGTTTCGTACAAAGTACACTTCTGTAGCGATTATTATTATTATTATTATTAATATTACTATTTCCTTTGATTTATGTTGCATATTCATTTCCTTCCGGGTTCCAACCAGAAACCTAAGGTCAGAAATGGCATCATGACATTTTCCACTGAGCATTTTTATAAAAATAAAAATAAATAAATAATACACATTTTACATAGATAAACTCTCTTCGTAAGGCCTGAAATGTACTTGTGAGTACATTTTTTTAGCATTTATTTAAAGCAAGGACAATCAAAGGATCATTTCAATGAGTCTATCGGAACCTTTTCCAAAACAAACCGAGGGCTCCAGCTACAACTGAAATTATCGATGTCCTCGTGTGCCACATTATTATGCGTATGCTGTTTCCTGCTTTGTTTCTTGTAGAACTGGGTCCAAACTACGGTCCGTTAGATACCGTATCTATGAACACTAATGGATATGTCCCAATCCTCATAGATTGTGGGTGTGGAGGTGGGTAATATGCTGTTTAAGCAGTCCACCACAACCAGTTGTTTACCTACATCACGCCGCTGGCGAGCATTATATTTTGTTGATGTTATAAAGATTTATTTCATTTCCAACCATTTCATTTCCAACCTCCGCTTTGGTTATTCCTCATTCAGTAACCTTTTCTGGGTTACAACACGGTCCTTAGGCCCTATAGAAGAATTTTCATTTACATGATAGCACTGTTCTTAATATATGGGATGTTCATTGTACGGCGATCTTCTGGGCACCTTGTATGTTGATGTTACCTGGAACATTGTTAGAAAATTGTCTATTCCTTTTCTCACGAGATTCAGATATCCGATTACTATTGGTACAGTCTCGGTCTTCATACCCCACATCCTGTTAATTTCGATCTCAAAGTCCTTATAGCTGGACAATTTCTCGATAATTTTTATGGTGGTGTTTCACTACTATTTTAATATGGTACTACTATTTTATGGTACTACTATTTTAATAGACAAGCACTTCCTGAAATTCTTGGTTGGCTTTTATTTCCCTGTCAGTTTGGCATATCACGAAGGATAGTTACATCGTTATTTTAGGTAACTGTGTCTGGTTGGTGGTCATACTAACTCTCAGTGGTTTCGATTTTGTGCTCCTTGCATATTTCCCAGTGCACATATGTCGCTACCTTGCTATGTTTGTGGGTATATTATTATTATTATTATTATTATTATTATTATTATTATTATTATTTCTCCCTTCTCACCGTTCATATTGAAAATCTAAATGACACTTTGCTTTTTTATACAATCTCGACGCTAACTGACCCCAGCTCCAGCTTAGGAAATCATGTGATAGCCAAAATCGGTTACAGCGATTTCAATAATACTTCGTTGAATGTCACTTTTTCCACGCCGATTACGTCTAACGTGTGTCATCGTTATCATCATTTATTTATTTGCTCTCCGTTCAATTCATTTCCTAACTTAGTCATTATCCAAGACCCGAGGTGAGGCCCTTGTAAGTACATACATTCTCTTTGCCCAAATTCTGGTGTCAAGTGCCTCTTAACATGTACAATATTTTCTTTACAGTTACACTGCTATCCTGAGTAGATTAGCGGTCCCACTGAGTATAAATTATCGAATCTCTTATATATCAATAGGTATCAGGGATATTAATATTCTTGTCTGTAATTTTGAACGTATCCAGTGCTCATATTATTATCGGTATGACAGATTTTTTTAAGGTCCTATATTTGTTACTTTGAATTTCATGATCCATATATTTACATATGTTTGGCACATTCTCTCTATACTTGATTTTCTTGGGGGCTTTTGTAATTTTTTCTATTAAAATCTGTTGCTGTTATTTTACTATTTGCCCGAAGCCGTGACCTCCAACAGGTACTACCACGCCGAATCAAGGTAGACCTGTGAACAACAGTAATTCCGATAAGAGGCCTTGCTGCCGGATGTAGTTTATCGTTATACCCAGGACAGAAAAACATTATTAAGGAACAAGAACAATAAAAGAAGAATAATAAAGAAGAATGTAGATAACGATTGATATTTCATTTACATTTTTGAAGATCTAACTTGGCTGGAAAGTTAGGAGCTGAAAAAGAGTTCCACAGACGAGACGTTTGAGAAATGAAGCTGTCAGCGAAGGTCTTAGGGTTAAATCTAGACACTTGAACAATTGAATGATGAGACCTTGTTTCCAATCTAGTACTGCGTTTAAAGTTATGGTACTATAGATCATCAGGACAATTAGAATTAATGTATTTACAGAAAAGTTAGATTTAAGAAATGTCTGTGATGCGATAATGAAAGTTTACCGCGGGGTCTATAGCGAGTATCAAATAACTTATTAAAGTAGAGGAGTTTATTTATTATCTTTTTTCTAATCGAGATCATCCCAAGCAATTTCGTAAAGACGATAAGACACAAGGGGTTACAGGGTATGGAAGAATTAGAAACAGAAACATTACTAAAGAGGGAGAACAAAAGAAGAGTAAACAGGAGGACAGTAAATAGCGATTGGCATGGCATTTACATTTTTGGAGATTATAGTTGACTTGAAAGCATGGAGCTGGAAGAGAATTCCACAAGTGAGAAGTACGAGAAAAGTAACGGTTAGCATTTTTTTTAATATATATATGAAAATGTATTGATGGTATTTTTACTATAAAAATTTAAGTATTTTTTATGTATAGAAATGCATCTATATATTTCTATAATGTGTTTTTAGTTTGGGGGTTTACTGTTTGCCTATATCTGGGACAGGTACAAACACTTCAGGTCAGAGTGGACCTGGAAACAAGAGAAATTAAGATGTGGTTTCACACTCCTCAAAGCTTACAATCTTCCGATAAGAGGCCTTGCTGCCGGGTGTAGTTTATCGTTATACCCAGGACAGAAAAACATTATTAAGAACAATAAAAGAAGAAGAATAAAGAAGAATGTAGATAACGATTGACATTTCGTTTATATTTTTGAAGATCAAACTTGGCTGGAAAGCAAAGAGCCGAAAAAGAGTTCCACAGACGAGACGTTTGAGAAATGAAGCTGTCAGCGAAGGTCTTAGGGTTAAATCTAGACACTTGAACAATTGAATGATGAGACCTTGTTTCCAATCTAGTACTGCGTTTAAAGTTATGGTACTATAGATCATCAGGACAATTAGAATTAATGTATTTACAGAAAAGTTAGATTTAAGAAATGTCTGTGATGCGATAATGAAAGTTTACCGCGGGGTCTATAGCGAGTATTAAATAACTTATTAAAGTAGAGGAGTTTATTTATTATCTTTTTTCTAATCGAGAACACCCCAAGCAATGCCGTAAAGACGATAAGACACAAGGGGTTACAGGGTATGGAAGATTTAGAAACAGAAGCATTACTAAAGAGGGAGAACAAAAGAAGAGTAAACAGGAGAACAGTAGATAGCTGACTGGTATGGCCGAGTGTTTCTGACCATGAGACCCGGGTTCGAATCTCACTATGGTGGATCTGTCAGTAAGCAGACCGGAGAGGTCGATCCCAACGTGCGGCACCTTTGGAAAGTGCCTGAAAACCATACCACGATTTGACCCAAGCCTTGTGAGTAAAACTGCCGTCGATAGCTGTGCGAGCACAAAGTCACAAGTTATGTCCGATGGCTTGAGTGTGCTGGCCTTGTTCAAACTGATGATCACGTTAGATAACACGCTCTTTCCCAGAAACTGTAACTAAGTTCTACTCAGCATAGTTGCAGTATAAGCCACAGGTAGGCTCTGTGGGTGTTGAACAAACACAAAATGCACCTGAGAAAGGGTATGCAATAGGGATTGGTTAGCCACCCTAGTAGACAGGTATCCTTGAATACGAGTGCCCAGCTATAATACTATATAACGATGGATATTGCATTTACATTTTTGTAGATTATAGTTGACTGGAAATCATGGAAGATAGTTCCACAAGCGGGAAGCGCGAATGCTGTGGTACAAATATACTAAACCCAATATATTCATCGTCACACACTTAACACAACCAAAATGTGCATGATATGATTTTGATAAAAAGACAAAAATAAAAAAAGCGCATAACCTTGATAGCTTCAGTCTCTTCAAGTGGTCTCCGACTGAGGCTGTTCCCAATTATCTAGATGGGACTCTTAGGTCGCCTTGGCTGACGCATCTTTCATATTTAAGAGAAACAACCCTCGATTATGATACACCCTCAGTACCTCTACACAGGAAGAGAGTTGCCCGGTATGTCAGCCCTTAGGGGATAGGCGCAACTGGCGATGTTCAAACAACTGACAAGCAAATGTGTGCCACCGAATAGGATATTTATTATCTCCTTTCTTAATTCACTAATTCAAAACTTATGCATGTTGATACAATCAAGGTCAGAAGAGCAATACTGGGCGTAGCATCAAGCTAGATTATTATTATTATTATTATTATTATCATTATTATTATTATTATTATTATTATTATTATTATTATTATCATTATTATTATTATTATTATTATTATTATTATTATTATTATCATCATTATTATTATTATTATTATTATTATTATCATTATTATTATTATTATTATTATTATTATTATTATCATTATTATTATTATTATTATTATCATTATTATTATTATTATTATTATTATTATCATTATTATTATTATTATTATTATTATTATCATTATTATTATTATTATTATTATCATTATTATTATTATTATTATTATTATTATTATCATTATTATTATTATTATTATTATTTTATTTCTCTTGTATACACATATCATTCCGAGTCCCAACCAGAGATGTAAGGGTAGAAATGTTTTCATGATATTTTCCCATGATCATTTTTGTAAAATAGATAATATCGCACATATTTTACATAGATAAAACTATTCGTAAGGTGTAATATGTACTTGTGAGCACAATTTTTGTATTTCTTTAAGGCATGGGCTACCAGAAATCCCTTTGATGTGTATACCGTACCCTGTCCAAATCAATCCGAGTGCTCCAACTACAACTGGAATTATTGATGTTTTCGTGTGCCACATTTTGAGATTTCCACTTCACGATCCTTGTAATTTGATAGTTTTTTTTGAAGATCTTCAAAGATACATTACAATCTGCAAGAAATGCCATGTTCTGTTTTGTGGGTATTTGATCATGATGCCAGGACAATTAGTTTTAATTATTCTGTCTGTGTGCATTGTAAAGTCTCATATAATTGTTACAGATCCTCTCTCTGTAACCGGGTCTAGGTGATGTTCATACCAATTTCTTGCAGTTTTCTCCTCGTAAAAGTTGCATATATTCCAGTGCAGATATTTGGCTCACACTATCATGTGAAGTTTTATATTCAGCGGATGCTAGGACAGTGCAACCGGATACTAGATGGCCAATTCTTTCTCAATATTTATCAGAGAATTTGTATTTCAGGTTAACACAGTTTTTCAGTATGATTGCTTGGTAATTTCTAGTTAGAAAATATTGGTCCTGTGCAGTAAGAATAAAAACTATATCAGCTTGTTTAGTATGGGTAGAGGATTCACCATGAATAGGCTTATCTTGTCATTTTTAATTTGGTACATTGCATTTGATTTTCGCTTTATTTTTTAGGTTCCTTGATGCTGTAGTAAGTGTGTTATGGCTTATTTGCACCCTTCATCCACTTGAAATTGCCCTTTTGAATTATTATTGTCATTATTATTATCGAGTGAAAAAGCAATAAAATAAAAAGTGACGCAAATATACTAATCCAATATAACTATCATGATACCCAGTCTAATAAGGGTATACCACACACATGAATCACAGCCAAAATTTGCGCGATATGATCAGAAATTGCGATAAAAGCAGAGCATGTGTGTTATGGATTAGATGCTTTGAGACGGTTGTGCTCTT
>OZ010578.1:55016178-55038678 GCA_963932145.1 Acanthosepion lycidas | reverse complement strand
TTTACCCATCGCACCCAATGTGTGCGTGTGTGTAGGTGTATATATATATATATATATATATATATATATATATATATATATATATATATATATATATATATATATATGAACACTAGGAAATATTCATTCATTTTCTGCGATTGATTATTTAAAGCCAGAAAATTTGGGGAGGTTGAGCGATAATAATTATTTAGTCATACAAATGTTACTAATTAACCCACAGCTGGATTAATACCCTTTTCAAGGGATTTCCCGCGTAAATGAATCTAACGAACCCAAGTGGAATAGCAACTCGTCACTCTGATTAAGAATTTCGAGCCATTATCCATTACCACCCGCACATCCAAGCTTACAACACAGGCTGTTCTCAAGCTGTCACCCATCTAGGTACTGACCAGGCTCGATGTAGTTTAACTTCGGTGATCGTACGGGAACAATTGTTTCAGCGTGATATAACCATAAGCATGTAGTAGAAATTTCAAAAGAAAAAAATACTTTTAAAGAGTCACTCAAATAAATATTTAAAGTAAATTATGATGAATTATGCGTATATATTAAAACTTATTTTCACTACAAGTCTTTTTTTTTTCCTGAACAAAGATACAAAGTAGCTGCTATCCCTTTTTGATTTTAATTTTAATTTGATATTCAGAAAATCTTGACTATAAAGAAAACAGGCAAAACATCAATTGTATCGCAGGGAATTTCAACGTTACTTAAATAATAATATTCATGTTTTCTTTTTTCATTTGTTTCCAATCTATTAGAGAAGACTTCTCTTTATTCTGCATAGATTTAATCGGATTGATAGCCTAGGGTTGATGGTTATCGTCAATACGTTTCGGTCGTTAAAACTGCCAGACTTCTTCAGTTGTCTATCGTTATGTGTTCGAAATTCCTGAAACAAGGCCTGAAATAAGAGCAGAAAATGAAATAACAACGAGCAGTTCTCAGACAAAAAGAAATTATAAAATTAGTTTTCTCAATATTGATAAAATCTTCCGATTATATGTATATGTATGTATACATATATATATACACCCATACATTATATATATATGTGTGTGTGTGTGTGTGAAATACATGCTCGGGAGAATGTCAGGCTTTATTTATGAAAACGTTTGCTAACCATTACACCACCTCGAGGTGCCCATTACAGATATTTATAAATAAATTAAAAAGAAAATATGCCAGATAGATAGATAGATAGATAGATAGATAGATAGATAGATAGATGGATGGATGGATGGATGGATAGATAGATCAGAACTGAATAAGATAGAAACAGAATGAGAAACGATAGATAGATAGATAGATAGATAGATAGATAGATAGATAGATAGATAGATCAGAACTGAATAAGATAGAAATAGAATGAGAAAAGATAGATAGATAGATAGATAGATCAGAACTGAATAAGATAGAAATAGAATGAGAAAAGATAGATAGATAGATAGATAGATAGATAGATAGATAGATAGATAGATAGATAGATCAGAACTGAATAAGATAGAAACAGAATGAGAAACGATAGATAGATAGATAGATAGATAGATAGATAGATAGATCAGAACTGAATAAGATAGAAACAGAATGAGAAACGATAAATAGATAGATAGATAGATAGATAGATAGATAGATAGATAGATAGAAAATATCACACATTGAGTGGTAGTTCTGAAAAAATAGTGCTCGGTGTACAATAACAGAGTTAAATTGTAAATTAATAACACATTCCTCCTCGTAGCACAATTTTGAGTTTCATGCGTGATGCAATCGCCTACAGCAACTGACGATTGCATCGTGCATGAAACTTAATGTCGTGTGTCCTGTGAGGAAAATAATTATATATATATATATATATATGTTGTGTGGTGGGTGATTGTATGACAAAATGGAAAAAGTTTACTTGTGACGCGTTTCGTCCATTAGGATTTAGTCTGACTAAATTCGTTATCCTGGTAGTACTACACATGCGCGCGACAAAAGGGTGCTGGGAATTTTAGATTTTTTTTTTTTTATCTCACCGAATTCATTTAGAGAGTCTTTTCCGTTTTTGTAAATAGGTATTCCACACTGTGATAATAGATCTGCCAGGAAAGGTGAAATGTTTTAAGAGCCATGACACAAATTTACTGTAGATTATTTTGCGATTAAAGTACTCTCTAGACATTTACGTCTTGGTAAATTATTTTCTCCTTTGGTCATAGTAGCATTTCTTATGATAAAAATTGCGGTCAGTCTGGTTACGGTTGTTACAACCAGCCTTTGAAGTATTATTTTGTAAATTATCCCTTTTGCATTCATATAACCTTTTATTTAGATTCCTCGAGGTTTACCCTATGGATTTTTGTAACAATTATTACAGGCAATGGAGTAAACTCCTCGTTCAGGTTTTATTAACAACATGTTGTAATTTTCAGATTATAATATCTATTAGTCTTAAAAATTGAGGATGTCAGGTTTTGTTAGGCAGACAAAGTGAAATAGTCATTAATTTATAATTAAAATCAAAAGATATTGACCATGAAAACATGTTTGAGAAATGATACCTCCACTATACGGTACTGAATACTACATGTTATAATTCTGTATATTAAGACGGAATCCTTGTCATCCTATATACTCCTCAATCTTTCATTCATCGATTTTGCAAACTTTTCTACTATTACAGCATTAACATTAATTGTGACAGCTTTTTTTATTGCTTCTCAGAAAACTTTGCTGGAATATTCTTGCCATTCTTATACACATCACTTATACAAGACGCCTTTCATTATATCTGAGCTAATGGTTCAACCTAAGCAATATATATATATATATATATATATATATATATATATATATATATATATATATATATATTAGGTTGGTGCAAAAATAATATCGTTTTTTGACGTATTTTTTAACGTCAAAAAACTATATTATTTTTGCACCAACCTAATATATATATATATATATATATATATATATATATATATATATATATGTATATATATATATATATATATATATATATATATATATATATATATATATATATATTTGATAATTATTGATATATTATTTGATAATTACTTGGGATAATTCCAAAGACGATATAAATCGAAAGGGAACTCAATAAAAGAAGAGAGCAAATATAATAATGATGAAATGAAGTTCGCGATGTCATCAATATATATATATATATATATATATATATATATATTGATGAGATCGCAAAAAAAAAAATCTTTAAGTATACAAATAAAAAAAATGCCGGAAGAATTTTTGCCGTTAACAATTTTTAAAAAATCCAGACGACATGCATTTAACGGATGTCAGATTTCATTGAAGAATACATCCCTACCCCCTACCAAAACGTAGCTAATAACGGATACATCAAAATACAGACATAAAGAACACGCAAACACCCCTTGTCTAGTAGAAGTGAATTAATCTGTAAACTTGGAAACGTGAATTAGGATTTTAGCCGTGTCTTAAAAACCCAGTAATTTTAAAAGTTTTTCCAAAATTCGCTTGAGGATGAAATGGAACTAATGTCTTTAATTTAATTACAAAATTAAATTCGGACCTTTCATTTTTGAAACATGGTTAGAACTGTGTAGCGGAAAACCCATATTTTAAATCAATTGATTTATAATATATATATATATATATATATATATATATATATATATATATATATATATATATATATAACCTGGATACTAAGGTACAAGCGGCGACAGTTCCATGATTGAAAAAGACTGTACCGCTTGTTGCTGACCTCACTGTCCATTTATTCCTTTTTTTATATATTTGCATGCGCTCTAGCTTTGATATTCTGCATTTTTACCCATAAATATAACATACCACTAAATACTTTTGCCTTGCACACACGCACACACACACATATATATATATATATATATATATATATATATATATATATATATACTCAGTTTTATCGATATCCATACAACTGAATATGTTAGCTCTATCACTGATATTGAGCGCTTGCTAAGTACTGCGCATATAAAATAATATATATATATATATGTGTGTGTGTGTGTGAGAGAGAGAGAGAGGGGAGGGGGTGTTCCAAAATACGGCCACATAGGCAAAAATGCATCTTTTCTAAAAATGAAATTTTCTACATTTTATTGAACTGGAAGCTTAACAAATAACACTTTCAACATGATTTCCATCATTTATGATGCAAAGTTTGATCCGCTTTGCAAGATTCACGTTAACTCGATGCAATAAAACCACATTGGGGTCAATTTTAGTACATTCACACTTTTTGTGTTCAATCAAGTGTGTTGCATTTGTCATTTTCATTGAGTACACCTACTCATTTAGCATTTCCCAGAAAATGAAGTCAATTCTTTCTTCTTTCGACAAACCATGTTTCATCTGTGGAGGTAAAAAGGTACACTGAATGTGATTTCCTGTGTCTAGCCTTTAGGGACACTCTTCATCCATCTATCTATCTATCTATCTATATATATATATATATATATATATATATATATACTTGTGCCTCCATTGTTTAGTTCGCACGACCCTTTCTACATACCTGTATCTATTCCGTTTTGATCGCAAGGAAAGAGGGGAAAAAAGGGTTACTTGGTTTTAGTGAAAGAAAGCAAGAAAGAAACGTTTAACGTCTCCTGCCAATACCTCATAAATTATGGACGATTATGTTTTGATCATGTGGAAAGAGGAGAAAAGACCCTACTTGGTTTCAGTGAGAAAATAAATGAAAGAAAGAAAAAAGAAGAGGAGATAGAAGTGCTTCGAGAAATCTTGTTAGAAAAATATACGTCCTCCCGCACGATATGAACCTGCGTCCTCGTCATGACATATGACATGTCGGTTTCCCCCCAGGGGGATGCAGGTTCGAATCCTGCCGGAGGGCGCATAATTTTCTAACGAGATATCTCGAATATTCAGGCCGGTAGCTGCAAATAAATAAATACACTGTTTAAGAAATAAATAAAAACAGAGTATTTATTCAAATATGAGTATCCATTTAAAAATAACGGTCAAGCAAATTATATATATATATATATATAGATATAGATATGTGTATGTGTGTGTGTGTGTGTGTGTGTGTGTGTGTGTTTCAAATAGGATATAGAAATTCTGACAAAGCTTTTTTTAATTTGACAAATGAAAAACGTTGAAAATAGATTTGATTATGCAATTCGACATTCAAGGCTTCTTCAGATCCCGAAACGAAAGAATGTGTATTTGTGTGTATGCTTAATTTAAATTTTAAGGTTCTGCGTTTATGTACAAATGTAGTGATAAGAGAATTGTTTTTTACTGGTAGATTTTCCGTCAAAGTGGCATGAACTATATTGTTAAATTTAAATTCAAACTCAGCGTTGCGACTGCCCGTTCCAAAACAATAACACATTTCTCATAGCATTTTTCGGATAACAACCCTGTTTTCGTTGTCCACTTATTACTGAGAGTAAAAACAAGAACACAATCTATTTCATATCTGAGGATGACTGTAGGAACAGACGAAAGCTTGTAAAAATAAAAAGACCTATTGCAACTAAAATTTATAAAACAGGATCTTTTCATTCATAAACAGGTTCGGGGTTTTTGTATATTATTTGAATTGTTCGCGAAGATGGATTTCTCGCCATTTAAATCATTAACCTTTGTATTTGTTTTATGTATGAATAATTCATGAATATATATATATATATATATATATATATATATATATATATATATATATATATATATGTGTGTGTGTGTGTGTGTGTGTGTGTGTGTGTGTGTGTGTGTGTATGTATATATATAATTTTACGTTTTTCGAATCTTCTTAAAAAGGTTACAAGCAGACGTATATAACTAAAACTCTCACGGTGATAGAACCAACCATCAGAGGCTTAAAAACTCAACTTATTTGGTTCTATCACCGCTAAAGCTTTAGTTATGGATCTGTATGTTAGGTTTTTAATAAGATCCCAAAAATAAAACATTCACTTCAAATGTAGATCGATCCATAGTATATTGTTGAGAACCGTATTAAAAAAAATCAACAATAACCTACTTTTAATTGGAACTATATTTCAAATAATAGTATACATTTATATATATATATATATATATATATATATATATATATATATATATATACCCAAGTATATGATTGGTGTATATGGAATGAATTCCAATAACCAACAATTACTATTCTTAAAAGAGTGCTCAATACAAAGTAGAGCAGATATAATTATTTATTTTTAAAAAATTTATAACATAAATATGTTATAAACTCACTACAAAAATAGCCATTTTGTTTCAACACCCTCGGTGTCTTATCAAGTGATGATGTTGAATGTAAAATAAATGGTTTTAAAAGTTTTAGGAAAACTGACCATACTATTAAAACTCGTAAACTTCAGAAATAAGTCATTCCCCAAAAAATTTCGCTTGAAGATGGAACAGAGCCTACTTTAACTCAAGTTAATTCAAATATTATTTTGAAGTTTTCGGCTCTTGTTTTGAAACATGAGACCTCTTATGTAGCGTGTTGGAATCATATTTTTAAATAAATAATTATATTTATGCTCTACTTTCGTATCGAGCACTATTTTTTAAAAATAATTACAAAAATACTAAGGAACTTTGGATTATTTACCAAACCAGTTTCTTTCCTATTTTCTACAATATTTTCACACATATATATATATATATATATATATATATATATATATATATATATATATATGCATACATACAATGTGTGAATGTGTTTGTTATTTTACTAAGTATATTTAAAAATACTTAATGGCATATGGAATCATGGATTCAATCATATTTATTTATATACCAACTGAATTTAAGGATAACAACAAAAAAATGCAGTAATTTCTAAAATTTCGTAACTGTTATATAATTATATTTCTTCACTATAAATTAAACAATGGCAACTCTTAAGCAAGCTGTCATATGAAAATGAAATTGAAAGATTATGACAATATCAAAAGCATATATAAAAAAAATAGTTTAGTAATAATCAGCAGCCATCTGATTTGACTCTTTATGTATACATATTGATAAACTATATTTGTTCAAATGAATAAAATGGAGGATAATTATATTCATATATTTGTAAGCATATCATTAATTTATGTTTACATATTTATTTAATATTTATATATTATAACTCTTCGTCGAGTGTATATGTGTAGATAAATAGATATGAAGAGACACAAATTGATATATATATATATATATATATATATATATATATATATATATATATATATTAATAGATATGAATAAACACAAATTGTTATATATATATATATATATATATATATATATATATATATTTATGAATAAAAATGACAATAGGAAAACTGGTAATTGCTGACGCGTTTCGTCCAATGTGGACTTTATCAAAGCAAAATACGAAAAAAAATTGTCATTTTTATTCAGAAATATTGTCTTCTCTACTGGTTGAATCGGAGAAATTTATATATATATATATATATATATATATATATATATATATATATATATATATATATATATATATACATACATACATATATATATATACATACATATATATATATATATATATATATATATATATGTATGTATGTATACATACATTAATAGATATAAATAAACATAAATTGAGACATATACATAGACAGGAATAAACATTGATATATATATATATATATATATATATATATATATATATATATATATATATATATATATATATATTAGCAGATAGATAATTATAAACACAGATTGATATACGTACATTGTAGATATATAGGAATTGAATAAACAGAGATTGCTATATATATATATGTATATATATATATATATATATATATATATATATGTATATATATATATATATATATATATACATATACACATTAGTAGATATATAGATATGAATAAACAGATATATATATATATATATATATGTATATATACACACACACAATATTAGAATAGCACGTAGATAGATATGAATAAACAAATTCATAAATATATATATATATATATATATATATATATATATATATATATATATATAAACCCACATACATTATTAGTATTAGGTAGACAGGCAGATATCAATAAACTTAGATGACAGTGAAGTGAGTGAGATGATACACGGACAGATGGTAGGAACGGAGAATGAATATAGATCAATAATCTTTTAAATATGTATAACAGTAAGGTATTCATTATAGTTAACAGATTTTTTTTTTTTTATATTTAAGGAGATTATTTTTAATATCAATAGAAAATTTTATTCAATCGCAAAATGATAATTATTTTTATGATTCTGATTATTCTTATTTTTCGGGCGACCTGAACAAGGATTTTTGTCCGTCTGTCAAATATTTGTCTTCATTACGTTTTGCGTAATGCAATTTTAAAGCGGGAGTTGTACGTTCTAAATCCGTTGCACGTAATCGTGTTTTCTATGTCCGAGTGGTGCCTACATTCTTTCCAATGCGTATAATCAGGTTTTACATGCGCGTTTATATGAATGCATTTGCTAGAAATTATCGAACTTTTTTTCCATTATAACGTTGTGCAGATATCTATAAATATATATGACCTAACGCACGCATGAGAAAATATACATTGTGCGTTTATATCTATATATAATATGTACGTGTGTGTGCGCACGCGCGTCTTCTCACCTGTACTCTTACGTGTTTATTAAGACGAGAAGGAGGCTAATTTTTCGAGGATACTTTCAGACTCTCGATTTATTAAAACTAACCATTTTATTGATTTCGCACTTTTGACCTTCAAAATGATTTTCCAATCCAGACTTTTATCAAGAACTGCATACGTTTATTTCAGATTGAGAAAAAATGGGCTTCCCAGTTATAAAGGCACCCTTATATTAGATACGTAAGCGTATGTGTAAGTAGCATAATATAAAATCTCTCTCACACACACACATATATATATATATATATTTTTTTTTTTTCCGGGCCATTTTCCTGATTTCCGGTACATATTTAAATATAAAATGTCCAATGTTTGAATACTTTCAGCTTTCATTAGTAATTATAAAATATTTTTTGTTTGTTGCGTTCTGTCGATTTTGTTATTTTTAAATATGGCCTCTACGCAACTTCACGTGAGAGTTCATGTTATTTTTATTTTTATTTTTTTTTATTAATGAAATATATTATGTTAATTCTTAAATTTCATAACATTATATTGACTGTCAAATTGTATTTTATGTGTAATGTTTCCGATATTTGTAGTCGTTTTTTTTTTTTTGTTTTGTGTGTGTGTGCGTCGGTTGATTGATAATAAACGATTTAATTCAACCATTATTGGAGAAATGGCACGTTTAATCGGCGGGATAATGTAGTAGTTTTTTTTTTTTCAATTATTTCTCTAATAATAATTTTACTAATTCAACATACATTGGTATCTCAGCCAAAGAAATTAAGACATATAGTGTGTTTGGTTTGTTTTATGGCATATCAAAACCTCAATGGGTTATTTAATGCCGACAAGATTTTTATTGCTGGAATTTTTTTTTTTTAAATATATAGCTGGCAATATTTTTTTTACAAAAATGTATTGCTGGTAATAATTTTTTATGAAGTATTTCTGGTATTAAACCTATTTTTACACTTTCATAGTGTTTTGACCCCATTTTGGGGGTTAACTATTTACCCATAGCTGGGATCCTAACAAGTGCTACCACTCCGGGCCATGGTGGATCTGCGAACACCAGTAATTAAGAGGTGTTACCACGCTTTTCAAAAACCCCTGATCAGAGGCCTTGCTGTTGGGCGTAGTTTATCGTATTACCTAGGACGCGGATGTAGTTTATCCTCTTATCGAGGACGCGGATGTAGTTTATCGTCATACCCAGGACGATAGTATGTTTGTTCTATTATTTTTTGATTAAGACCAAACGTTGTCTAGTGCAGAAACAGTATTTTGATGTTTTCAAGCCTTTTCTCGGTAATTACACTGAACTTTACAGCTTTGGGGTTTGAATGGCTGCCTTATTTTTCTCATTCTGTCTTCTTTCATGAACTGTGACCTTTCAAGACATGGAAGATCATGACTCTGCACAACTTGCTATCCTTTCGAACTATAAAAATGTATTGTCTTCTTGCTATACTTAGCAGACCCTGTTCTTTCATTCATTCACCTTAAGGTAAGTTCATCGACGTTTGTCACTGCTTTTACTTTGTCCTGAAACAGTCCAACTACCTCAGCCTTTTTCTTCTCATTATGTGTCCCAGAAATTTCAAATATCTCTTTTAAATTGTCCATTTTGTTCCCATTTTCATTAAAAAAAATTTCCCATTACTCTAATGCTTCGTGTGCATCGCTACTTCCTCAAGAACGTTCATCATCTTTGAGGAAATTGTCCAGCATTCACTTCTATAAAGGAGATTTGATATTGCATCGCTCAACTTTCGTTTCTGTTGTTGCCAACGGAATTTTGCTGTTTCTTAATACTCTGCTTGGCTTTTGGAAGGCCTCCTTCTGTATTCAAATGTTCCTTTGGAATATAATACAGGGCGATTGAAAAGTAACTCCCCAGTTTAAAATACTCATAATTTATTCATTAACTATAATTTTTAAGAATGAATGTGAGAAGAAAGTGTGTATATATGAGGTTTTATTTAAAATTCGATATAGTCACCAAATGTCGCTATCAGTTTCTCGAGCCGCCCAGGATCGCATCACCTGATTTCACCAGGAAATTTTGTGGGATAGAAGACATAATTCCTGGTATTCGCCCTTCAAGTTCTTCAGGAGACTTGTTTTGGTATTGCAGACTTGCTCCTTTAATCAATTTTAAAGAAAAAGGTCACAAGACTCCTGACTGGCCACCTACACATTATATAGGGAAATACTTTTCCCTCTGTAATTCTAATATAATTGTAATGATTTTATCTTAATGGTTTTTTTTTAATAAAATTGCAAGACTGGAAGCAAATTCAAAAATCTAAATTCGGTATGCAGTTATTAAGACAAACATAAAACAAAATAGTTTCTTTTTTTATATCTTAAAATATGAGTTCTTTCTAGTTTGGGCTTTCATAATAATATTCAAAATATTTAATTGCGTTTCAAATAATTTTCTGAAGAAATAATGTTTTTTTTATTTATTTATCCGGCAGATTTTTTTGTGTTTTTATCACGTTAAACGTTATTTTTGCGGATACTCGCATTTGAGTAGACGCCTCGTTTATTTATTAAACAGTATATTTATTTATTTTCATCTGTCGGACTGAATATTCGAGAAATCTTACCAATGTAAAATTTGCGCTCTCCGGATAGAAGTGATGAAAACAGTTTCAAATATATAATTTTTGTTCTTGTTAGGTTAAATATAACTGATAATTCATTTTTCTTTTTCCGTAATCTTCATCCCTTGTGTAATATCATATTTTATGCTCTATACGTGCAAAATCGCCCTGCGTTGGATTTGGAGATGGCTTACTGTGCAAATTACCGGTACTCGGCTTACACCTGTCCAACGCGCTAGTCCCCTGGTGTCCACTGATGAATTATAAATGAATTTTAGACACTGATACGTATTATACGGCAGTAAGAACACTAATGTAAATTAAAAAAAATGTACAGAGTGGTCCGAAAGTATTGTCAGCTCCTACGGAAAAGTAATGATAACAATAGAATAAGGGATACAGTAATACAACATCCTCTATATTTTCGTCAGAATGCATACGATCATATGTGCATAGACTTGCAAGCAGTTTCTCTTCCAAACAATAGGAGCTCGTTTCAGCCATCTGAAGTAGAAAATGATATTATATAGGAATGACAAGACTTTCGGACGATATTGTAGATTAGCACTTGTTATTTTTCCTCCAAAGATTCCAATTCTTACATCGGAATTATGGACAGATTCATTAGTGGGTAACTAATGCATTTCGTGTGTTATTTTGTTAAATTCCCTTTTTGTGTTCATAAAATAATTTATTTCATTTTCTGGACCATCATTTTTATTTAACAGTGTTGCTTTAATTAAAAGGGAAAATAATTTACTGAGACGAAAGTGCATAGTAAGTGCTTTAGTCGGTAAATAACCGACAGTAAATTTGCGTCCAGGTTTTTACGACATTTCATATTTCTTGGTAGGTCTTCTATTATCACAATGTGCGATATTTAATAACAAAAGTGATAAAGATAAAAAGAAAAGAAATCTAAATATAACTGGCAAATCTATGTACCTAAGGACATATTTTTAAAAATTTAATTTAAAATTTTAACATTCCCGTCTCCTTTATACGCATGCGTAAACAAATCAATGTAAACATTACTCTGGTATGATGCAGTGCCAAAGGACGAAACACGTCAAAGGGAAAAAATTCGCGTTACAATACATATAGATAGATAGATAGATAGATAGATAGATAGATAGATAGATAGATAGATTCACGCAGTCGAATGCTTACTTACTGATTGGGAATTATTCCTGCATGGCGACTAGAACAATAATCTGATCTCTTCATAGCTACCTCTTGAATGGAATGTTGACGCAAGAAAGGTTGCTTTTCACTTTATCTTTATATCTGAGCCAAGGTTTACCAGCATTTATATAACCACTATGGAGTTCACTGTAGAAAAGAACTTTTGGTATGCGATTATCACTCATCCTTTTCACATGATATATATATATATATGTATGTATAAAGACAAAAATATAGTTTTAAGGTATGCTATATTTATGAGTTAAAGTGCTGGAAATGAGGCATAGAGCGTAAGTAAATATAAAATTGGTCACTGAGATCAACACCGAGCGGGAACAATCTGTTACATGGCCGTTTTATTTTGGCTCGACTGCGTTTAAGCATTAAACGGACTGTCGACGCTGGGTGTTAATGTCAAATTTTAGATATATATATTCCCAATTTCTTCAAAACCAAAGTCACAGAGAGCCTGGACAGTAGGGAGAGTGGGGGACATTTTAGATGTCTATCTCTGTTAGCACAAAACATTATTGCAATGCGAGCTTTCAAATTGACCAGCAAACTACTCAGCTGTGACAAGTTGTGCTTAAGGCTTTCTATTCGTAAGGTCGAAACCTAGGTAGCGGATTCAACTGACCTCCTGATTTTTAAAATCTTTACATGTTATTTTTGCTTTTATTTTATTTTTTCACAAGTGTATTTAGCACTTTTTAATACTTCTGTTTCCTGGTAAGATTCAACACTGATCATTATATATATAGGGTGGCCTGACGATTGCATATAGCATGAAACAGACTGTCGCCTCTAACTGTTGACTTCTATGTTCACTTTTATATATATATATATATATATATATATATATATATATATATATGTTTGTGTGTTTGCGGGTTTGTTGATAGATGTGTATTTACACACGGCAACTTTGGCACAGGCCAGATGTATCAAGATAGGTAAGTGTCAAAGTTGTATGATTTGCTTTGGCTGTTTAACGGCATATCAACTACTTATGGGTCATTTAATCCCGAAATTTTATTTTTCTTGTTGACTTTGATCATTTTTTTCCAAATGTTTATTGCTGTTATTTTTTTTTTTTTTTTAATGTATTGCTGGTAATTATTTTTTCTAATGTATTTTTATATATTCATGTTTGATACTAATTTGGGGTGGTTTGCTATATGACCCCGTGAAAGTCCTTACAATAATAAAGTTATAGAGTAACATGCAGACTGATGAAACAGAATAAAGTGGTAATTGATTGTTTGTTATTGCCATTCAAAATGTTTATAAGTCACAAGACTTGTAGTAAAACGATTTAGGGTTAACTTAGATGTGTGCGCCAAAATTACCTTCGACCCCGAGCGCTGAGAAACCTTACGGCGCCACGGGTGCTTCGTAGTGTGATGAAGATAATGAAATCTTCCCAGTGAAACTGTTTTCATCAAATTACCAATGAAAACATGCGCTCCAGAGTCGATACTTCTCATTTCCGCTCTCAGTGTCTGCAGACCCCATGTCTCCGTTAATCGTGAAGTTATTGCAAGTCCTGTTTTCACTGAGGTCGTATATACTCTGGCACGGTGGAAACAAGGCAAGCAATAACTGAGCAGTACTTAAATAAAATGAACAAGATATGTCCCTAGATATTGCCAACAGGAGAACAATCTACTCTCATAAACTGAATAAGTGTTTCTGTTCAAAATTAGCTGAAGTTTACCCGGATTGTCTGACAAGAAAACCAGATGACATTACAAACGAAATGTTATGATTGTGACAATAGAGAAAAGAACTTTACTTCGATTGTAAATATTAAGTTGGTGCACAAAATAATGTCGGTTTTTGACGTTACACGTCAAAAACCGACATTATCTTGTGCACCAACCTAATAATATAAACAAACACGTTTACTTTGTCAGTTTTTAATAATGCATTTTTTCAATTATTCTTCTCGACTTTTGATTGTTTTGTTTTTAAAATCTGAAATAGAGTGGTTTATAACGATACTTGACCTTGCTCATTTCAAAGCTCCATCATTGATGGACGTCGCCGTGACCAGTTCAGCCACTGAAGTCCTCAATATAATAAGATTAAAGAGTAATGTATTAGGTTGGTGCAAAAATAATGACGCAATAATGTTGTTTTTTTGACGTTAAAAATACGTCAAAAAACGACGTTATTACGTCATTGGTTACGATCCAGAGGTGAAATGCGAATCGCAAGTAAACTACGTTGTTTTTTCCTTATTATCGATGTGATACCAGGTCCGCCTGTATGTCATCTCCTCAGAGGTTAAGAAGGAGACTTGAAGCAACAGAAATGTGATTCTACAGAAGGATTTTGAGGACCCTATGGACTGAACATATGAGTTACGACGAAGTTTTAGAGAAAATGGAAACGAAAAGGAAATTTATACTTAACATCAGGAAGAGACATTTGAAGTTTCTAGGGCACATAATGAGAAGGGAAGGCTTGGAAAATCTGAGACTCACAAGGACAGCTTCAAGGCAAGAGAGATGGATGAAAACAGCGCATGCCATGATTAGCGAGCTTGAGTGAATGGCGTAAAAGTGTTTAAGATAAATAACAGAAAGACAAAACTTATTAAGAGCTATAAGGGAGAAGTTGTGGAGAGTAATGATCGGCTAGTATTCGTTTTCGAGAACACGCGTCCACCAGGGAGGCGAGTCTAAGCATATTACAGACGCCATCTCTATAGTTCATATTGCAACTATGCCGAGCTTAGTTACAGGGAGAGAAAACTTATAATCAGGTGTGATCAGTTTTTTGAACGAGGTTCATACGGGCGATGATAAAAATCTGAACAGTTCCAAACTAGCCAATTTCACTCACAAGGGTCCAATCGTGATATGGTTTTAAGCCTTCTTTCAAAGCTGCTGCACGCTGCATCGGCCTCCCCCCCCCTACGACAATAACATCAGAAAGTCGACGCTTAATATTTTTGGTAACATTCGAACCCAGGTCTCCTGGTCAGAAAACGAACATTCTAATCACTTGGTTTCACAGCGATTTCATTTTGGAATCTTTCTCTTTCTCTCTCTCTTTCTCTCTCTCTCTCTCTCTCTCTCTCTCTCCAACTACCTCCCTCCCTCCCATATATATATATATATGGGAAATCAATTCAATCAGAATTTTTTGTTATTAAATTGTTACTTTTTATTTATTTTGTCTAAATGTTATTTTTGATGGATACTCATATTCGAGTAGAATCTCTGTCTTTTAATTAAACAATATTTTTCATCCAACTACATCTACCGGCCAGAATATTCGAAAAATCTTGTCATAAAAACAAGCGTCCTCAGGCAGGATTCAAAAAACCAGTTTGATAAAAGATACCGTTTAATTAAATAATACAGTTTATTTCTTAAAACAGAGCTTCTACTCAAATATGAGTATCCATATAAAATAACACAGACGCACACACGCATACAGACACCGACACACACACACACACACACACACACACATATATATATATATATATATATATATATATATATATACGCACACACACACGGACACAAATGAGAGAATGAAAGTGCCGGAACACGAAAGATATTGTGTAGCGATTTCAACATATTTTTGTTCTAATCTCTTATAATAAAAATTATCTATATATATATATATATATATATATATATATATATATATATATATATATTGTGCATTCTTTTATACAAGTTTGATTAAAGACGCCTGAGAACTTACTACGAGTAACCGTTTTATTTAATTTTTCTTGTGTTTTCTTTTCTGGACATAGTGTAAAATAGTCCACACACACACACACACACACACACACACATATATATATATATATATATATATATATATATATATATATATATATATATACATACATATATGTATATATATATATATATATATATATATATATATATATATATATATATATTATGAAATGGACAAATCCTACAATTATTTTAAGACATTTTTATGTTTAGACATTCTTTTTATAGATACAAATATTTAAGTAAATGCTCTTTTTTTATAATAAACAGTATTAAACAACATTTAGCGGCCTGAATGTCCGATAAATTTTCATAGAAAATATTCGTCCTCCGGTAAATTCAGGCCGGTAAATGTTGTTTAATGCTGTTTATTATAAACAGAGCATTTACAATTATCGGACTTTGTTCATTTCATAATGTGTGACGTCATTTGTTTAGATTTGGGATACGCCATGAGCAGATATGAATGTACGTGAGAGAATTATGGAAGATTGTAGTCTAAAAACAGTAAAATCGACTTTGCTAACCGAACACTCCTCTGTGGCCCAATAGGTTAAATTCACGTCAGGCTATATGACGGTTCCGTATAGGATGCAGGTTCGATTCCTGTTGGAGGATGAATATTTTCTATAAAAATTTTTCGGACATTCAGGCCGGTAAATATTGTTTAATACTGTTTATTATATATAAAAAAGAGCATTTACTTAAATATTTGTATCTATAAAAAGAATGTATAAACATAAAGATGTCTTTATATATATATGTATATATATATTCTGTGTGTATGAGTGTTGACACAAATCTTCTGTGTCAAATAGACGGAACTGTTTCGAAGCCAGCTCGAAATTACAAGTCGTCTTGACCGATTCTTTGAGTGTACTAGCTGATCACCCTAGATTATGTGTTTTCTCCCAGAAACTTTGACTAAGATTTTCTCCACATAGTTGCAGCATAATCTATGGCTGTGTATTCTGGTTGTTGGACAAACGCAAGTATCCCCGATTGTCCAGCTGCCCTGATGGTGTTTTTATTTAAACATAGATAATGTCGTCACCTGCCTTATCACGGCCTTTTCAGTTCTACTTTATCTAATCAAAGTGTACACTAAGGTAATTTTTTTCATCACACGGCATCAAATATGCATATAAGAAAACTACATTGCGATAAATGCATACATATTAAGTGTATGTATATTGTGCGCTGATATAATTATAAAGCACTGTTCGCATCGACATGTGTCTGTTTTACTGAGAACAATTCCCACATCATTTTCTTTTTCTTTTTTTTTTTTTTTTCTTCGAGCCCTGTCGCCCACATTTTATCCTCTGTTCTTCTTTATAGTGAGCAATTCCATAGCTCCACTCATACGCTTTCATGCATCGGAATTGCTTTTTATTAAATCGTTCTCATTTTTGTTTACGTTCCATCTTTTTAGGATTGCAACCTTTCTTGTCTCTCTTTACCTCTCTTTCTTTCTATTTTAAGCTTATAATACATGATCTCGCCGATGTTATCGCCACCTTTTTAAACGATTCGTTGTATCAACAGTTTGTTTGATTCGGAAAATAAACATAGCTAGCCTCATTTCTTGCTCCCACCCAACTCAATACGCGAAAAAAAAAAAAAACTTCTTCCTTGCTAAAAAAAAAAAATGTAGTTACCCTTAAAAGCACTGAGTTTTAATATTTATAGAATAAAGTAAAAAAAAAATAAAAAGATGCCAGAGAGGAATATCAGTAGTTGTAGACTTAGATTGTCTGAATTACTTAGATGAAGTTATTTAGATCATAAAAAATCAGTAATAATAAAATTTTGTTAAAAACAAAGAAAAGGATACAAGAATGTTTTAATCAGTATCACCCCACGCAAGGCGGTAAAGCCACTAAGACAAAAAGGGTTATAGAGCGTGAAAGAATTAGGAACAGAAACATTAATAATGAGCGAGAAGAGGAACGAGTAATCAGGATAGTAGATAGCGATTGATATTTCATTTAAATTTTTGCAGATTAAAGTTGGCTGGAAAACATGGAACCAGAAGGGAATACCACAGCGCGAGAAAAAGAAACTGTTAGCATAGAATTTACGGTTATACATAGCCAGATCAACTGTAAATTGATGAGTCCTTGTTGCCAGTCTCGTACTGTGCTTAAATTAAAAAAACAGTCTTGGTACTTTAGCGAAGAACTCATCCGAACAATTACCATGAAAGTATTTATAGAAAAGACAACCTTACGGCGGTGGGCAGGTGACTGAAGCCGAGTCGCATGATCAGGACCAATACTATTACCGATTTTTCTTCAGGGACACCAGACTATATGGGAGCAATATTCTAAACGTGGGCGAATGGTAGACTTATGTAATGATTGTAATAACAGTCCTCCCATGAATAATGCAGTGAATACTGGATAATTTTCTCAGATAAAAAAAGAGACAACAGAAATGTGCTTATACAGATGGATAACGAGAAAACCCATAGACTGAACATGTGAACAATGGCGAATTTTTAGGGAAAACTTGCACAAAATGACACTTAGAATAAGAAAAAAATATAAACTTCCTGAGACAAATAATGAGGAAAACGGTTTGGAGAATGACATTCACAGGACATATTAATCGCAAAGGGATCAGAAGAAATAATGCATAACCTATCTTATGAGCTTGTATAAATGGCTGACAGAATATGAATTAGGAGAGATAGCAAAAAAAAAAAAAAAATCACTAAGTGTTACACATGACAAGATGTTGTGGAGAACCACGATTGCCCACGTCTTGAAGGGTTACAAAACAGAAAAAGAATTATCTTTATTATATTTAAAGACAGGTGTGGGTTTTATTGTATTGTAATATCTGTAACATTTTGCTCAACGATAGTTATGTCTCTTCAGTTGACGACCAAATATTTTAAAAGTTGTCTCCCTTTAAAATGTTCTCCGCTATGTACGACTTTGTTGAGAAAATGGTGGTCTTTTCCAGATATTTATGAAATCAATTGATGAAAAGACCAGAGTACAACAAAAATAATAATTGGAGGAAATACATATTTAAAATAACATCATTTTCTATTACAAATTTAAACTTGTTATAATTCTGTCATTAATTTTAAGACATGCTTCTTAGCTAAGACGTACGTACAGCCATATTACGTTGCAACACCGATTCTTGTACGACCACTGAAGTTAAGTAACGTCGAACCTGATCAGTACCTTGATGAATGACCGCTTGGGAATACCAGGTGTTGCATGAATGGATGTGTACACCGTGGAATTGAAATCATAAAACTTAGTTTCAATTCCAATCGGGTTCATTATATTTAAATGTGTGCGCCGCGGAATTGAAATCATAAAACTTAGTTTCAATTCCAATCATGTTGGTTATATTCACCTGGTATGAGCCAACCTCTTCTCCAAATCGTTATGTGTCAACTAGAAGGACTTATTTCAATAAATAATTATTACTCCCCAAATAAACTTAAATTTTAAAATATTTTTTAGCTTTAAATATAAAGGTAGATAAACCGTAAAAAGAAAATTGCCTAAGGAAGTAGTATATATTCCTTTCGTCAGATATTGATGTTTAAACGCATTTGAAAATCAGAATTTCGAATGCTTATTGTCTATGCAAGCAGAACATCTTGGCTTGCAAAACAACCATGATACACACTTGCTATATTAAGTTTCGCCATATTTAATAATGGACTATTAATAGACAGGTCAATATAAATATCATCTTGATATCTAATATATATATATATATATATATATATATATATATATATATATATATATATATATATTACTTTTTTCCAGTGTGCAATCTTAGACAAACTCTATGGGAGTAGCTTATACTTATTTCTAACTATAAATGCTTTAACATGGGGATCTTCGAGGCAAGATATTGTCAAACACTCTTTTGCTTGAAGATGTTGCCCATGACATTGACCATTAATTTTTTTCGCACCGGTAAACCATTTTCTTTTACTTTTTTTTCTTTTCTCGGGTATTTTATCTCTGTCCGGATAGGTTATCCACCTCAACTGGTGAATTTTGTTGGCTTACCATCTTGGACTTACCTGGGAGTAGAAGAGTTCCTATTTTCACATAGTACATCTACCGACCGTCTGATGATTGCGTAAAAGAATATGAAACTGGCAGTCGTGCCCACATGAAATTTGAGTTAATAGATATTAAAGATTTACCATTTATTATGGTATTGGGCACTCTTTTCTTTCTTGTCTTTAATCTTAGACAAACTCTTTTGGGATCTGCTTATTTCTCTCTCTCTCTCTCTCTCTCTCTCTCTCTCTCTCTCTCTCTCTATATATATATATATATATATATATATATATATATATATATGTATATATATATAACTTTATATGATATTTATATATCAAGAAAAATGTTGGAAGAAAAATGTATATCAAAATGGTAAAAGTTTTCGTGTAACGCATCATTTGAATTACAATTATATCCTAAAGAATGAAATGCGTCACACGAAAACATTTTCCACTTTGTCATACATTTTTCCCCCATATAAATAAATATATATTGTTAACTCTGAAGACACCAAGTGTCATATATATATATATATATATATATATATATATATATATGAGGCATACCGGCTATTAGTGCTGTAGCTTCTGTAACCACTTGATTCTTTTTACGAAGTGGTGTTGCTAGCCCCAAGTTGAGCTAGTTCTAGATTCAGAATTATCTTTCTCATAGACTGCTTTCCAAACAAAGTAACAGAGACGATTTGCCCTGCTACTTAATCCATATTTGGACAGAGAACGGTGGATTCATTCCCTACCATCTCTTTCGAAAGCGAAAGTTTGAATTTAAATTCAACACATCAAATCTACGTTTAACGCCTTATAACAAATACACTCAGATTAGCAAATAGACTCCTCACAAAATCAACCAAAAAGAACGCGTGTATGTAATATATGTGCATATATATATATAGATAGATAGATAGATAGATAGATAGATAGATAGATATGTATATGTAAAAATATTCTCAGATAGTGTATATTTAGAGGAGACAAAATGAATAAGAAAGACACCAAAAGAAAAAGTATATTTAGCTGACGTGTTTCGTCATCTGACCGACTTTACCGATGCATAATAAGCAAAATAGATAAATATATAGTTTTAAGATATGCTATATTTATGGGTAACAGTGATCAGAATCATAGAGGGCATATAGACACACACACATATTTAATCGATTTCACCCAATTTAAGGCAATAAAGCCACGAAGGCACACGAGGATACTGAAGAAGAATGTAGAAAACAGAAATATTACAAATGGTATAGCTTTAATGACTGTAGACTCTCCTGTGGATTCAATTAAGTCTTGTTGATGTCATATATATACAGAGGATGTTTAAATAGATATGGAGATGATTTAGCTATGTATGGTCAAGGAGGAACGTGTATATTCATATATATATATATATATATATAAATGCTAGCCACAATATGAATGTATATGCATATATAGGAATGTATATATAACTGTATATAGATATATTTCTAAAAATTGATATATATGTATAAATATATATATATAAATATATATGTGAAGGTATATGTATATATATATATAAATATATGTAAATAAATATATATACATATACGAATGTATATGTATATATAGAAATATAAAATAGAAATATATATATGAATATATATGAAAGTAGATATATGTAAATATATATATATGAATATATATATAAGTATATATATATACATGAGAATATACATATAAATGTGAATATATATACATATGTATATACATGAATATATATATATATATATATATATATATGTGTGAATGTATATATATCAATGGATATATATATATATATATATATATATATATATATATATCAATATATATATATCAATGTATGCCTATAACAATATACATAACAATATACATATATGAAAGTAAAAATATGTACATAGATATATGACCATATATATATATATATATTTAAACATATGAATGTATATATATATATATATATATATATATATATATATATATATATATATATATATAGATATATATATCTATATATATATATATATATATATATATATGTGTGTGTGTGTGTGTGTGTGTTTATATATATATATAAATGTATGAATGTATTTGTTTATATATACATATGAATATATATATGGGAAAGTATGAATGTATATGTGTGTATATATATATATATATATATATATATATATATATA
>OZ010578.1:55001178-55013678 GCA_963932145.1 Acanthosepion lycidas | reverse complement strand
CCTACCTTTAGAGACATCACCCACGAACCAGATAAAAATCATAGCTAAGAGTTGCATATATTCCTTTCCTTTCGGTCGTGTCAGTGAATCTAAAGACGAAAGAAACCGTCCTCTAAAAGTAAGGCTAGACTAACCTCGGTCGTCCTAGGTATGACGATAAACTACATCCGGCAGCAAAGCCTCTCTGTAAGAGGTTTTGACGTGCGTGGAACCACCTTTTAATTACTGTTTTTTTCAAGATCCACCTTGACCCGGCGTAATAGCACCTATTAGGGTCCCACCTATGGACAAATAGATAAACCACCACACTACGGTTAAAAGTATAAATATAAATTTTAATAGTAAAAATACTAGCAATACATTTTCATAGTAAACAAAATACCAGCAATACATGTTTGTAAAAGATAAAAAAAATATTACTAGCAATACATTTAAAAAAAAAAATAGATCTTACCAGCGATTCATTCTTGAAAAACAATTATCAGCAATGCATTTTTGTAAAAAAGAAGCCAAAAATAATAATACTGACCAGCATTAAATGACCCATAAGAAGTTGATATGCCGCTAAACAAACATACAAACCTCAGAAAGCTTTAATCCAGAAGAAAGTGATGAAATCAAGCATAGCAGATCATGTATGATCAGAAACATACATACAATATCTATCTATATATATGTTGTTTTATCTCCTTACAGATTGATCTAATTCAATCTATTCACATTTATCTATCGTCAAACTACTCACACACACAAAAACACAGACACACACATATTTGTGTGTGTGTGTGTGCGTATTCTGTATTACTATAATCATTATGTTTAATGAGCAGACGTATTTGAGCAGACATCTTTGCATTTTATAACAGTGAAATAAACATCTTGTTTGTTTTTTAGTAGCTTATCAACTTCTTATGTGTTATTTAATGGCAAAATTTAATTTTCCTGTGAGCAAAAACCTTTTTTTGACCCCATTTTGGAGGTTCACTATTTGCCCACAGGTGCTACTACCTCCAGCCAGGGTGGCCCTGGGAACTCCAACAATTAAGAGGTGGTTCTACACTCCTATAAACCTCCAATATCCCGATCAGAGGCCCTGCTGTCGGAGGTTGTATACCGTCATACTCAGGACGAAAATAAACATCTACCGCACTAGAGAACGGATGTATTATTAAAGAAAATCTGTCTCTCGATAGGAGTCGAACATATATTCTATTTAATCTGAGAGAACCCTTGCAACAGTGAAACCAGTTATGATCTACCTCTAAACTACGGGAGGCTATCCTATCTATCTGAAACTGTTCATATATATCTGACAATTCCCGCGTATTGATCTATAATATTTATGCATCTAAGTTTGCTCGCGTTCGTGTTGTCATTATTTGCAATCCGATTTCTGAGTTATCGACCCTGAATGGAATTTCGCCAGTCTCTTGAACACCTGTACACTTCGATTAAAAATTACTTGTCTGCATTGAAACGTTTATCACCCAAAACAAATTCAGATTCTTTCTTCCCACTTGTTTCTTTTTAAGCCATGAACTAGCAATGGCCTTGGATTCAAGTCTAACATTACAGTGAATTTTACTTTTGAAATAATTCCACTCTATTCAATATTTGCTTTGGAAATCTGCCAGTAATTTTGAGCAAATGTTCCACACATTTATTTCTAATTGCGAACGTATTTTTCGCCATATTTTAATCAAGCACAAGAAAAGGAAAATAAAAAAAAATAACAAAGCTAAGACGCCATTTTGTATCTTTCTGTCCTTGAATTGCGTAATATTTCATTTGAAAATATTATCTTTTAAATTACTTACACTATGCAGTTAGTTTGGACTGAGTAGCCGAAGCTTCAACAGAAAAAAGAATAAAAAAGAATTACTTTCCAGCCTTTAGCATATTTGTTTAGAGAGAAACGTGAACCTAGACATGTATTTGGGATTATTGTTTTCACGATTATTTGTCGCTTTCGTATGTCTATGAAGATGAAGTAGTAGAGGGCTTTCTTCATGAATATTTAGAAACAAACGCTAACCTGTCCCAACATGTTGAGCTGCTAGCTTAATATCTCAACTTTAATTTTGTTGTTTTAGATTTTAACTACTTCTTTTCTTTTTGTAGTGGTAGGGGGGTGGATTTAAAACAATTTTTAAACGGGTTGCAATATCAATGACACCCGCTTTACGGAGGGACAATTAAGTTTACCGATATTTAGCTTTATCGGACAGAAGTCAATTCTCGTTCAAAGCGACATTTATTATCAATAGGAGGACTTTTTTTTTTATTCATATTTGTATTTCATTCGTCCAGGATTTTGAAAGTATCAATGTACAACTTCAACAAAGTAAATAAATGACTTAAGATAAACAACTAATTTAAATGTTGTTACTATTTTATTTACTAGTTTCTTCACTTTGATGTTTTATGAAAACGTTTCAAGCCGACTCTTAAAGCTATATTTACACAGTGAACAATAAGGATTCAAAAAAAAAAAACAGTAGTAACAGCTAGTAATCAAGTATTGTCAAGTAGCGTGTATTTATTTGGTACTTGCGCTACCCGTTGAAATTTCACGGTTTTACTGTTTTTCATTGAAATTAATAGTTTTAAGGTCTCCTTATTATCTGAAATGGGAAAACAAATAATATAATGGAAACTATAAAATATGACATTATCGGTTGTCCTCTTCTACATCATACTTTTTCATTTTAAAATGCATTTAAATATAAACATCTGTACAAGAGATCATTATACAGTGTAACCCGGATATAAGAGAGTTGTCGGGACCGGAGAAGAAGTCTCTTATATCTGGGTTTCTCTTATATCCGGATTTGGTCTATTTTGTTTAGGTAAGTATGGCTCTAATTTGGGACCAGAGGAAATCTCTCTTATATCCGGGTTTCTCTTAAAACAGGATCTCTTATATCCGGGTTACACTGTATATTGTACAGTGTCAACCGGATATAAGAGAGTTGCCGGGACCGGAGAAGAAGTCTCTTATATCTGGTTTTCTCTTATATCCGGGTTTGCTCTATTTTGTTTAGGTAAGTATGGCTCTAATTTGGGACCAGAGAAAATCTCTCTTATATCCGGGTCGCACTGTAAAAAGTTTCTTTATGGTTCTAAAATGTGTTCACGTTTTAAAACAGGAAAATCTTGCAAAGTTAAAAGTAATTTTCTTGCTCCATTGGGAATATATAGATATCCGTTTTTATGATACGACAGAGAATATAAAATCACAATATCAAAATATATATTTACACTGTGTTATTACCTGAATTAAATAGTAATGGCAAAACGTAACGGTCGTGCCAACTAAGGAACTATCCAAGGAAGAGACGGCACGGTTTTCCTATTTAAATTTTCTGATTACTCTTAATCCTTAAGTTAATGATAGATGGATAACCTCTTGGAAAGCTTGGATGTGCGGGTGGTGTAATGGATAACAATTCGGAATTGGTTACCGGAGAGTCGCGTTTCAATTCCAGTTGGATATATTATATTTACTTATGCGCCTTGGGAAACGTTTGACACTTCGACATGGTGTAATTGTTAGCAAGCTTGTCACGCTAGATCGATAACGACTGAGTAGTGACTTGGAAACTCGCTGGGTAACTCTTACTTTCTGCCTTGTGCGACATCTTATTTCCAGTGACTTATCTGGTTAACGGACTCAAGGGTTTCGTGTCGAAACGTTCGTCAGGAACAAATATTTGATATAGGGGCGCTCCCGTCGTCTTCGACGTATGACAGCCTAGCAGCTCAGTTATTAGAACAACCCAGCCAGACCAGCCTTAGTGGTGAAGGTTTACGTAAAACAAGCGACAGTTTTTACTTATGGGCATAGTGTGTCACAAGGTCTCCAAATGATATTCCCCAGGTTTGGAAAGCATCCTAGACTGGTTACCAAACAAGACTAAACAGCCCAGTCTGCCCTGCTATTTGACCCATAGCTAGTGAGAGACAAAGTGACGGATATAGAGTAATACGTAATTTTCTTTAATATATATATATATATATATATATATATATATATATATATATATGGATGGGAATGTTTTAATTTCTGAGCACGGTCGGCACATTCCCATCCTTATATATCAGTCAATGTGCCATGCATGATACACTCTTAGGCGATCATGTATCTTTCGGTACATGACTGACGAGGCAGATTTTTCCCCGCTGTAGGTTGTCCTTTCTTTCTGAGGTAGACAGTTGGCATCCAAGGCGATAGAACACGGTCTGTCTTGCTATTTACCTATAGCTACAGAGAGAAGAGGATTCATACCTTTCCCAAGCGTATTAGCATGTAAGTGAATGTAATGGATTAGACTGGAATTCGAACTCGGCTCTCCGATTCCTCAATCCGAGCCGCTATCCATTATAAAAAAATTAACTACATCCTTGATAATGCCTAATAGATTAGCTGAAAGCGCTCGGATCTACAGAACCTTTGCGCTGTTATTACACGCTCTCTGTCCAGAAAAGAAAATAACTTATGCGAAGCCAAGAAGGATAACAATAAATGGCCTAATTGCAATGCTTTGTCAGTCGTCTTCAATGAAACTTGCTTAAAAGTGAAATTGTTGCCTAAACACACAATTATATATATATATATATATATATATATATATATATATATATATATATATATATATATATATATATATACAGTGTATCACAAAGGTGAGTACACCCCTCACATTTCTTCAAATATTTAAGTATATCTCCTCATGGGACAACACTGACAAAATGACACTTTGACACAATGAAAAGTAGCCTGTCTGCAGCATTTATAACAGAGTTAATTTATTTTTCCCTCAAAATAACTCAAAATATAGCCATTAAAAGCTAAATCCCTGGCAACAAAAGTGAGTACACCCCTTAGGAAAAGTTGTCAATATTAACATACAACATGTCAACTATCAATATTTTGTCTGGTCACCATCATTATCCAAAACTGACTTTACTCTCCTGGGCATGGAGTTTACCAGAGCTTCACAGGTAGTCACTGGAATGCCTTTCCACTCCTCAATGACGACGTCGCGGAGCTGGCGGATATTTGAGACTGCGCACCTCCACCTTCAGCTTGAGGATACCCCAAATATGTTCTATTGAGTTCAAGTCTGGAGACATGCTTGGCCATTCCATCACCTTTACCCTCAGCCTCTTCAGTAAAGCAGTGGTTGTCTTGGATGTGTGTTTGGGGTCATTGTCATGCTGGAACACTGCTCTGTTACCTAGTTTCTGGAGGGAGGGGATCATGCTCTGCTGCAGTATTTCACAGTACATGTTGTAGTTCATGTTTCCCTCAATGAAATGTAACTCTCCAATACCTGCAGCACTCATGCAGCCCCAGACCCTGACATTCCCACCACCATGCTTAACTGTAGGCATGACACACTTATCTTTGTACTCCTCACCTGGTCGCCGCCACACATGCTTAAAGCCATCAGAACCAAACAAATTAAATTTCGTCTCATCAGACCATAGGACATGGTTCCAGTAATCTATGGGCTTTGTTGACATGTCTTCAGCAAACTGTTTGCGGGCTTTCTTGTGTATTGCCTTCAGAATAGCCTTACTCCTGGGGTGATAGCCATGCACACCAATTTGATGTAGTGTGCGGCGTATGGTCTGAACACTAACAGGCTGAATCCCAATCTCTTTAATCTCTGCAGCAATGCTAACAGCACTCCTACGCCGATCTTTCAAAGAAAGCATTTGGATGTGACGCTCAGCACGTGCGCTCAGCTTCTTTGGACGACCTACTCGAGGCCTGTTCTGAGTGGACCCTGCTCTTTTAAAATGCTCGATGATCTTAACCACTGTGCTGCAGCTCAGTTTCAGGGTTTGGCAATCTTCTTGTAGCCTTGGCCATCTTTATGTAGTGCAACAATACATTTTTTAAGATCCTCAGAGAGTTCTTTGCCATGTGGTGCCATGTTGGAACTTTCAGTGACCGGTAAGAGAGAGTGTTAGAGCTGCACTACAAATTTGAATACACCTGCTCCTCATGAACACATGGGTATAGTTACACTAATGAGTCAAATGACATTTTGGAGGGAAAATGAAAAGCAGTACTCAATTTAGACATTTAGGGGTGTAGTTTCTTAGGGCTGTACTGACTTTTCAGGGGTATAGTTTCTTAGTGGTGTACTCACTTTTGTTGCCTGGGATTTAGCTTAAAATGGCTATATTTTGAGTTATTTTGAGGGGAAAAGAAATTAACTCTGTTATATATGCTGCAGACAGACTACATTTCGTTGTGTCAAAAAGTAATTTTTTCAGTGCTGTCCCATGAAGAGATATACTTAAATATTTGAAGAAATGTGAGGGGTGTACTCACTTTTGTGATACACTATATATATATATATATATATATATATATATATATATATATATATATATATACAGTGTAACCCGGATATAAGATACCCGGATATAAGATAAACCCGGATATAAGAGAGATTTTCTCTGGTCCCAAATAAGAGCCATACTGACCTAAACAAAATAGATCAAACCCGGATATAAGAGAAACTCGGATATAAGAGACTTCTTCTCCGGTCCCGACAACTCTCTTATATCCGGGTTACACTGTGTATATATATATATATATGTCCAGGTAAGATGAGAACGAATAAAGTACAATTATTGGGTTGGTGCCAAAATAATATCGTTTTTTGACGTATTTTTTAACATCAAAAAACGATATTATTTTTGCACCAACCTAATACAACTTTCATTTAAATTTATAAAATATCCTAGAATAAATAATACAAAGTAGAGCAGTATTATTTATTCTAGGATATTATATCGACAAACATAAATAAAATCGCTCACAATTGCAATTGTGTTTCAATGCGAATCAATGCATCTCATCAGGAGATTTGAAATTACTGGCGAGTGAACGATTTATAAATAAATCGTTCACTCACCAGTAATGTAAATATGTGTGTGTGAATAAAAAGAAACAAGAAGAAAATCTATACGTTGCCTTAAAAAATGCCTTATTTTTCTCTTCTACATATGCATTTCATCAGATAATATTTACATACACAAACACAGATATATATATATATATATATATATATATATATATATATATATATATATATATATATATATATATATATTTGGTTGGATTGATGTGAGTTTGTGACCCTGGGTTTCACGCTTTTGCGATCGTCAGACAAACTTTTCTCACACACACACACACACACACACACACACACATGGGTGTGTGCGTGCGTGTGTGTGTGTGTGTAGGGGTGGCATGTATTTTATTTACTTCAGTTAATGTTACTCTCATCTTGCGTCAAAATAAAGACCCATTTATTTTATTTTATTTTTACTTTCCCCTACAGTTTGGGAACGAAGACGCAACCGTCCGATTATTAATGGCTGCTAAACTCGGGCCATAACATCCCGCTCAATTTTAACAGATGACTACTACTTGTATAGTTTTCCTCTTCACTCCTATTAAAACCACGAGCGATGGTCTCAACACTCCCACTTCCATTGTAGCGTATCTATATCTTTACTCTTTTAACTCCCCAGCATTTTGTTCCTCCTCTCTTTTCATCTCTGATTTCTGTTCTCTTTCGTCATATTTCATAGTACACTACATTTTTTCTTTCCTTTTTTTTTTTTTTTTTCACTGACCATCTTCTTCATTTCACCTATCATAGTTTCAGCTGACCCACATTGGTGCTCAACTTCGCCCGCCATCCCTGCCTATTACGTCCATCTAAACACACATACACACACACCATACCTACCGACATACGTACGTACGTCCTCCCATATATACATACCCTAATTTCTCAGATAGGCAATCTGTGTATTATTGGTTATCTTAAGGTCACACGTTTTTCCTGCTTTGCACTCTAACCTCTTCTGTGTCCACTTATTTCTTTCTTCCGACCCACTCCTAAATAAATTCCCCGCCTCTTTAAGCCAAATCTTTATTCACCCTCCATGCCTATTTAGCTGGGAATCCCAGATCCCTTAATTCTTCATCTTAGTAACGCACTACCTCCGCATCCAGATCTCGTCTTTCCCGGTTTATATGTGTGCATATATATATATATATATATATATATATATATATATATATATATATATATATAAGTGCTAGCTATTAATACTACCAATTTTATATTTTAATGTATATCAAATTTAACAAAATTTCCGCTAATAAAAGCCCTGTTTTAAACTAGAGGGATAATTATTAAATTAGAGTAATTTAACAGAGAACGGAAAGTCAGTCTGTTATGTGCCATGCGTGATACACGCTTAGACGATCACGTATCTTTCAATACATGACTGACGAGGCAGATTTTTTCCCGCAGTAGGTTGCCATTTCTTTCTGCGATAGACCAGTTGCCATCCAAGTCTAGAGAACCCGGTCTAAATGAATGTAATGGATTCGACTGGAATTCGAACTCCGCTCTCCGATTCCTCAATAATAGTAGCTATCCATTCAGTCACTCATGTTCCATGATCTTGTATTGATAGGCGATCGTGTATTTTTCGATACATGACTGACGAGGCAGATTTTTTCCCGCAGTAGGTTGCCATTTCTTTCTGCGGTAGACAAGTTTCCATCCAAGACTTTAGAACTCCGTCTATCCTGTAATTAATCCATAGCTAGGAGAGAAGAAGATGATTCATACCTTTCCCAAGGGTATTAGTCTTCGTCAGTGAATGTAATGGATTTGACTGGAATTTGAATTCGGCTCTCCGATTCCTCAATCCGAACGGAAAGTGCGACACTGAAATCCGATGGCGCATTGAGATAGCCAAAGATGAATTGCAAAAGCTAAAAAGAGTACGGAGAAACAAACACAAAATTGTTAGAAATAAAGAAAAGAGTACTGAACTGTTACGTAATATCAGTGCTCCTGTATGGCAGTGAGTGCTGGACAACCTCCTGAAATATGAAGAGGTAACTTGAGGCAGCAGAATTAGGAATCTACAGGAGGATGCCGATGATAGCATGGACGGAAGATGATATCAACGACGCAGATTCAGAGAAAATGGAAACAAAAAAGAAACTTACAGTTAACATCAGGAAGAGACAGTTGACATTCCTAGTGCACATAATGATAAAAACAGAAAAAAAATGGACAATGCAGAAAAAAAAATCGCTCCTCTCTACCGTCCCAGTCAGTCCCAGATTCCTTGTGCTATCCTCTACCTTGACAAGATCAGACCTAAAAAGGAGTACTACTGTCATATCTGATCAGGAACCAACCCGTCATCATTTTCCAGTCTCGATAGACTCAACAAGCGTCTCTGTGTCCTTTTAGAGGACTTTTTTTTCCGTCCTGAAACACCTCTCTCACATCGCTACTTTAATGGAAAGTGTTCAGATGAACTCGATTCCTTTTGTTCCACCTTCACAGCTAGGAGCCACCAGGCTACGCGGTTTGTGGCGAACAACCTTCATTATCTCCGTCTTCTATTGGCGAGATACAAGTTCTACTCTAGCAGCTTCTTCCTGTGGAACCGACTCCTAAGAGGATGTTTTCCTGATCATTATAATAATAACCAGTTCAAATCTAGGCTTAGCCGTTATCTTCCTCGCATATCCGCGTAGTAAGCCTCGACCTCGAGTGGCTCCCGGTGCTTGGACAGTAAAAAAGGTAAGGGTTCGGAAAATTTTATACTCACAGGGCAGATTCAACGCAAACGAGATAGCTGAATATGAAGCATAACACACTTCGTGAGCTGGAGTAAATGGATGGCGGAACATGGTTTAGTATAAACAAAAAGAGATAAAATATATTAAGATCTACAAAGGACATGAATTTGGAGAAGCATGATCTCCTATGTCCTGAAGAGACACGGCAAATAGAAGAATTTTATTTTATAGTTTTATTCCCGAGATCAATGCCAACGTTCTGGTTTGTTTTACGGCATATCAGGTTCAGTGGGTTATTTGATACCGACAATTTTTTTTTATTTTTGGTAATAAATTTTCTTCAAAAATGTATAGCTGGTAATAATTTTTTTTACAAAGTATTTCTGGCATTGAAAGCTATTTTTACACTTTCATAGTGTTTTGACCCCAGTTTGGGGGTCAACCATTTGCCCAAAGTTGGGACTCTAACAGGTGCTACCAACGCGGGTCAGGGTGGGCTTGGGAATACCAGCAATTAAGAGGTAGTTCCACTCTCCTCAAAACCTCCTGATCGAAGGCCTTGCTGTCGGGCTTAGTTTATCGTCTTGCCCAGGACGCGGATGTAGTTTATCGTCCTACGCAGGATGCGGATCTAGTTTATCGTCTTACTTAGGACGCGGATCTAGTTTATCGTCTTACTCAGGAGGCAGTTGTAATTCATCGTCCTACCCAGGACGCGGATCTAGTTTATCGTCTTACTCAGGACGCAGATGTAGTTTATCGTCCTACGCAGGACGCGGATCTAGTTTATCGTCTTACCCAGGACGCAGTTGCAGTTCAACGTTCTACCCAGGACGCGGATCTAGTTTATCGTCTTACCCAGGATTGTCCAACGTTCCTGCCGAAATTCGCGATGAATGCATGAAACAAATAATATAGTTTTAAGGTATATTATGTTTATGGGTTAAATTGTTCAATGTCAGAGACATGGCGCGTTTAAATATAAAAGTGAACACTGAGGTCAACACCTGTTTCATGCGTGATCGCTGTCTCCTGGCCATCATAAGTAGATTGCATTCAAGCATGAAACAGACGGTCGCCATTTGGTGTTGACGTCAGTTATATTTACATATACTCTATCCATAATATTGAGCATTTTCACCCATAAATATACAAACATTAAAACTATATTTATATATAAATATACATGTATATATTTATTATATATATATATATATGTATATATATATATATATATATGTATGTGTGTATTTATATATATATTTATATTTATAGATTCATATATATATACATACAGATTTATATATATATATATATATAGATTTATATATATAGACAGAGATGTATATATAGATTTATATATTTATATATATATATATATTCATATATTTATATTGTTATAGTGGAACACACCTATCCTATAGTTAATAGACTCTCCCACCTATAAGTAGGAGTAGTAGTAGCAGTCGCTCAGAGAGTTGGTCAGTCAGTCGATGTCGGACGACCGTTAGTCGCATATTGAAGTATCAGCCACCCCAACTAGATTACTGCGTCATTATCTATTATATCAAGTTCCTAACGTTTTGTACGTCGAACCTATTTTAGGACCGACTTAGTACAAATACAAGCCTCCACTGTGAAACCACTACATAACAAATATATATTTACATATACATATATTTACAATATATATATGCGTATTTAGACATCAAATTCTCTTTTAGATTCTGATTAAATATATTACAAACATTGTGTCTGCCTATTTTTAGCATAATCCGTTCATATTCACGAATATTTTTCCGTGTATTACAATCAAATGAGGTAATAAATGCGCAGTAATAGTGAAAATCACTTTTATTTCCTAAGTACTTTCCATCTGTTTCTGAGATCATAGATACATACAATTACAACTGCGTATGTATGTATGCATGCCCGAACGTATATGTATCTATGCCTAGCCTCAGATTGTTTATATGGATGTGTCAGTGTGAACAAAATGCCAAGACCTGTATGTATGTGTGTCTATGCATATGAGAGTGTCACCCCAAACAAACACAAAAGTAGATACCCCCTCCCACCACCAAACATATGCAGACAAACATGAATTGATCCAATTTTAAAAAATAAACCTGTTTGATGATCCCAAAAACGTGAAACCCTGGGTCACAAACTCATATCCATACAACTGAATATGTTAGCTCCATCACTGATATTGAGCGCTTTCCAGTCAGTATATACTGCGCATATAAAATAAGATATATATGTGTGTGCATACACACACACACACACACATATATATATATATATAAGGCAGGATGTGTGTGTGTGTGTGTGTGTGTGTGTGTGTGTGTGTGTGTGTGTGTGTGTGTGTGTGTGTGTAACGAATGCACGGCCGCAATTTTCGACGGATTTGCACCAAAATTTACATGCTCCAAGTTAGTGCAAAGGCCAAGACCAACTTTGCATATCCCAACTCCCATCGATAGTGGAAATAATCGATATTTCATCCTTCTACGACAGTTTTCATGTAGTTTGCGGCCATTTTCTACTGGCCAGAGTGAGAGCCAATAGCTGACTGCCACGAATAGGTAGGAAGATTCTATTGGCCAGCGTGAGAGCCAACAGCTGACTGACACGAATGTCAACTAGCATGCTAGCATGCAAAAAAATCGATAGCTTCATTCGGGAAAAGTGGGAAAAATTTAAATCTGCATGGTACTTTACTCCAATTGGCTTATTCGCTTGCTTAAACTCAACGTTGATTCTGATTCTGCAGAACTGGGTTGGATGTGAAAAAGTATTTGTTGTTAACATTCTTATTTCATTCCGTTTTTCCATTTACGAGTTCTTT
>OZ010578.1:54981178-54991178 GCA_963932145.1 Acanthosepion lycidas | reverse complement strand
TATAATTATTCTCCTTCATTAAAGAATCTATATTTTCCCTGTAGTCATTGAAAAGTTCTTTCATTTGTAACACAGACGTTCTCTTTTAATTCAAAGATGATTTCTGTCAATTACTCTAGATTAGCAGAAATCATCTTTGGATTAATAAATACATATATATATATATTACAAATTAACTGATTTAATATATATATATATATATATATATATATATATATATATATATATATATATATATATATATATATCTTATCTCAAATAACAACTTAAAAGAAACTGTTTGACCAACACAAGGAATGTTAAAAGATTCATGTTAAAAAAGATAAAAAAATAAAAAAAACAAATGAAAACTACAGACTACTTTCTCCAGCAAAAGACTCATTTCTGTAGTTTACTGCTACCAGCAAGCAGAAATATTTCTCCTCCCGATGATGGCCTTTTTGGTCGAAACTAGTCGAGGAATCTAAATGAAATAATAATTTAAAAAAAACGAAAGAATATTAATCTACAACCCAGTGTGTCTAAAGATTTTAATTTTTTTATTTTTTTATTGTTCAAAATATATATATATATATATAGTCGACTCTCCCGTCGAATTCAACGTATGAGGGTCAAGCAGATCAAGAAACCGACAGCCCGACAACAGCACATGAGATTTGATTATAGTGGTGAAGGTTTCGTGCAGGACCAGTCACACTTTTTGAAGGGCCGAATTCAGAGACCTTGTGCACCAAGTGCCACAAGGTCCCCAAACGAACCTCGGCAGGTTTTGAATTCAAAGTTGTCCTTCTTCTAGACCAGTTGCCATCCAAGGCTATAGAACCCAGTCTGTCCTGCTATTTACCCATAGTTGGGGGGGAGAAGAAGAGGATTCACGCCTTTCCCAAGGGTATTAGCACGTAAGTGAATATAATGGATTCGAGTGGAATTCGAACTCTCCGATTCCTGAATTCAAGCCGCTATCCATTATTCCACCGTGCCTCATATATATATATATATATATATATATATATATATATATATATATATATATATATATATATATATATATATATATATATATATATATATATATATATATATAGCGGCTTGGATTGAGGAATATATACTGGATATTTTAAATGTTTTAACGCTAAACATGTTGGTGGCCTTTGATCACTGAAGGCTAAATTCTAAATTTTTTGCCTCTCCAGTAAAACGCATTTAAATCTATTGCGGCATTCGACGAGTTTGATCCAGGTACTGAATATATAAGCCCTTACACCAGACTACAGAAGCAAAGTAAATACTTCGGCTGGAATAGGAAAATATTTGGCTCAAAGCCGCGTTTCCGGAAAACTCCTTGAGAATTGGACCCTTTATCAGTAACTAGCGAGACTATATTTCAATCCTCGAAAAAGACGAGCAGTGGAGAAAGAGGAGGAAGAAGAAAAGTTTGGTGGTGGTGGTGGTGGGAATATTGGTATTTACTTAGGCGGGAAGGTTTCAAGCTAACTTTTCGCAATTTCATGCTTACTTCCTTGTTCTGTTTTTTTTTTTTTTTTTTTTTTAAATGAGGAATTCGCTTGTCTGCTGCTTTGACCTTAACTTAAAACAATCTTTCTATTTTGGGAAGGGAATGGCACATGGTTTTCTGCAGACTGGGCAAATAATGACACGAGACTTGTACTTTATGTTGTCCGTATAATTTGAGATATTTGACCTATTTAAGAAAAGAATAGAAGAAGAATATCTGAATTTAAGAAATTTGAGATTTAAATACGAATATACGCCCTCGCTATCAAGTATATAATCAATTGCTCTAAATTTGACTATATATACATGCACATTGACTATATATATATATATATATATATATATATATATATATATATATATATATATGATTTACATATCTCATGTACATGAATATATTTATATATATATATATATTTATATGTACATGATTATATATATATATTTGTATGTACATAAATATATATATATATGTATATATGAATATATATATATATATGATTTACATATCTTATGTACATGAATATATATATATATATATATATATTATAATAATATTTTTTGTTTAAAAATATGATTCCTTCGCTACATAAGAGTTCTCATGTTTCAAAAACGTGAGCCGAAATCATCCAAATAATTAATAAAATTAAGTTGGATTGAGGTGTTTAGTCACGTTTCATCTTCAAGCGAAATTTTAGGAATCCTAAATGTATATATTTATATGAACATGAATATAGACATATATTTCTATTTCTATATGTATACACACACATACATACACACACACACACATATATATATATATATATATATATATATATATATATTCAGCTCTTCGATATTTTTCCCTCAATAGTTTGCCAGTTGCCATCGAAGACTATAGAACCTGATCGGTCCTGCTATTTACCCATAGCTGAAGGGAGAAGAGGATTCATATGTTTCACAATGTTATTAACACGTAAGGGAATGTAATGGATTCGAATGGAATTCGAACTCGGCTCTCCGATTCCTCAGTCCGAGCCGCATTCCATTACTCCACCGTGGTATATATACATTTTTATGTTTATGCATTTGAGTGCCTATATAGACGTGTACAATCATATGTGTGTGTGTATATATATATATATATATATATATATATATATATATATATATATATATATATATATATATATATATATATATATATATATATATATATATACGTTTACATGTACATTTACACACGCACATACACAAAAACACACACACACACACACACATATATATATATATATATATATATATATACCCACAAATGTAAAAGAATGAAAAAAATATGAGTTCAGACGTTCATAACATTAATTTAAAAACGAGTGCATTACTATAGATATTTATCATAAACTGTTACATTGCAAGTTACCACGTCAGTGCTAACCTGCATGCTCCAATATAACACTTTATGTTATATGTACATACATATATATATGTACATATATATATACATGTACATACATACATATATATATATATACATGTACATATATATATATATATATATATATATACATGTACATACATACATATATATATATTTACATGCACATACATATGTATACATTTATATGTACATGCATTTTTATATATATTACAATGAATCATTCATACAAAAAGTAAATTAGTAAAGTTAATGATATAAAATGGTGAAATCCCTTCGCTCACAAAATTTTAAATGTGGATTAACCTACTAATCACTCAATGAATGTTTTGATCTTCTTTTTTTAAAAATTATAAGCTGTATAAGGTCTTTCTTAAAAAACACAGGCACTTTCGACTGTACTTTCAGTCATCTTCAGGCATGGAAATTATATTGTTTTTGGTAATATTCAGGTAGCATCCGAGACGAAGAAATATAATGCCAATCGATATATTTTTTTTAAATTATGTTATTGATAACGGATACAGACTAATGGAGTGTGCAGTCGCAACGCTAAGGTTGATTTTTTTTTTTAAATTTAAGTGAGTGCGTTTTTTACTAATATGGCTATTTGAGAAGTTTTTGTTGTAGGAGTTTATCAGTCAGTTTTTTCGAATGTAATTTTGAGATTATGAATTCTGTTTTTGTTTTCGACTGAAGTAAACAATAGTGTCTACGTAGCGGACATATTTTTGTGGTTCAGTAACTTTTTAAATACTTTGTTTTCTACGTGGCACATGTAGCAGTTGGAGATCCGCGTGGATTTCCCATACTAACTCCATTAATTTGAGTATAAATATTGCCTTTATGATCATATAAGGGGATTTTAGCTCTGCGAACATGCAATGATTTTATGAGATATTAGGTTTGATAGAGGGAGGTGGAATTTAATTACTTTTATATAAAGTGTTAAGGATTATATCGATGGTTTCATCGACAGGGACTTTTTAAAATAACTTTTCTACGTCAGGTGACGCTCAATTTCTTTGGTTTGGTTGTGTAGTTTTACGGATTTAAAGAAATTCTAGATTTGATTTCATTCTATAACTGGTAGATAGATATGTAGTAATGATATTGAGGAATTTTGACAACTGGTAAATAGGTGTTGGGATTTTTGAAATGATAGATCGTATTGTTTATACAGGTTTATGTATAATAACATTTCCATATGGGTATTCTTGTTTTATAAACTCCAATGATTTTGTTGAATTTTCAAGTATCCTAAACCAGCATTGTTTGATGTTATAAGTTTGTTGACATATTTTTTTTAAAGAGTTTCCATGGTGTTTTTATTTAATTTTGTAAATATTGACCGATCATCAATGATGTTTTGTATTTTTTTTTTTTTTTTTAATAATAAAACAATTTGTTCAAATTTACGTTTGTATTGGTTTTATCAACAACTTCATTTACTCACTTTTGTTTATTAGGCATTGAATTGCTTCGCTTAGGATCCTCGATAATTTGCCTAGACTTTTCAGTTAACCTGATGAATATTTATGAGCGTTTCTTAAATTTAAAAATTTTGTGAAGACAACAACATTTTTAGGTTTTGTTTGTAAATACTTGTTGCAAAATAAAATCCTTACATTTGCCTTGATAAAGTTCATCAGCAGACGAAACGCATCGGGTAAGAGAAGTTTCCTTTTTGCCTTTATTCCTATTATTCTTTTACACTTTTACAGATATATTTTAGAGTCATGGGTCCTTACCTATAACTACAGAATGAACTCTTCCTACCACTATGTATACTATGCCTCGAGGGACGAATCGAGTCGAGCCGATAGTAGTTCACTCCAAACCAGACTGACAGTCATACTAACACCTTCCACATCTTGTATTATTATTTCGTGTAATATACCTTCGTTATTTCTACTCTTGGGTTCGTGTTGTTCTTCCTTGGTCCTAACCTGGACCATAAACATTTAATTATATCAGATTTTTTACACACACACACAAGCACGCACGTGTATATATATATATATATATATATATATATATATATATATATATATATATATATATATAGTGTGTGTGTGTGTGTGTGTGTGTGTGTATATATATAAATGAACATTGAAGTCAACACTCAGAGGAGACAGGCTGTTTCATGCTGGACGCAATCTTCAGGCGGCCTGACGATTGCGTCCAGCATGAAAGAGCCTGTTGCCTCTGAGTGTTGACTTCAATGTTCACTTTTATATTTATATTTACATACGCTCTATCTCTGATATTGAGCACATTATAAATATAGCACACCTTAAAACTATATATTCTTAATATATATATATATATATATATATATATATATATATATATATATATATATATATATATATAATGGTTTTAAGATTGTGACCACCAATAATCATTCCTTCACTGTAATGTTTGAATAAGTCCAGTGAGAGACACATCCCTGGCGTACGCCTCTTTCTATTTTTGTATGAATTTATTTTCTATCCATATAGAAGAGTTAGTTTTGGTCACATTATAAGATGGGCTTATTCTAATATACGTCGGAAATAAATCAAACCTACCTAGAAGTTCAAACAGTTCCTTGTGTCTTACCTCATAAAACTCTTTTGCATAAACTATAAGACATCAGTACATATTCTTTCAATTACTAAGAACCTAACAGAGTAACAATCTCGTATGTGTCGCCATTTTTGTACGGCATGTTTAAACTCAAAGATAAATCGGACGCTTGTCAAGTTATAGTTTATCCTTACTCATTTCAATTACCATTGAATTGCTATGTAAATTAACTGCCAAATTATTTATTATCTTTATTTATTCCCCTTAGGTGGAATATTTATAAGTCTCAATACAGAAATATTCATTCTTGGCGTTGTTCATAAATAATTTGTATTGGGCTGGCACAACAGTTAGCCTCTTGAAATATTCGGTTTTCGTACTGGCTGCAAAAGCTCCCCTGAGTCAGTCTGCCAGTATGTCTCTTTCTAGTAATTGCTGCTCAGTTATGAAAAAGATACTTGCAGGTTGTATTGCAATGGTTCTGTGATCTTTACGATTCGAGCATATTGCTATAATATGCAATAATATGCTCGAATCGTAAAGAGCGTATCAAAAGCCTGACAAATCCACTACCCTCGAAACGCATTATCAGGCTTTTGGCGAATAGATGTTAAGTCATACATAGGTTGTTGTTTCCTTCTCTAGCAAGTGTGTTATCTAAGCCGGTCGAGTATTGGTTCAATATGATGAACGTCCATTACAACCGATCATCATAAAAATGACAGAGCATCTTGAAAATGGAATTATCATGAATAATAATAATAATAATAATAATAATAATAATAATACCACTACAAAAACAGAATGTGCTTTCTTATTGACATTGCAGTTCCTGCAGACTTCAATACATCTTTGAAGTTCTTCAAAGAACTATTGAAATACAATGGTCGTGAAATAGAAATCTTAAAAATGTGACATCAATAAGTCTAGTGATGGTTGAAGCCCTTGGTTTGGTTGGGAAATTTTCTGACAGGATCATTGAAGAGATCACTGGTAGTAAATGCCTCAAAGAAATAAAAAACATTATTCGCACAAATACAACTGGTACATTACGAAGACCTTTATCTATATAATATGTCTGTATTCTTGGGTTGTTTTATTTATTTATTTTTTTGCAAAAATGTTCAGTGGAAAACGTCATGATGCCATTTCTGATCTTAGGCTGGGACCCGCAAGGGAATGAGTATACAACAGAAATCAAAGGAAATAATAATAATAATAATAATAATAATAATAATAATAATAATATTAAAATTGAAATCTTAAAAATGTGGCACATGGGAGCATCAACAATCCATGTTGTAGTTGGAGACCTAGGGATTCCTGGAAGTCCATGCCTCAAAGAAATACAAGATATTGTTCTCACAAGCACAGTTCTCACTATACGAAGAGCTTTATCTATGTAAAATATGTTTCATTTTTTTTTTCGTTTTTTTTTAATTGCTCAGTAGAAAATGTCATCATGCCATTTCTAACCTTAGGTCTCTGGGCGGGATCCGGAAAGAAATGTGTACATGTCAGAAATCAAAGATAATAATAATAATAATAATAATAATAATAATAATAATAATAATTAGCCCAAAATGCAGATTATGTGATAAATATCCAGAAACAACTAACCATCTTGTATCAGGTTTCATGGTATTAGCACCCACTGAATATAAAAATCGGCATGACAGAGTGGGACGATAACTGCAATGGAAAATCTACAATTTTTAGGGAAAGGCAACTGGAAGAAATTGGTATGAACACCACACAGGCCCGAATACAGGAATAGAACCTGCAACAATTTTATGGGACTTTACAATACAAACAGACAGAACAATCAATACTAATCGACTCGACATCATGATTAGAGATCGCAAAGACAAAATATGCCTTCTTATTGATATGGCAGTCCCTGCAGACTGCAATATATGTTTGATGATCTTCAAAATACAAGAACCTTGAAATCGAAATCTCAAAAATTGGACACAAGAGGATATCAACAATTCCATTTGTAGTTTGAGCTCTCGGATTGATTGGAAGATTCCAATACACTCGTTGAACGGATTTCTGGGAGCCCATGCCTTAAAGAAATAGGATTTTTTTTTCTCACAGGTACAGCCCACAGCTTACGAAGGGCTTTATCTATGTAAAATATGTGATTATGTTTTTCTATTTTTTCAAAAATGCTCAGTGGAAAATGTCATGATGCCATTTCTGACCTTAGGTCTCTGGTCGGGACCCGGAAAGAAATGAGTATACACTATTTACATTCGAAGTAGTGTCCTCATCTATTTTGTTGTCATCACGTTTAAGTCGTTGTACGCTCCGGATCTCTTCTGGTGTCTGTTCATCCGGGTAACTTTCACCAAATTTCGAACTAAACACTTTATCAAATCTAACGGTTAGATTGATCTCGTTCTGCCAAGGATATAACCTCTTGTTCTTTTTAGTATTGCTCAATTATTGTTCTTCATGTTTCGTTTCAATCTGTACTAGCCGTTCCAGGGATTGAACTCATAATTACTGCGCCACCAGTTTCACGAACCGACGCTTTAATCATCACAGATTAGAATATTAGTCAGAATTTATCTAACGTAGATATGGAAAAAAAAATTAACTCGTTTGTGGAGACGATCACCAAGCAGACTGTCAAATGATTGAAATTGGTAATGAAGTTTGGTAAGTCTTTAACCAGGAAACGTTACGATACAACATTGTATATACCTTTTTCTCTCTTTTCCTCTCTCTCTTTCTCTCCCATCTCTCTCAATATGCCATGTCCCTTCAAGACTTGAGCGAGCATGGGTCTCCCCAACTTCCTGTCGCTTATTGTTTTAAGTAACTTTTACTCTTTTGAGGGCCCTTTTTGCTTTTTGTGGTGTGAGGAGCCTTTTTTACTATCCGTTTACTCAAACTTCAAGTTTGTTACTCGGTGATTTCCCCCTCTTCTTTTTCCTTCAGTATGCTATATGAGTGTTAGATTCACCGAACCTTCTTTCCTCATTACGTTTCTCTCAACGTTTCAGCTGTCTTTTTCTGGTGGTTAGCAGGAGTTTCTATTCTCCAAACTACAATTCCACTATCCAAATTTTACGAATTCCGAAACTTGTCCGAATTTTTTTTATTTTTTTTTTCTAAAATGTGATTTATTGCTGTAATCATGTTTGTCACAGCTATTTTCGATCTGTAACGAATAAAGGTGGTGATATTTACTTGTGGGAAGATTTAAAGGGGGTTGAACTAATAGTCGTTCATAGATTCTTAGTTGCTTCTGATTGTCCAAATGAAACTCGCAGAAATAAATAGAAAACGTAAAGAAAAAAAACTCAGAAGCATTTACTACTTCAAGTGTCAGTTCTTCTGGAAGAAAAAAAAATGTTGAACAGATTGAAAGAAAGCAGAGCTTCTAATAGTTTTGTTGTTTTTCTAACTCAAAATGATTTCAAATGATGAGTGGGAGAGTCCCTATCGGGTCGGTCGGCTTTCATCACGACAGCAAAGTAAACATTTTCCCTTGAAGGTCTTTGGAGATAATCTTCCAATGTTGTTTTTATTTTTTTCTCTTCGTCTATTTTGTCAGATAATCAGTAAGTGTACGTTTGCCTCGTCTAACAGTATTATTTTCTGAATTTTTCTCTTTCGTTGTTGGCGTGTTTGATATTATAGACATGTTGCAATAATAAGACAATATCGAATTTTCTGACGATTAATCCGTTGAGAAACAGAATGACATGCTCTTTCATTCCTACAAACTGTCCTCTCGTCATTTCTCAATTGACCCTTGCACTAGAAAAAGCGATGAAAAAATGTCTGACGTGATGTATCTTATGTAAGATAGAATTTCTGAAAAACAGTTGCATGTTTATTTTTGAAAACTCTGTTGTCAAAATTTCGTTCTGTAAGAGAATCATGACATAACCTGTTTCGACGCAAAACAGTTTCTTATCTTCAGCTACTTTTGTAAATAACTCTTATCAGTCGTTTTCAAAGCTCCTTGATCTTTGCTAACTCACGATTCTTCCAAGCTATTCGAAAACATTTTACAGGAAAAGATGCAATTTTATTGATAGTTCTTTTAATGTCGTTGTTTAATCTGTATGCTATAATCATTCGTACAATGTCTATGCATATTATTCTTCCGTCTAGTATTAAAGACAAAACCATTCTCTATTTACTATTGGTTCTTGTTTAACATCAATGTTAATAGCAAGTCCTTGTTTGGTCTTGGCTTCTTGGAGATAATATACATCACTGTTATAACAATTAATATGCAGAACCAATAATTCCTGTTTTTTTTTTCTTTTTAAACAAACTCTCCAATATTAAATGTCTCGATGGTAAAGTCTTTATATGCAATTAGGTATATTTAAAAAAATTTAAATCAGAATCCCCAGAACAACTAAGACAGATTCATTATATTTTCTGTAGATTTGTTTCCGTTTTTCTTAGGATGATCACAGAGAGCGAAACGTTGACAATGAAATAAAAATATATAAAGCTGGTTTTCAC
>OZ010578.1:54963678-54978678 GCA_963932145.1 Acanthosepion lycidas | reverse complement strand
TTGACTGAACTTCACACTGGTACGCGACGATGAGAACAGGACGCCTTGTTCATATATTTCTGTAGACTCCTTGCGGAGCATAAGACGGGAACTATATTACGTAATACTTTTGCGGTTTCAGGAACAAGTGACATTTTTACAGGATCGTGTTGCTAACCGGATGCCCAAGATGAACTGCTTTACATGGCTAAACGGCACAAATTACGTTATTATTTACCCGCAACCACGAAGCTTAAACAACGCAAACTCATTCAGCTGAAATTTGGACACAAACTCACCCGAACGAGGTTTGAGCGCAAATTCACCCAGACTAAATCTGAGTGCAGACTCACCCTGCCGAAGTTTGAGCGCAAATTCACCCAGCTAATTTCATCCAGCTGACCAGTGAATCCGCGAGGTCACACACATACACAGGAGAGATATTGTGCTCCATAATTCTCTAACCTACCCAGAACTTGGCAGCAGTATAGCTGTTATATTTATTGCCAGCACTGACACATGCAGAAAGGTAACCAGTCATAAAATATTGCTTTTTTTCAAAGCATTAAATTTATGTTGATTGAAATATAATAGACATTAAATACAAGACCGGACATGTCGAACACAATTTCCGCCCGCTGAAGTCTTGAGTTTTTTTTAATCATATTTTCCAAATATGACAAAATGACTTTTTCCCCCTCAGATCCAGACCCCATGAATCTTTCAAATGGCCGAGACATTGTCCTTCCACTATGATAACATTTCTTACCTTTTTAAGATCTTTCTATAGTTGTTAATTAGGATTAGCTTTTCGAGTGCTATATCATGTGGACAGGATGTGCGTTGTGCTGTGATGGATATCGGCGTAGAAGGAAATATCGGAGAGCCGAGTTCGAATTCCTTTCGTGTTCGTTATATTCACTTACGCGCAAATATCCTTCGGAAAGGCATGAATCCATCCCTTCCCCACCAGTTATGGCCTGAATGGTAGCACAAACTGGATCGTATAGCCTTGGTTGGCAACCAGTCTACCGCATAAAGAAACGGCTACGTATTGTGAGAAAGTCTTCTCCCTTGTCAAGAAGAGACATGATCACCCAAACGTGTATTTAGTATGGCACTTTACAAACTGACTGGTCATGTGGACTCTTTCGTTTGTCTATCATATTTTGTTACTGAAAAACATTTCAGTTCCTTAAAATATTATAAAAGCCACCCAGAGGAGTTCTTTGTCGAGAATGATAAAATATTCAGTGAAGACTGAACCATGACTTCAAAGGACCTGTTAATGCTATTTTCTTGTTAATCAGAATTGTTGCCAGACTAAGATACCAATTTCAATTCATTTCAAATTGCGTGTATGAACGTGTGTGCCTGTATAGTTTAATACAATGACAAAAATATTTAATTAAATGACAGACATAACGATATTTAATTCTTGAACCCTTAATTTCGCTCACTGGGGTAGACTGTTCTAGTTCCACGTGCCATGTCTAATGGATGTCAGTTATCAGTTATCTCCTGTTAATTTCCCTCTGAAAGTTCTCCACTGCCTTAACTGGGTATTGAACTCACACTCTTTGGGTCTTGTCACTGGATCTAACCAACGCCTTTATCCACTGTGCCATGTGTCCTTGAGGAAACAGGAGATAACTGACATCCATCAAGCATGGCACGTGGAACTAGAACAGTCTACCCCAGTGAGCGAAATAAAGGGTTCAGTTCGACATTCCAACCACCTGAAGAAGGCCGGAGCGTACAACGGCCGAAACGTTGTGATAAATATGGTGACAAAGATGAGGACAATAGTCCGAATAATGTAAATAATGTAAAAAAATCATGTCAGTTTTTTTTTGTTTATATATATATATATATATATTGTAGCATTTATGCTATTGGCCAAACGTCAGCTATAACACGTTGCAATTTCAACTAAAAAAAAAGAAACATTCGCTATTCGTCATCTGACATGAGGCACAATATGGCAAAACCAGTCCGACATGAATTATGAGACAATTTAATTGCACGCAGAAACACATAGACGGCAACAGCGTTATCGGGCAGAGAAAAGAAATTAGTTTATTAAAAATAAAAGCTTAAGGAAACAAGTATATATTAGAAAATAGAAATAAATTAAAACATTAAAAAAAACTAAATTAGGCTCCTCGAAATGGATTAATGCTTTGCAAGCAAGTCTGGTTTTCTCTTTCTGTTGGGCAGTGCTTTCGATCCTCACTGGGTACCCAGTGCTCCTAGCCGTGTGCAAAAAAGATTAAGCTAGGCTTAGTAAATAAAATTGAAATAAAATTAAATTAAAAAAATAAGATTTCACTTTCGACTTTAAGCGGCATATTACAGTTTTGTTCGATTCCCATTTTTAGACAAATTCATTTTGTTCATCTGCTATTTTTAGATAAATTCATCCTCCCAGAAGTTTTTAACTTTGTCGGCAAAGAACTAATCGATGTGCCTTTTTACAGCAGTTCATGTAACTTTATTATTTAAAAAAAAAATGTCTTTAAAGATTGGGAAAAGTTGTAAGCCCTTTCTTCAATATTTTTTAAATGTAGTCTCAGTGGTCATTCCTAGCTAAGCTGTATCATTTTAACGTTCATTATTAAGATTGCATCCAGTAGTTGTAGCAATATCTTGAAAGAATATATTTTACTATAAATTCACTATTTCCGGGCGTTTTCCATCGATGGTAGTCTTCAATTGGGCAAATTGGAAACAGCACTTCTTTTTCTTCTTCGAAAGGAGTTCAAAGTCTAAGATCCATTCATATCTCACCATATATTCAACGTCATATTATTAGGTTGGTGTAAAAATAATGTCGTTTTCTCACATATGTTACTATGTGAGAAAACGACATTATTTTTGCACCAACCTAATATTTGAACTAAAACCAGTTTTGTCTTGGTGCCATTGGCTTTCCCACGATTTCTTGATTCCACTATTTTCTTCTGCCATTTCTCATCTATCCTCCCAGAAATCTTTATCTTCTTCAACAAAGAACTGTGTAAGATTTCTTTTGCAACCTCTACGATTCTTATTTTTTTCTTTTTTACAATTTTTTAAAACTAAAATATACGATAAACCAGACGTGTCACTTCTGAACGAATTGAAACCAGTCATGCTATAACAGTTTTCGTTTGTTTTATAATAAAATATACACTCTAATATCAGTTGCTCACTTTATTCAGTCTAATTGGAAACAAAGGTTCTTCATATAACACGGTTAATTCTTCGAGAGGCGATCATGGCAGAGGCCTCTTGTCCATTTCTACACTATAGATTGTATCAGCTTCCTTAATTGAAGACGAAATTTTGCTATATTTTGTAGTCGTGCATTTCCTTCGCACCACCATCCCTTGCGTGTCACGTTATTGTAAAGTACCCACTTTTCATCATCTCTCAAAATCTGTCGAAAATTTTTGAAAATAAAGAAAAAAGAAATGTCGGTGTTAACAAATTACTGTATGCGTAACTGATACAATTTAGTTATTATATAGATATAGGGTAACATAATCGAAAACTTGCACCTATTGTGGTCTGTTTATTTTTAAGGAAAATAATTTGACAAAAATTATAATAATAAGTAAATTTATATGTATAAAGTTTAAATAATAAAAAATAATGTCCAATTCTAAATTAAGTTCATTAACTTTCAGCATCTGCTAATATATCCGGGTCAATTTTGCTGTTGGTCTGTGTTATTTACCAACATGTTCTTCGGGATCACCTTCAGCAGACATATTTCTACATGTCCATACTAATGCATATATAATGAACTTCTTTGGATTATTCTTTTCTTTATAACATGGTTTTGCGTATTTCTTTGCGAGGTTTAAGTATAAAATCTAATACTCGATCTATATGAGGTTGTTCGGAAAATAATGTCCGGTTTTAGAATCAATTTTCATCTCTGAATTGATGCATTTAAACAATGTTTAAATCGGTCAAAATTGGAACTTTCCCTTTATACGATCGAGTTACAATGCTATTTATTCTTTTACGATAATCATCTAATGAGTAGGAAACCAAGACATTTTTAATGCAGTTTCTGCTTCTTCTTTGCAACAGAATTTTAGCTTTAAAAAAGTGTAAAATTGCTTGAAAAAGTGAAAGTCAGTGAAAGAAAGAGGAATATGGTGGATGTAACAAATGCTTGCATCCCAAGGCGGTAAGTTTCAGCAGTGTAATCCTGACAAAATGTGGTCAAGCATTGTCATGCAGAATTGAAGAGTTGATTAACCGACGCCAGTCATATTTTGCTTAAAAATGTGGATTACATCCAGTTGCTGGTAATAAACTTCAGCAGTGATTCTCTGCTTGGATTTGATATTTGTAATGGATCACACCAATAACAGACAACCAGACAATCACCATAATCTTCTGTTGGTGTAATTTCAGTTTCGAAAAAATATGTGCGTGCTTCGTTATAGTCCAACAATTGAGCCGATCGTTTACGATTATCATAAAGAATCCATTTCTCATCACACGTCAAAATTCAATGACTTTCGGAGATGCGGCATCGGACAGACTTCAAAATGTCAAACTCTTTGACTTTCACTGACATTTTGTGAAAGTTATTTATCGAATTTCTTCATCTTACCAATTTTCTTGAGATAATCCGATATTGTTGAAATGCTGACAGCCATTATTTAAACATTTCTCTGACACGTATACGTGGATTTTGTTCGACTGTCGTCTACCAGATTCATCTTCAAGACTCAGATCTACACTGCGGAACATCAAAAAGCTAGACTGTCTGGTCACAAGTAGATCCTTCAGTCCAGGTGTTGTTAATGTTAACAGTTTTGAGAAGGATTATCACCAAGTTTCTACTCATGCCAAAAACTTAAACGCGTCTCTTCTTTTTTCATATTCAAGATGTTTTAATCTAAATTCTGAAAAGAATAGACATTATATTATCACAGCAAACAATTTATTCTTTAGGAATGAGTAATAGATTTTTGTGCAACTATTATGATAATATATTAGAACACAATTAAAATGCTTATTCTAAGATTGGACATTATTTTCCGAACAACCAAATGACAAAGACTGATGTACTGGATGACACATGCTTTCTTTCACTTTGATTGAAGTTATTTACGTCTTCTGCCACACGAGCCATTCTGTTGTCTCGTACTTGTTTTGGAAAGTGCTTGGGTACTTCTTCATGATCAAGTCATTTATCCGATCGTTTAGGATTGTCATAAGCGGCTCATATCTCATCATAAATCATAATTTGATCGAGAAATTGATAATGCGAATTTCGCAGATGCAACATCAAACACACTTCAAAACGTCGAACACTTTGATTTTATGTGGAAGTCATTTATCGAATTTCTTCTACCTTAACAATTTTCTTGAGATGATCCGACATTGTTGAAATGCCGACGTTTCTCTAACACTTTGACGTGGGTTTTGTTCATTTGGTGTTTTCAGATGTTGATTGTCAACTGCAGAGGGACGTCCTCTAGCATATTGATCTTCAAGGCTCGTGCGGCTATTGATGAATTTCATAAACTAGCACCGTACTGTTCAATCACAAGTATATCCTTCACTCCATGTTCTATTAACGTTGACAGCAGTTTGAGAAGCATTATGCTTTATTTGTCTGAGGTTGAGCTCAGACAGAAAAATTGAACGCCTGTCTTCTTCTTTCATGTTCCAGATGACGAGTCTATAAAGTTTTAAGTTACATTACAAAAGAGATTAATATAACATTAACAAAGAGGAGACTTTAATCATTAGGAATGACTAATATATATTTTTGGGCAACTATTATAATATATTAAAACACAAAAGGCTTATTCTAAAATCAGACATTATTTTCCAATCAAATAGTAATTTCCAGTGCATGCACAGTGTGAATCAGGCATTTGAGAACACAATTCTGAAAAAGATTGATATAAAGTTAACAAAGAGGGCACATTAATCAATAGGAATGAGAAATGCATTTTCCTGCAGCTATTATAAGAATACAATTAAAAGGCTTATATCTACAATGGACTTTATGTTGCAAACAACATAATACTATTTTCCAGTGTATTCACAGCGCGCGTCATGTATTTGAAAATAAAATTCTAAAAACAATAAATAATTGATATAAACTTAACAAAGTTGTCACTTTAATCAGTAGGAATGAGTTATTTTTTTTTTCTTTTGCAATTATTATAATGATATATTAGAGCAACAAAAGGCTCATTCTTAAATCGGACATTATTTTCTGAACAACCTAATACTATTTTCCAGTGTATGCACAGAGTGCGTCTGGTATTTGAGAACAGAGTCCGGAAAGCAATATATATAAAATTAACAAAAACGACACATTAATCATTAGGAATGTGTAAGATAATCTTTTTTTTTTTTTTTTTTTTTTTTTGGTGGGGAACAGATATACTAATATATTAGAAGACAAGTAAAAACCGTATTCTAAAATTGGACATTATTTTCCGAACATTCTACCACATCGCGTTGATCTCAATCAAAAAATAAATCTTTTTTTTTAGTGCATGCATGACATGTAAAGCTGTTTTCCATTTATTTTTTTTTTATTTTGCTTTCCAATACAAGGCCCAAGAGCCACTCAGTGTAGAGGGCTACTAAATATGGCTGTTGTCGAGGAATCAAAACAGCAGAACTTCTCTTTGGGTCAGAACAGCATCCCTGAGAGGGCGGCCCAGACAAGCACACTCCGTTGGGAAGACTACATCGCCCATTAGGAAAAAGGGTGTAAAAAAAAAATGCTGCTTGGGGATAAGCTGACCTTCTCTACCCGCCATTTCCTACAGGATTACTGTAGCACTATAGCATTAAGGAAATGCTTGCAGTAGGTGGGGGTTTAGGTGTGGTTGTATAAACATGATTTGTAGGAATGGGCATCAAACTTACTACCTTAAACTAAATACTTTGTTAAAGTCAGAATGTCTTCTACCTAAGCAAGAAGAGACCCTTTGAATTCGTAGCAGAAGACAACAAAACACAAAATTCAAAATAAATCTTTTTCACGTCACTCCTTCGCTATGCAAACCCGTTTTTAACCCTCGATGTACAAGAGTTCATTTACTCTTCCGAACAACTACATTTCCTTTGTATATTATTCTCTTTCAATTAAAGTAGTCTTATTTCTTCTCTTCTGACTATTTCATCATATCTAATTATTCGCATTCTTTTTGCATGGTTAAATTCTGCATAAGAGTCGAGAATTAATTAAGCACCTTAAATACAAATAAGAAAAAAATACGTTGATAAAACTGACTTCTTTTTTTTTTTTTCTCCGTCTCCAAGCGGCTTTCTGAACGGCTATATTTGAGCGCCTCTTCTTGCATTTGCACTTTTTCTGACCGCGAAAGATCTTGAGAACCAAAAAATAAATAGTCGCCAAAACAGATTTTAAGTTCTTCGTGCAATGCAGTAAAACCAGACCGAGTTTGGCAACAGTGTAAAATATTAGTTGCAAAAGCGTTTAAGTTCGTTCCCAAACGAAAACAGTGCATATGCCGACCACGTTCGATTCTACGAGGATGAGGCCGCGAACAAACAAACAAAATGCAAACAGAATAAATTTAATTACGCTAGGTTTTCAAAGAAAACCCAAGGAAATCATTTTAGCAAGAATTCCGGTGATTAAATATCGAACAACGTTGTTTACATACAGTCTTAGTGATAAACGATTGCCAAGGTTTATCCGCTCACTTGAAGCATCTATTTCAAACAAATTAGAACTGTACTTGATTTATTGATTACTGAGATTGGTAAGGAATAAGATGATTCCGTGGTAGACAAAGGTTTCGGTCGAACAACCGACAGCCTCTCAAGTCAGTAATATAAAGTTCAAATGCGAGTTCAAGCTCGATAAAGATATACATATTTATTCTGATTTCACGTTTATTTTGTTTTTTGCCTTAGCGGTCGGTGGATTTTACATGTATACTATGCGGTCTACCGCAATATTTTATTTGCAATATGCGAGCAATCATATTGTTTTTAATGTAGTGTACAGTATATTTTTAAAAATTGATATGGGAGAATAAAATTTAGTAGAAAGTTTACGCCTTATCATCTAGGTTTTACTTTGTCTCCAAAACTATCAAGTCGATATCCTACGAAAAAGTTGACTGATATCGACTATGCAGATGACACAGCCAACATTACAGACATCATTGCCAATGCTGTAGCTCTCCTACATCCTCTAGAAAATACTGCTAATAATGTTGGACGCTATGTCAGTGCCTCTAAAACTGATTTCATAATCTTCAACTAACAAGTCTCAATACAAACTTTCTCAGCAGAATCTATAAAATCTGTCAAATGTTTTACATACCTACGAAACGAAATAAATTCTACTGTAAAGGATGTGAAAATTCTCATAGCTAAAGCCTCGGCTGTCTGGAATAAAATGGATATAATCTGGAAATCTGATCTACCAGACAACCTCAAACGGAGATTCTTTCGCGCCACTTTAGAGGAGATTTTAATGCATGCTTCCATTATGGACATTAAGTAAAACATTAGAGTCTAAGCTTGAAGGAACCCACACTCGGGCTATACTTACCATCTTTTGGAGACAACATCCAACTAAACCACAGCTCTATGGAACCGTGCCTGATATTTTTACAATCTTACGCGAACGCAGAATGCGCTTTGCAGGACACAAAACTTGCGGGTGGTCTACTGCTCTGGACACTTTGCCATAGCGCAATACCGGCTGGTCGCCCAGTAACCATTATGATACAGAATGCTACCTTAATGACCTCCCGATTTTGATGCAGGACCACGATGGATGGCGTCATAGACTCATGATTGTCTGAGCTAACTCAACCAAAATAAACTACACCTTTTTTTAGTAAAAAAAATATACATTAAAAAGCTTCAAAAATATTAGGGCTTGTAAACAGTTTCAACATGTTATAAAAAGGATCTGTGGCTGGCAGATGATTTCTTCTCTGGCCCATCTCTCACAGCTCAATGGGGGATAGACCGTCTTGTGTCATTCGATACGTCCAAAACAAAGCTAGTGACGTTTTATCTACACCCAGTAGAAACTTAATCCGCTATAATCATGTTTAGCGGTCATACCATGAGAGAGGTACATTCCTTCGAACGCCTAAACTGGTTAAATCATTGACAACGCAATAACACATACACACACACACACACACACACACACACACACATATATATATATATATATATATATATATATATATATATATATGGGTCATTGAGGTTAACACTAAGCGACGACAGTTTGTTTTATCTTCAGGCTTGAAACAGGCTGTCGCTGCTCGGTGTTGACCTCAGTGTCCAATTTTATATTTACATACGCCCTATCTCTACTACTGAGTATTTTACCCAAAAATATAGCCTACATTAAAGCTATATTTTTATCATATATATATATATATATATATATATATATATATATATATATATATATATATGTGTGTGTAAGCAAATATAAATGGATATAAATCCGACAGAATGGGGAAATACAAAAGAAACCAGGTCTAGTATTCACCTTGCGTGAGATGGATATTATACCTGCTTCATAAATCCTCCTAAGATTTTTATTATGAAAATATTTTAAAATCTTCACGGAATCAAAATCGAAATTATGATCTGCTTTAGTTATGTGTACAACTAAAGCATTGTTCAGATTTCCGAGGCGAATATCTCATTTATGTTCGAAAACACGAGATTTTACGGATCTACATGTTTCACCCACCTATTTTAGGTCACAGTTTTTGCATGAGATTTGGTAGATGCAAGCATCGGATGTATTTCCCCTTTTTTAGCGAGATTAATGATCGACAAGCGTACATACAATTTTCCATCATAATAGAATTCTTTTCATTTTTTCGTTTTCATTCAAAATACTTAAATTTTTGGAATACGTTTTGAAAGCGTCGCCCATTTGACGACAACGTGACCATGCTTAAACGGAAAGCTGATCATTTAAAATTTTCAGTTATCTGTTTTGGATAAGTCATGTTTTTATGTCCATCGTCTTTGTCATGTTGAACTGATTATGTTAATTGTATTTTAATGAATATTGTCCTGAAGAAGGTTTATTAAACCGAAACGTCAGACGTTGACATTTCATTCATATTAAAACAATATAATTGCATTTAAGGATTTTTGTTTGTTTTTTCCAAATGTTTTTCTCCGTATATATATATATATATATATATATATATATATATATATATATATATATATATATATATATAATATATATATATATATATATATGTTGAAAAGATAAGAGTGCTGACCGGAACACTACCGGTGGTTTGTTCAGTGAATCAATCAGATGCAACGCAAGAACTGAAATGCCTATTTCATCATACCAGGCTGGCATTGAATAGTTCTGGAAGGTCTGAGATTATGGCCAAATGTAGACACGTCAGGAAGTTAATTTTGGGCTATACAAACCTGGATAGAGTTGGAAATTTTTTCCCTCCCTTCACTTTAATTTGATTTTTCCAAACAACGAAAATCGAGATGTAATCCGAAAAAATGCTATGAGAAATGTGTTATTGTTTTGGAACGTGCGGCCGCAACGCTGAGTTTGAATTTAAATTTTAAGGTTGTGCGTTTTTGTGCAAATATAGCAATAAGAGAATTCTTTTTTACTGGTAGATTTTCCGTGAATATGCCATGAACTATATTGTTCAATAATTACAGTAATGTCACACTTATTATCCGACAGTTGCACGTTGAATCAGTTATTTTAATTTCAATTAAAAGGTGCAATTATAATTTATAAATTCATGAATCATTCATACAAAAAACAAATATAGACGTTAATGATTTAAATGGCGAGAATACATCTTCGCAAACAATATAAATAAGATACATCAACCCCGAACCTGTATATGAATGGTATGATCTCCGTTTATAAATTCCAGTTGCATAAGGTCTTTTTAATTTTTTACAAGCTTTCGTCTGTTCCTACAGACATCATCAGATATGGAAGTAGATTTTCTATTTTCGTTGTCCTCTTGTTACTGTGAAGTAAAAACAAGAACAAAATCTACTTTTTTAGTTAATAAATTCCAATGTTTGCTTCAAACCATATTTTTTTCCTAAATGCCAGAAATATCTATTTACATCCTTTACGTTCGTATTAACGTTTTATGCTCTCTGGTCTTCTTCAGGTACCTTCAAGGCTTTTGAACTAGACACTTTATTCAATCTACAGGTATAGATTGGTATGCATTGTTCTTGTTCTGCTGTTTATGTCTAGGGATATCTTATAATTGTTCGTTTTAGTACTGGTCAGTTATTGTACAGTCTGTTTCTACTGTACTATACCGCTTTAGGACTGAAGGCACAATGATTATACTGCTTAACGTCAGCAATTGAAGGAGAATCAGTCTATTCAACAGGAAATTACCGTAAGAAGTATAGTATAATAGATATCATTTACATTGTATCAGAAGTTACAATTAATAAATATTTTGTCTTGCGTTTTAGTGGCTTTATTGTCTGGCTTGCGGAGAAAAGATTAAAAACAAATCAACTCCGGAATCTATCCTTAAACCCTTCTCCTCTCATTTATTTTGGGAAAAACGTTTCATTTCCAGACAGATTTTTTATTTGTTTTTAATATAGTAACTAAGAAACTGAGGCACCTTGAAGTACCCCAGTGGTGGGTAACACCTCTGTCAGACGTATAAGTTGACAAGTGAACTCGTTTCAAACTCAAGGGCATAAAAAGAATCAAGATAGACGGATAATCATGTTCGCAACTGGTTTTGAACTTTATGCCTTGGACGTGTTTATTCGTCCGTGTCCGAAAAAAACTTTCGGTAATACCCTATACGCACGTCTACGCCAGAGAAGGGGTTAACGATAAATTCTTAAAAACCGTTCTATGTTTGGAAATGGTGGGAAGGCAGTGGATGTTTTTTAAATCAGAGTTTTTCTTCTCTTAAAATGACTCCCCTCCCAGTCCAGTGAGATCCATCTATACAATTTATGCTTTCGGCACCTGGTATTACCAAATTGTTTACCAATCTAAGTGTTGCTTAACTTCGGCAATCGAATAAGTGAAATTACCGTAAGAAGTTTAGTGTACTTTGACGTTGTATTAAAAGATACAATTAGTAAATATTTATACGTTCAAATATTCAGGGTGTGACGTCCCCACGTTGTCGCTGCGCCAAATGTGACGTCTGCCTAGCCGCGTCCGTCGTGCTATCCTGTCCTGTGACGATCAACTGGCTTGGTATTGGTCGCGGCGCCAAATGTGACGTTCTAACCTTTTGGTGATTCGGATGGGAATCTGGTTAGATTCGGTATCAGCCTTGTCGTTCCCAGGTCGCCTCCAACGTCTGGTTACCGAAGTAACTGTTTTGATTTCCAGTCTAACCTACCCACGTTATGAATTGATCTTAGGCAGACGAAATCAATCAGTCGCCGGGCCGTAATGCAAGCCGAGTTCGATCAAGGGTAACACCGCACAAGTATATGTAAAAGAAAAAAAATAACTCGAAAAGTTCAAATGTGTTAAAAAAAAGGATAACAATATTTTATATCTGGTTGCTGAATACAGGACTGCGTCTTCTTCCCAACCCGCTATATGGATTCGTGACACTTTGTGTTTGTTAGGCGAGTCTTAACATCTTAAGTTGTTTGTTCTTTAAGTAACTGGTTCTTGGTGTATCTTCAGCCGATATTCGTCGTTCTTCAAAATAAATTGTTCTTGGCTAGAAGTTGAGGTCGTGATTTGCGTGAATCTTTCGGTCAACTCTTTGCGAGGCGGGCCCAACTCAATTCAACTCAGCTGCAAACTTCACTGCGAACTCGAACTGCTTTTCTCTCGCTGCGACTCTGCTTATATGGACGCCGACCAAAACCGGGGTAGGCTTGTCGGGGTTTGAGGTTCCTTGATAATTCTAAACCCACAATCCACTTCTTTGTTTTCGGTCAGAAAAATTTTATTATTTTCCATTTTTGGAAGTCTTTCGTCTTCCTCCCTTCTTCTGTTCTGATATTGGTATCTCACCATGCCCTTAGAGGGTGTCAACGGGTTTCCCCTCTCTCTCACAGTGGCATCTCATACCTATCCCTTCAGGGGGGCGCAACAGGCCTCCCCTCCTTCACATGATTACCTCCGCCTAACGCTCATGCCACCGTCCAGCCAATGGGCGCTCAGCGGCGTGGGTGTGGCCATACTAGCTTCGGTTTAAAAAAATCTTGCTCAAAGAAAAAAAAATTATCTTCCTTTTTCTTTTTTTTTCTCTTTCTTTTCTTCTGCCCGACAACAAACCTTAGCCTCTATCATAGTCAAATGTCACTTGGACTTTATCACCCGGGGCCTTCGCCAAACAAGTGGGTGGTCAATTGGACGTATTTGCATTCTGTTGTTAATGAACTGTTCTGATAAAATAATTTCGCTATCATAGCCAGCCCTGACGATAAACAGGTGTTTTTCCCAAATGACATGGAGGTGGTTCCACGGACATTTTGGTTTCGGTCAAGCTTGACCTAATTAATTTCTATCTCCCAGCACCCTGTCTCTTGTCCAACTTGAAAAAATCTTTTTTTATCATTGCCATGGGCAAATTGGATATATCTTACTCGCCGCCCCGTAACATAAATCAGATTAAATTCTGTATTTCACCTTCTCGACAATGGAAATAAAAATCTTACCACTTTCCCTGTCAGAAAAATAACACCGCTTAGTGCCCTTTTCGTGATGGCTTCTTATCACCTAAATTTAATTCTCGCCTTTCTTTGTTCTTCTTTCTTTCTAGCGTCGTAAATAGTGTCACAAGAGAAAATGGCAGCATCGAAATTTTAAGGAAAATAAGAACGAAAAGGACACTTAAACGTTTACATTTTTGGTTTAACTAAGCATCAAGTAGTGCTTGGAAAAGACTTACAGGCCATAGGGACATCAAGAATGGTAAATAAAAGCACCTAACAAGTTTAAGTACATGAGAGGCACATCAAGAACTGGTAGACATGGTAAAGGCATAAATATTGCTTACAAAAGAGAGGAAGTTGTGGAGAGCCATGATCGGTCACATCCATAAAAGAAGATTCTAATGAGTTATTTGTTAGCCAGTTAAATGGTTTTAGATTTTGAAGATGTGATTCTTGTATTAAAATTCTTGGTTTATTTTCGGACATTGAGGGAATTCTTGAATTAGATAGTTGCCAACAAATGTTGCCAAAGATTCTTAATATAACGATGTCAAAAGGATTCATTTCCCTCCGGTGTAAAAAAAATTCACCCTTTAATCATTAGAAATGTACGAAGCGCAAAAATAGGCACGTAATAAATTAACTACATTATATCTTTTAGCTGAGTCATAGTAAAGATATTCTAAAATGAATTTTCTGATTTTCCGTCCATAGACGAGGGAAAAAGATATTTATTCCCGCAACTTAACTCCCGTGTCGCGCATAGCAAGGAATACTGTTTATATCTTAATATTAAAATATCTAGATTTTTTGCAAACAAGCATCTATAATTATATTTAAATACCATATAAAAAAACAAATGCAATGTCTTTTTCAAGAATAGTCTTAATGTTTGTGGACATTTTAGTATATCATCTTGGGCGAATAACTGCTTTTTTTTTTTTTTTTTTTTTTTTTTTTTTTTTTTTACACGATTTACACTATTTACACTATCCTGACTGTTGTCCTCATCTTTATTGCCATATTCATGACTTTTCGGCCGTTGTATGTTCAGGCCTTCTTCGGGTGATATATGTTGGAATTTCGAACAGAACATTTTATTTCGTCCACCAGGGTATAGATTGTTCTAGTTCCTCGTGCCATGCCTTTTCTGGGTATCTCAATTTCAGTTATATTCCCTTTAGTAACTCAACATTCCAAGTTGTTTGTCCACCTTTGTTGTATTAAGCTCACAACTCTTTGGGCCAAGTCACTAGATTATTTTATCGAACGCTTTTATCCAATATAAAATATTATATATAAATAACTAAAACTGAGATATCCAAAAAAGGGATGACACGTGGAACTAAA
>OZ010578.1:54933678-54958678 GCA_963932145.1 Acanthosepion lycidas | reverse complement strand
ATGCTGAAGAAGTTATATGGGTGTGCATCCAGATTTTACGGTCACCCTGTATTTTCAATTAAACTTTCTTTAAAGTGTTAATGTTTGAGTTAAATTATTTCTGCTTCCGCAAAAACAATAAAATGTGAAAATGAAACTTCTAATTACCTCGGGTATGTTTTCTTTTTCTTTTCTTTTCTTTTCTTTTTTCTTTTCTTTTCTTTTTTCTTTTCTTTTCTTTTTCTTTTTACTTTTCTTTTCTTTTCTTTTTCTTTTTACTTTTCTTTTCTTTTTTTCCTTTTTCTTTTCTTTTTCTTTTTTTCTTTTCTTTTTTTTCTTTTCTTTTTTTATTTTTTCTTTATTTTTTTTTTTATTTTTTTTTATTTTTGTTTCAGTTTTAAGCAGTCAAGGTCACCCATTTATAAATGAATTGAAAAACCAACATCACACGCAATAGAAATCAACTTCCTCTTATCCAAAATACAGTTAGGCGTTTAAATTTTCTAAATAAGCTTTGCTTGATGACGCTTTCCTTCAGGGAATCGTCAGCTGCAATATTCAAAATGAAAAAAAGTAATCTTTATTTTTTTTTTTTTTTACTCCAAATTTGGTTCTAATTTTAGGCCAACGAACGTTTTCTGATAGCAGACATTTTTGTCCTTCTTATTTTTTTTCACTTATTTGCCAGCAGAGACGTGTCGGTAGCGTAATGGTTACAGCCACAGTAAGTGGAATAGTCGAGTCGAGATCAAATTCTGATCCTCTCCAATAGCATGTAAACATTCTAGCATGTTTTGCCAACAAGTCTATGAGAACAACACTATTTAAAAAATAAACACCCCTCCGTATTTACTAACAAGTCTTGGCAATTCACAAATGTTAAAATAAAGAAATTTTTGAAGATCTTGCCGACCGCTTACATTCTGAAGGGGCATGCCGAAAAAATCACTAGGATAGAATTATTTTCAGTGAGTATTAAATTATTGAAACTAACTTCTTTAACAGATATTTACATGATGGCGTATGGCATAAGTTGACGAAAATGGAACACCCAATAATACTCTAACATATTACAATTATTAGGTTGGTGCAAAAATAATGATGTAATAATGTCGTTTTTTTGCGTATTTTTTAACGTCAAAAAACGACATTATTAAGTCATTATTTTTGCACCAACCTAATATATTCGTGTCTATATTGCTCATCATTTTCTATACGGCTGGTTGAATTAATATATTAAATATTAAGCTTAGTTAAGTGTGACGCAATAGGGCAGGTCTATTTTGGAACCGTGTTATTGAAAGTTGAGGTTTGACCTGATAAATGGCAACACAAATTATCTTTTTCCAAACCGTTACCGTTTTTTGAGGAAACGAGTTTAAAGATTAAGCCTAGATTCATAATCATAGCATTTGGAATTTCATTCCGGTGATCGGTGAAAGCTTTATAAAATTTATAATTTACTGAAGCTTCACAAATTGTATATGGATAAGATGTATGGCACATGCACATTATTACTAAATCAATATACTGTCAAGAACTTCATTTACTTCAAAGGGAAATTATGTTATACAATGAAGTAGTTTTAGTGCGATTTTCAGTAAACAATCCAAATATTAAGGAGTCTTATATATTTCTGCCCAGCAGTATTATGGTTTTATGTATACTTTTACCTATTTTTTGTTTTTATTAATTATGATCTAACAAATGATCTAAAATCTTTTATTCATTGAGTAGCCATATTTGTAATCATCTCAAATTTTTTATACATTTTTTACTTATCGAATACCGTAAAATAATGCATAATATGCTTGTGACTATTCATAATTAGAACTCAAATTTGTATATATTTTCTATGTATCGAAAACAAAAGATATTAACTTTATTTCGATTTATTCATGAAATAATAAAATTATGAAGTCAGTTTATAAACAAAAACCTGCAGAAATTATGTAATTGTGTACATTTTCTCAGGTTATATTTAAAACTAAATGCTCAAACATTGGTATAAACTATAAATCTAATTTTTGGTGTCAGTACACCAGCTTCTAGATGGAGCACAATACTGGTTTTGACAAAGAGTGAAAAAATATACCTACCCTAATGACTCAAAGCCACAGATAATTAGCTAATTAACGTGCATTGATAAATTGTACTATTTTACTAGACTGTTATTTTGCGGGATCGCAATACGAGATTGGTTAGTTAAGTATCATTATATTATAGATGAAATTGCTAGATGTAACCGTAAGTTCTAGTTCCTTCTCTTGCTCTTGTCGCGTGTGGAACTTTCTTCAAATTGTTTGCATTCCAGTTGACTTTAAATTTAAATACAATGTGAATTGATATCTTTTTTATATTTTTGTTTTTTGTTTGCATTCTTAATACTTGTTCTCTGTACGTAATAATGTTTTTTTTTTTAATTCTTTCACATTGCGTCTTCGAGGCCTTATTGCCCTCGCTTGAGATAAAATGATAAAAAAAAATACGTCTAAATAAGTAAACATATTTACTAAGCTTAGTGCTATGTTTTGCATATCTCTCTGTGTAGTAGTAGTCGTATTTTGGGCACGTGGCCGAGTGGTTAGAATGTTCTGACAATGAGACCCGGGTTCGAATCTCACCATAGTCGATTTTTCAGGAATGAGACTTCCTGATGTTATCGGACTGGAGGGGGGCGTTCCCAAGCTTGCGGCACCTTTGGAAAGTGCCTGAAAACCATACCTCGGTTTGACCCAAGCATTGCGAGTAAAATTAGGTAGACGGAAACCTTGGGGGCCGTCGATACCATGAAGTCACAAGTCACTGTGGCCGAGGGCTTGAACGTGCAAACCTTGTTCAAATTGTTGATCACGTTAGATAACACGCTCTCTCCCAGAATCTGTAACTAAGGTCAGCTCAGCACATTTGCAGTATAAACCACAGGTGGACTCTGTGGGTGTTGAATAAACACAAATGCGCCTGAGCAAGCGTCTGCAATAGATATTGGCTAGTCGCCCTAGTAGGAAGGTATCCTCGAATACGAGGGACCAGCTGTACAGTAGTCGTATTACAGTTTTTCGTGTCCTGAATAGCAACCAGGTTTGCTAGGCATAGCCTACATGTTCGCCAATTGTTCTCTATTTATACTTGTCTATCTAATTTGCATACGATAATACACTTAGATTAGTAGTGCATGACTTTACAGGTATGAATTGATAATAGTTGCAGTAGCATGTATGGAGTAACTGATTGATAAATAAACTAAATTGATATTTGCGATATTTTTATAAAGTGTACTCGTATCTTTGTTCCGGAACTGCAACCATTATGAAAGAAAGTGTCCATCCATATTTTTTCTATATACAAAGAAATTAAGCATGAATGCATTTCCAGAAGCACGATGCCTTTCTCGTGGAAAAGAATTCCTGGTGATTCCCAAACCATTACTGAATTCGAAGTACCTCTTAGCCAGCGTTTCTCAGACATTTTTCATACAATGATGAATTGAACTATAATGTTAATGGCCACCGGCACATTATCTTAAAACACACATCAGGATGTTCTTTCTTTTCACCCAGTATTGGCAAAATTCTTCTATATGTGCTATCTCCCCCTCAGCACGTAGGCGATCATGGCCCTTCACAACATCCTGTCCTTTTTAGCTCTTAATAAATTTTGCATTTCTGCTATTTCTCCTAAACATTGTTCCGCAATCTATTTACTCAAACTCAGTATGTTATGCGTTGTTTTCCTCTTGCCTTCAATCTGTCCTGTGAGTATCAGATTTTCCAACCCCTCTTTCCTCACTATGCGCCATTGAAATGTCAAATGTCTCCTTCTGAGTTTAAGTATGTTTCCATGTTCTTTAAAACTTCGTCATTACTCAAGTGTTCGGTCCATGGTATCGTCAGCATCCTTCTGGCGAACCAAATTTCTGTTGCTTCGAGTCTGTTCTTCATCTTTGAGGAGATTGTCCAACTCTCATTGTCACACAGAAGGAAATATAACCCGAAACAGTTTAATGTTCTTTTTTACTTGTTTCTAGCGATTTTTGTCTGTTTCTTAATACTCTTTGTTTTGGAATGCATCTTTGGCTATCCCAGTTCACCTTCGGATTCCAACGTCACATTTTCCGTCCCCTGTTAAAGACATTCTTGTAACATGAAAAATGAAAAAAAAAAACATTCGTAAAATAAAAAGATAAAGAAATTAATAGACTACCTAAACAATGGAATTATTTTTAAAGGAAATTTTGAATTCTAATCAAAAATGTAATTTCATTTATAAACAGTGACGAATGGTATTTAGAAATTCAGTTCAATGTGAAATGTCGAATCTTTAATGTTTTCCATACTAAAAACTCTAGGACTCATTGAAATCGTTATGAAACTACCTGGCATTCAAAAAAAAAAAAATGTCGTTTAACTAATTTGACGCAGTTTACCTAGATTTTATAAACACTGTTCTTGAACTTTGGCATATTGGCACGACACAGAGGAACTATTTTTTCAATGTTTCTTCTCACTAATGCTTGAATATTATTATCGAATTTTTGATCTCATCTAGTTCTATTAAAAAAAAGCATTTAGTTCGCCTTCCTGTTTCCAAAGTAAAACTTGCTGAGATCATTAGCATGTTCGAAGCTTTATTTTGTTTTTGTTTTTTTATGGTGCCTTAAATAATCACAGATAGAGAATTTTTCTCATTCTAAACTTTGCGATCAACACCACTTATTCTTATCGAGATGCCGATTAACAGATTCTGGGTTAACTCCTCTGAAGAACATTAGAATAGGGTGGGGGGGATTGAAGATAGTTCATATTTAATTTGTGTTGACTTTAATTTCCTTACTCTCATTAGATAATATCTGCGATTCCTCGATCTTAGAAGATTACATTTTTTTTTCCTTTTTACCGAATTTCATGAAAAATTAGCCAATAAATTTGTTTCGTAACAATGTAATTTTTTGTGGTGTAGTGGCTTGTAAGCTTGCCGTGCTAGCACAAATAAGACTGAGTAATGAGTTTGATGCTCACTAGGTGCCCCATACTTTCGACCTTGTACTGCGTCTAAGCTACGCATGGAAAAAACATAACAATATTAGGTTGGTGCAAAAATAATGACGTAATAATGTCGTTTTTTGACGTATTTTTAACGTCAAAAAACGACATTATTACGTCATTATTTTTGCACCAACCTAATAAATAATAATAATAGGAAGGGGAATCTCGATGTGTTGTAATGGTTAACAAGTTTGTCTCGCTGGAACAATTACTACTGAGTAGTAAACTCGTTCCTCTCTGGGTGCTCAATACTTTAGACCTTGTGCCACATCTAAGCTACGCTTGGAAGGCTATCGACGTGGTGTAACGGTTAGCCGGCTTGTCCCACTAGAACAATTACGACTGGATAGTGAGTTCGATTCACACTGGGTGCCCCCATATCTTCGGTCTTGTGCCACATCTAAGCTACACTTATAAAATCAAGATAGCAGCGTTTTTTTTTTTTTTGATCAAATGTAGTTGGATTCTGTCAAGGGTGAAAATAGATGTATCAGCTTTGCTACTACTGCCCAATCAGGTAACACATTTATGCAAGCATTATATCCATGGGTTCACTTACCCATTGTTATAATACAAGAAGATATTTTCTCAAAAAACCGAACAAGGAAATCGAATATATGATGAATTGGAGCAATCCCTTTTGTAAGTTCATTAACTCAAGTATAACATTCAGTTTGAAGTCATTTATAGCTATTACTAAATCAACAAGTTTTATATATACTAAGCGTTACGAAAAAATGATCGGGATATTTGACTATGGACAAAAAAATTATATCCCAAAAAAGAACATGTCTGTCAACAGAATCTTGATTGATAGATTTGTTTTTTAAGGTTTACCAATTTTTTGCAGGTTATTTAAAGCCTGAAATAATTATTACATTGAAAGATTTTTTAAAAAGATAATTATAATTTACTGATATAAGTCCTATTAATTAATCCATAGTAGGAGTGAGAAGAAGTGGAGTTATACTTTTCCTCAAGAGTATTTTGCGCGTAAGCGAATATATTAGACTCATCTGGAATTAGAACTCGGCTCTCCAATTTCTAATTCCGAGCTGATATCCATTACACTAACTTATAGTAGCTGGTATTCCCAAACGGTCATCAATCTGGGTACTGACGACGCTCGAGTTCAAAAAACGTGGGTAGTAACTCAAATACGTGTACCCACTAAAATAATGGTCATAGTAATAATAATTATACTAATGGAAATTTTATATTTTCCTATTTTAATATTCTTAACTTAAGTTAATGATTGAGTAAGCTCATGGCGCGTTCTACGACAATAAAACATCTACAGAAATTCCCTTATCACATTGCTAAATATTTTTGCTTAACAACTTTAACTAAATATTACAATAGGAATCATGAATATGAATTCTGGTCGTTATTTTAAGAAGTAAGGGGGTACAAATGAAAAGATTTGAAATTGACAACTTTTTCTATTTCACTGAAACAGCCGCTAAACACCTTTTATCTTCTCTTCTTTCTTTTTTCTTTCTTTTTTCTTTCTTTTTCTCACTGAAACCAAGTAGTGTATTTTCCTCTCTTTCCACTCGACCAAAACGGAATAGTCCATTAATTATGAGGTGTTAGCAGAGCGTAGCTATCGTTCGATCTCACGAAGGGAGGGACAAGAACAATTATAACAGGATATATATATATATATATATATATATATATATATGAAGAAAAATATACGGAAAAAACAAACAAAAATCCTAATATGCAATTATGCTGTTTTAATGTTAATATAATGTCAACGTCGGATGTTTCGGTCTAGTAGACCATCTTCAGGACATATTCATAAAACATAATTAACATTAGACTATATTCAATTCAACATGAAAAGACGATGGACATAAGAGTAAGACTAATCAAAACAGATAACTGAAATTTTTCAATATCAACGTTCCGTTTCAGTATGATCACGTCGGCGTCACGTCGGCGATGTTGTGAAAACGTATTCCTGAAATAGAGTATTTTGAATGAAAAATGAAAAGAATTTTATTTTAATCTAAAACTTATATGTACCTTTGTCGAGCATTAATCTTGCTAGAAAAGGGGAAATATTAAAGAAGCCGGGTCGACAAACGTACATATAAGTTTTAGATTAAAATAAAATTCTTTTCATTTTTCATTCAAAATACTGTATTTTAGGAAAAACGTTTTCACAACATCGCCCACGTGACCCCGACGTGATCATATTGAAACGGAACGCTGATCTTGAAAAATTTGAGTTATGTTTTGATTAGTCTTACTCTTATGTCCATCGTCTTTTCATGTTGAATTGAATATAGTCTAATGTTAATTATGTTTTATGAATATGTCCTGAAGATGGTCTACTAGACCGAAACGTCCGACGTTGACATTATATTAACATTAAAACAGCATAATTACATATTAGGATTTTTGTTTGTTTTTTCCGTATATTTTTCTTCATACTGTCGGATCTATATCCATATATTTGCTTACATATATATATATATATATATATATATATATATATATATATATATATATATATATATATATATATATATATATAGGCAGCATATTTTCATTCAAGCAGGTTTGCTTAAATAATTTAGACATATCATATCGATTTGTTTTCGTTGTGTTCCTTTCAAGTTCGCTGATTATTTTTTGGTTGTCTGTAAATTCAAGGCATTTCAACTTTTCGTTTTTACTGCTTATACAGCGTTCATGTGTTTTTTTTTTTTGGTGGGGTGTCAGCATAAGGGAAGTAACCTTTCCATTTTTGTGCATACATATATAAGTTTTTTAGAAGCATTTAAGGACTTTGTTGCTACACCCATAGTTGATTTTATTTATTTGGGGTTTTAATTCTCTTATGTAAGGAAAGGATCACAGCAAAAACTTATCGATATTTTGTGTCTAAATCATTTAATCAAACCTGTTTGAATATATATATATATATATTCGACTCTCCCATCGTTCACGACGTATGAGGGTCAAGCAGATGAGTTCCAGCAAGACATCAGCACATGTGATTTGATTAGAGTAGTGTAGGCTTTGTACAGAACCATCCACAGCTTTTGAAGGGCAGAATACAGAGACCTAGTGCACTACGTGTTTTGAATTGAGTCGTCTTTCTCCCAGACCAGTTGCCATCCAAGGCTATTTAACCCATAGTTGGAGAGAGAAAAAAAAGGATTCGTACCTTTCACAAGGGTATTAGCACGTAAGTGAATGTAATGGATTCGACTGGAATTCGAACTCGGCTCTCCGATTCTTTAATCCGAGTCGCTAACCATTACTCCTATAAATTTGCTTAAGACAGCAGACATAAATGTTGGAATTGCGTTAAACAATAAAAACCTTGTTTGGCAGCACTAATGATTGTTTTCTTTCCTGTTTTAAGTTTTGTTCTACATTTGATAACACAGCAATGTGTGGAATGAATTGACAAGACTATATTTACAAAGGGTATTTTTGTTTTGTTTTTTTGTTGTTTTTTCGCCGTAATTCCTGCCAGCCACCATTTTCTGTGGTCCGATAATGGCCTTGCCAGGATTAAAGAGGCCGGACTGTATTTACATTCTTTTACATAAGAGCTATTGTTCTCATCTCAATTTTTCGACCATTATACTCTCCGACCATCATCAGGAGTTTTATGCCGACCCGGGTAACCTACAGGTTAAGTTCAAACTAAATCCTATATTTAATCTACGAAGGTAGACTGTCCTCGTTCTGCTCCCTATCTCTCGGGATATCTCGTCTAGTTCTTATTTTTACTATTGCTCAGTTATTCGCTCTGTTTCTACTGAGTCCAAGTACACACTACCCAACCAAGGGATTGAACTCAGAATTACTAAGTTACCAAATTCGGTAATCAACTAGGCTACTTCTTTAATTGTAAATTACGTCCTGGGCGTCCTGATAAAAAAATAAGCAAAAATAAGATAAAGCAAACACTTTGAATAGATTAGAAGGCTTGGAAAACTTAACACTCACAGGGCGTATTGAAGGCAAGAGAAATAGGGAAAGGCATCGAGACGCCTGCCTTACGAACTTGAATGGATGGATGGCAAAACGGGGGCGTACGCCTTAGCAAAAGGAGAAAAAGTTCTTATGGCCATACGGGATAGAGCCATGATCGCCCATGTCCTGAAGGATGCGGCACATAGAAGAAGTAATCACCTATATATATATATATATATATATATATATATATATATATATATATATATATATATGATTGATTTGATTAGGTGTATATATATATATATATATATATATATATAAAAGTGAACATAGAAGTCAACACTTAGAGGCGACAGTCTGTTTCATGAAACAGACTGTCGCCTCTAAGTGTTGACTTCTATGTTCACTTTTATATTTACACACGCTCTATCTCTGATATTGAGCACTTTATTCCATAAATATAGCACACCTTAAGACTATATTTCTTTATATATATATATATATATATATATATTAGTGATAGAGAAGAATAGATAAATACCAACAAACATAAGAATATGTCAACAGAAGTAGGTAGATGGATAAAGTCTCTTATCTGATTTTTTTAAAGCAGTCAGCCTTCAATTAATGCGTGTGATAAAATTGCCAAATGATTTAATCCTCATTCGGAGAATTTGAAACTGAACCTTGACAGTGGCCTAAATTACAGATACGAAAATTATCACTGGGTAGAATCAGATATTTAGTCACTATGCAGATTAGAGTTTCAACACTTAACGAAATCTGTTTTTAGTTAAAATTAAATAAAATAAAAGGAATTTATAATAAAAATGTGAACTTGTCTAATTATTATCTATTTTAATGAATCTCATTTTAATATTTCGCATTTTCTTTAAACGCGAGTTTCATCAAAATGGAGTCTGTCATCGTTGCGTTCTTGTTTTGCTTCTATTTCTTTCCACCCAATTTCGTCGTTCGATGAAGTTTCTTTTCTTTCTTTTTTTTTTTTTACGCTGGGTCGTTTTTTTCACATTTTGTGCATTCGCCATCATCATCCAATTAATTTCTAGAAACCTTCTTTCACCATACATAAAAGATTCTCCATAAAGATTCAAAAATAAAAAATAAAAAAATCCCATCATCTTCTTTAACACATTCAATATCTAAGGACCCAAAACACATACGCTACAATTCCAACGATCCATACGTGTTTCTCGTGTGAAAAAAAATAAAACAATATTTCACGCTGAGTGTCTTTGTCGCTACTCAATTGAATCGACCTTGACAGTCCTTTGAATTCTCGCTTGCTCTTTAAGACGATTACATCTTCTTTCAGTTACAGTGTCTCTTCAGATACAGGGTTACATGGGTGATCATATCTCTCCACAGTTTCCTGCGTGCTGCAGCTCTAAGCAGCGGTTATCCCTTTGCCATCCCGCTAGTCACCTTTCTTCCATCCATCCGCATAAATTTGTTTGTTTCTCTCTGGACCCCTGAGGTTCGGTACGCCCTGTGAGTTTTACATTTTATAAACCTTCTTTTTTCATTTCTGCTCCCCCCTCTCTCTATCTCTCTTCCTCTCTCTCTCTCTTTCTCTCTCTCTCTCTCTCTCTCTCTCTCTCTCTCATTGTTAGTATAAGTTTGTGGAGCCGACTCCCAAGAAGATACTTCCCCGATCACTACAATTTCTAACCTGTTCAAGTCTAGTGTCAACCATTATCTTCCACACATGTCCCCATAAACTGTGCCTCATATTTTTAACACTCTGCTTCGAGTGGCTCTTGGGACTTCTACAGAATGAACATAATTATTAAAAAGTGTCCTTTTTGTTCCCAATTTCTTTAAAACTTCCACGTGAATCACATTTCTTGTCTGTCGTCGGTGTGATGCATAAGACCCTGTTAATGCAATTTTTTTATGAAATGAGAAAAATAAAATTCATACGTATTTTTTATATAACACAAGTTTTTTTTTTTTTTAATCGGGGCCTAAATCCAGAAAAAATATCTGTATCGTTATATTTTGTATGTCTTCTTATAGACATCAATTGATGTTATGGTAATTTACACACGCACGCATAGACTCTCCCAGATATAAATAGGAGCAGGTACTGCCTTTTGGAGAGAGAAGTCTCCAGCAGTCAACTCTGTCAGTCGAACCGAACATTCTTGCTATAACACTCTCGTTTGCATATGTTTGTACTACTATTTCTGTTAATATATTTGTTTAACTCAGTTCCTCTCTTTGCGTCATTATTTCTGGCCACAACAGGTTGTTTATTTCCTTTTCATTTTTGAAATAACCAAAGAAAAATCATGTAAAAAGAACGACATACTCCGTCCACGGTATTCTCGGCATCCTTCGGTAGAACCACATTTCTCTTACCTCAAATTTCTTCTTCATCTGCGAGGAAAATTGTCCAGCTTCCCCAGACATATAGGAAGATTGTCATTACGTAGAATTTCAGCACTCTTCTCTTGGACTCAAACGAAAATGTCCTATGTCAAAATACTTTGCTTAGTTTCCGGGAGGCATCTTTTTCCCTTCTGATGCTACTTGAGATTCCCTGACATCGTCTGTTGCAACACTATCCAGATAGATAAACTTCTCTACCCGCTTGATTTTGACCTCATCTCTACATAGCTCAAACCTTGAATTGTTTCCCTTACAGACGTCCATTTGCTGTCTTCTTTCAGTTCCTTGAAGATGACTTCCGTAATAATCAAAAAAGACATGGTCTACTACATTAAAGTCTTGGTTTAACCATATCATGTTCTCTGGTTGTTGCGTGTTCAATCGCTAGATCTGGTAATGTTGAAAATCAAATACTCTGATTCAGTGCAAGAAACGAACAAACGACATAAATGTATTTGTAAGGTATATTCTCTAAGAATTTAAAAGCGTAATTCGACCAATCTATCCACCTGTATTGAATAGTCTTTCATTCAAGTTTTACCATTTCCATTATCTAAAAACTAAATGAGATCATATTCTAATTCTACTTACGTGGTATAATGGTAAGCATGCTTGTCTTGATAGCTCAATTACAATTGAGTAGTGAGTTCGATTCTCACTGAGGGCTCCACGCCTTCGCCCCTTTGGCCTATCTAAGACTTTGGCCTATCTAAGACTTTGGCCTATCTAAGACTTGGTACATCTCGACGTGCTGTAATGGTTACGAAATAGTGAATAGTGTGTTCGATCACCGCTCGGTGCACCATACTTTCGTCCTTGTGCCATACATAGTAAAAGAAATATAAAAGGTAGATAGAAAAAGTGATAGTCATAGAGAGATAGACTGATAGAAATAGAGATAAACAGTAATAAAAAGACAGATAAATAGATAGATAGAGAGAGAGAGAGAGAAAAGAGCGACAGGACAAAGAAAAAGAATATTTCATGTTGCGAAGAAGAAAGACGATAATAGAAATAGATTGATTTCTGAACTTGTGCGAATACGGTATTTGAATTCAGCCATTTTGAGGAACTTATTTATATAACTTCTTTGATTGTTTTATTTTTTTTTATTTTTTTATTTTCTTTTTGAATTTCTTCGGTTTCGGACAATCCCTTGACCAGTGATTTGTCGATCGTTTCTAGCGCAGATATTTTCGGAAAAATAACGACCAGGCAACCAAAATCCCATCCTTCCACGTTTAACCAACGTTTCGCGGATGTGTGCTTTAAATCCCCAATAACAACTAAACCACAGCCTCTGTTACCTCTACAAAAATACACCCACGTTATTATTATCGTTGTATAACGCGATTAACTCCTGCTATTTTTGCTGCCTGTTTAACACAATGCTTTGAATCGATATAGTTTTCAACTGCGTGCGACTCTAAGACTCGTTCGTTGATTCTGATTCCGTCTTGTACGATATAATGTACAGGGTGTGGCAGAAATACCTCTCACATATACCTCCCAGAAACACCCCCCAAATAATAGTAAGAAGAGTGCAATGGAGTCTTCAACTACCTAATGTCTTACTATTATATTTGAAGAAATATTAAATCGAAAGTAGGAAGATTGTGTTGCGTCATTATTTTAAGTGGGCAATGTGTGTCTGTCTTCGTTTCAAATCACTGAATATATTCAAGCTAAAATTTGACACTCCAAAATTTATTTTAAATTATTGATAGAAATGTTACCAAACCATATTACTATTCATTATTCACTCACACCACTGATAGCCATGTTGACCATGTAGTTTCTGAATATAGAATCCACTGAAGTCCGTAATGTGTTCAATATCAAAGGTTGGCAGTGAAGATATTTGGGGAGAAAAAACGAAATGGCTGCCTTTATACACACGTCGAATTGAATATTTTGAGCTTTCTGATTGGTTAACCCTTCTATTGGTGAATTATAAAATGAGTCAGCTCATTTTGGCTAGCTCACTAGTACATAGTACCCCAAAATTCTAACAAGTCAAAGCCAATAGATGGCACAAGAGTCACTCAAGGTAGAGGGTTAGTAAGAAAGGTTGGTGAAAAAAGGCGTTAAAGGAGGAATAAGCGCATATTAGAAGGATATGTAAGTTGGTCGGTTTTGTTTAGCTGCATATCAACCTCTAGTGGTTATTTAATACCGAAATCTAAATAGTTTGTACCTAATTTTATACGTTCAGCGTAGTTTGTAGATCATAAAATGTACTGCTGATAATTTAACTATGAAAATGTGTTGCTGGTAATATATTATGTTGGTGCAAAAATAATGTCGTTTTCTCACATATGTTACTATGTGATAAAACGACATTATTTTTGCACCAAGCTAATATTTATAAAAATATGTATTATTTGTATTCCCATATATTTTTAGTGTTGTATTGATTGTCATTTTGCTATAAAAAATTTTGTTGATCATTTTACTATAAAAATAACCTGTTGATTGATTTTTTTTTTTGGTGGGGGTGAGGGTCAAAATTTGCCCATAGCTAGGACCCTATCAGTTGCTACTACCCAGGGTCAGGGTTGACCTGAGAACGACAACAATTAAGAGGTGGTTACACGGTCCTCAAAACCTCCAATCTCCCGATCAACGGCCTTGCTGCCCAATGTAGTTTATCGCCATACCCAGGACAAGGATATGTAGGATAGATAACAGCTGACCCGAGACTTGAATTGGTTAAGATTGTCGTGATTGCAGGAGCATCCTCTCATGTTTCTGTTCCACAACATAACAGTTCTGCGGAAGAAAATATCAAAATGGAATGTATAGAATGCGAAGGGGACTAGGATGAGTCGACTCTGGGTGCGGGGCTTGGCGGTTCCTGGCTGAAAATGTCTGTACCAGTGGAAATGAGGGCTGTAACACGTCTGACAAAAAATAGGGATAGGATAGCGGAAGGCTAGCAGTGTTTCGACTGCGGGAAAGTGGTTGTAGGGTGGGAAATCACCAATAAGGTCGTGTAAACGCTTTTGTTCCCTATCAAGGCTAGGATGCGAGGATTGGGCAACTTCAGCTGACATATAGTAGCAATTATCCATGTTTGGTCTCATCTTTTAAAAGATCTTTCTGATTTTTAAAAGCTTTAATAAAAAATAACAACTAATTAATCTATAATGTATTCTCCCTTGTACAATTTTGTATTGAAAATACCAGCAATATTTTTTTTTTTTTTATAAAAAACTATCAACAATACATTTTACAGGAAAATGATCAATAATACATTTTATAGCAAAATAACAATTAATACAATATTAACAAAGTATTTAGGATACATTTTATAGTAAAATTACCAGCAATGCATTTTTAATAAAAAATACCAATAATGCATTTTATCTACAAACTAAATATCTAAAAAAAATATACATTTACTCTGAAATTATGCACAAAATATCTATAGCTGAAGCCATAAAATTGCTTCCAAAATATTTAAATTTAGGCATTAAATAACTGATAGAGGTTGATATGCAACTAAATAACGCCAATCAACAATTTTCCAATACAATTTCTTACACTAACACCGAAGTTACTCACGCTTTTTTTATCTTGTGTGATCATGATATTTGACGGGAAACATCCTTGATCCAAAATTTCTGTATCGATCTCCATTTGATAATCATTTTTTTTTTTTTTTAGAATTTTCAGAATGTGACAGCTTGTCTTCCAGAGTTGCCAGTAGAAGTTTAAAAGAATCGATAAAATGTTACTCAATCGTGTAACCTTTAAGTCAGCAACATATTTTTTTTTATTATTATTGTTTTATATGTTTGCGTTTTTAATTTATTTTTATTTTTATTTTATTTGTCACTTTGATTCATCAATCGATATGGAAAAAGTTCACTGTTTCTTAAAATCTGAAAAAAAAGGTACATGTCGATATTCTATAGGTGAATGCTTCTGGTTGTTGATTAGTTAGTTAATCTCTCAGACTGCTACAAGTAAAGCAAGTTTGAACCGTCATAATTCACTTTTTAATCAGTTCACTTCAAGCAAGGCGACAATGCCACTAGAACTCCGGGAGCTGCAAAGAGTGAAAAAGAATGAGAAGACTTTAGTGAGAATTGGTTTAATGTTCACCAAGCTTACCTCGCTAGATCAATTAAGAATGAAAAGTGAGTTCGATCTTTATTGCATAGTCCCTACTTTCGGCCTTGTGCCACCTCTAAGCTATGGTTAGAAAATCCCTATTTGAGCTCTTCGACGTGATTTAATGATTAGCTAATTAGCCTCGATATTACAACTGAACATTGTTTACATTATTCACATTGTTCGGACTGCTTTCCTAATCTTTATTGCCATGTACACCACGTTTCGGCCGTTATGCGCTTCGGCTTTCTTCAGGGGATTGGAATTTCGTCCACCGCTCTTATCCACTGGGCCATGTGATCTTGAGGCCCAGTGGATAAAAGCGCTCGTTGAATCCAGTGACTTAATCCGAAGAGTTGTGAGTTCAATACCTGGCTACGACAGTGGTTAATAAAATCTTGGAGAGTTGGGTTAAAGGGAGATAACCGAGACATCCGGAAAAGGCATGGCACGTGGAACTAGAACAATCTACCACGGTGGACGATATAAAGGGTTCAGTTCGAAATTCCAACCACCAGAAGAAGGTCCGGGCGTACAACGGCCGAAATGTTGTGAATATGATAATAAAGATGAGGACAACATTCCGAACAATGTAAATAATGTCAGTAAGTACAATACATTGTCCCAGAAATAGAGACAGATACAACTGGATAGCGCGTTCGATCCTCACAGGGTATTTCATACTTTCGAACTTGTGCCACATCTAAATTGCGCTTAGTAAATCACCATATGCGGAAGTGATGACAGAATATTCCCCAATTCACTGCCAATATTTACAAATAATTAATATTTACAGGTTCTATTTGACTGCACCAACCATTAGGTCTCAGGGTTTTAGAGGGGTTGAAAGAAACTGTGGAGATTTTAGTGAGGAGGGGTGAGAAGAAAGGATAATAGAGGAAGAGGGTCCAAGAAGACACACAACATGGCGATTGACGCTGCATTTACATTCTCGGGTATTGTAGTTGAGAGGGAGGCAAGAAATCGGAAGGAAGTACCACAGCCAAGAAGTGCGAGAAAAGAAACTAGCTAGCAAGTTAAGCACTAAAACGGTGAGACCTAGTTGCCAATCGAGTAACACGCTTAAATTAATATAGTCGATGCATTAAGGAGAACCGCTTGTCGGAACAATTGCCATGAAAATACTTGTTGAAAAGGCAGAGGGACGCCACGTCACAACGGTGATAAAGTGAATATAGGCGAGATACCAGGCCAGGATCGATTACATTACGAACCCTCCTTTGAACTTAGAACGATGGCTAACAAATTTGTCTTTTCCTTCTTCTATGTGCCGTGCCCCTTTATGACGTTGGAGATCAGGGCACACAACTGTCATGGGTGCCTATAACTACAAAATGAACTCTTTCTAACACTATGTATACTACACCTCTCAAGAGAGAGAGAATCGAATCGAGTCGAGCCGATAGTTGTTCACTCCAAACCAGACTGACAGTCATACTAACACCTTCCACATCTTGTATTATTATTTCGTGTAATATACCTTCGTTATTTCTACTCTTGTTTTCGTGTTGTTCTTCCTTGGTCCTAACCTGGACCATAACACCAACAATATAGTGTCCTTTGTATTTCTTATTAAGGTTTGTCATTCTGTCAATTATTTACAACGGCTCGTAAGGTTAGTTATTCTCTGCTTTCTTCTGTCTGTCTATCCTTCATTATGTCCTATTAGTATCAAAATATCCGAGCCTTTTTTTCCTCATTATGTATCTTTCTGATTCGAAGTATAAGTGTTTATTTTGTTTCCATTTTCTATAAAATCCTTTACTCATATGTTCAGTCCATAACATTCTCATCATCCTTCTGTATAGCCACATATCTGTTGTTTCAAGTCTATTCTTCACCTGTACGCGCCAGTAACTCTAATATACGATAAAAATGGCCAATAACTGTAGATTTAGTATGGCATTTTCACAAACTCTTCATGTTTGTCTCGCCATGTCGATCTTAAAATTCACTTTTTTGTAGATCAAAAGGAAATTGAATTTTGAGCGAGTTAAACTAACTTATAAGAAAATGCGGGCTATATTTAAGAAGGCATGTTGCATTGGAATATTTTTCTTCGAAAAGTGACTTACCAAAGCCCCGTATAAAATTTAAAAAATGTCTTCTCTGAAAGAAATGTTCCTCTCGATTTTGTGAATCCTATTATGAGGGAAAAATATCTTAAAGATCGCTCCGAAATGTCTGATTTTTGTTTTTACGAAGATTGCAACCGAAACATATTTTGGAATTTAAGCATAATTGAATTAACATATTTTTTGAGAATAACAACGATTTTTCCAGAGTAATTAATCCGTAACTGGGAGAAAGAGATAGATCCATACCTTTCCCAAGTGTATTTGCGCGTAAGTGAATATAATAATCCCGACTGGAATTCGAACTCTGCTCCCCGGGTTCCATTCTGAGACGCTATCCATTACACTACAGGCACATCCGATGAAATACGAACCCGGATCTCATGGTCTGAACGCTAGCGGCCTAACCTTTCGGTCAGGTACTCTTTTGAGCTCTTGTCTAACTTCAATTCTAAATTCAATTCCAAATTTAAACAAACTCAAAGACATATGACTTCATTTCGAATATAACAGATGATCAAAATTTACCTTGTTCGAGATTAAATTAATTCATCTCAACGTTAAATTTATTAACTGAATCCATATTCCGTTTAGACGTTAAAGATTTCTCGAAAAAAACTTCTTTTTTCCCCACAATTTAGTCAATACGTTCGTTAGATACCCTAATTTCGAGATTTGAGTAAATTATGAACCTCGTTACCAAATATAGGAAATATTAGATTGTAAATTACCACAAAACTTTTTTTTCTCCACCAGATGGCAGCGTCCGGCTACAAACATGTCGTTTACATTCAAATATTTCTGACATGCGCATTGAGTGTATCCACATGACCAAGGCGGATATTTGCCGACTTTAAATATACAGAAAAGATGAAACCACTTTTTTAAATAATATTAAAGATGATTTATGGCTTTAGATATAGGTAAATTATTATGTTTATTCTCTATTGGAGTTGTCATTTCGTAAGTGATGAAAGTTGGAAATTCCATTGCTTGATTAGAGACTGCAAAATAAAACAGATGTCACCATATTAACCAGGTTTTGCCTCTGTGGCAAATTTTTCTTCTATCTTTTAATTACATAGGGAGATAGCATTTATTTCCTGACAAGGCTAGGTCTACCCTGAATCAATCTAAAACATCCATTCAATCTTAAATTGCTTGAGTCTGAACATATATATATATATATATATATATATATATATATATATATATATATATATATATATATGTAATATATTATTATTTATATATTATATGCGCATTACTGATTAGAAAGCGCTCAATATCAGAGATAGGGCTAACATATTAGGTTGGATTTATGTAGCTTACGTGTGTTGCAACCTACATGAATCCAAAATTTTTAAAAAATTAATCAGTTTGTCTAACGATCGCAAAAGCGTGAAACCCAGGGTCACAAACTCACATCAATCCAAACAAATACATATATAAATATATATTTATTATAAGTTATTAAAGACGAACATAGAAGTTACCACGACAAAATTGCATATTTGTTTCGATGCCGAACATCTATGTTCGTATGAAATAACTTACAGTAATAACTATTGCTCTACTTTTTTGTATTGAGCACTCTTTTAAATTAATGTTATAAACATTCGAATTTATATTATTTTCATTGTCTTTACATTTCGATATATATATATATATGTGTGTGTGTATGTATGTATATTTACATAAATATATATATAAATAGATTTTCATATAAATATATATATATATATAAATATATTTATATATGTTTTTATATATATATATTTATAAATTAATATATTTATATATATACATATATTTAGAAATAAATATATTTATATATACATATTTCTATATAAATATATTTATATATATATATTATATATATATATATATTTATATATATATTTATTTATATATATATATATTTATATATATATTTATTTATATATATATATATATATATTTTATATATAAATATATTTATATATATATATTTATATATATATAAATATATTTATATGTATATACATTTATATATATATATATCTATATATATATACACATTTATATATAGATAAATTTATATAAATATATATATTTATAAATAAAATATTCATATTTATATTTATATATAAATATATTATATATATATATATATATATATATATATATATATATATATATATATATATATATATATATATATTATAAACACCCGAAACATTGGCAATAAACGTCAGAAACTGTTCAGGCAATGACAAAAAAAGATCTTGAATTTAATTGGTTCAATTAACGAATCATTACTAAACAGGCCTGTGTGTGTTGAATACACAAAAGTATTTACACTATTTACATTATTCGGACTATTGTCCTCATCTTTGTTGCCATATTTATCACAACATTTCCGCCGTTGAACGCTCCCGCCTACTTCAGGTCTTTGGAATGAAGAAGGCCGGAGCGTACATCGGCCGAAAGGTTGTCATAAATATGGCAACAAAGATGAAGACCATTGTCCGAATAATGTAAATATTAGGTTGTTGCAAAAATAATGACGTAATAATGTCGTTTTTTGACGTTTTAACGTCAAAAAACGACATTATTACGTCATTATTTTTGCACCACCTTAATAGTATACATAATGCCTTATCTCAGAAATATAGACAGATACAAAAGTATTTGTTCATCATTTACTGAATCGAGCTACACTTCGATATTGTATTTGCAGGGGTCACATATTTTTCGTTCTGTGACGCCAGTTCACGAGGTGAGAAGAAGTTTGGCTCCCGCTAAGACCGAGAAACTTCATTTGCTCGAAGCCGCTTATAACCGTTGGTCTACGAAAGTGGTTCTGCTTTAATCCGAACTGCTTTAAGCCGCTCGGCCAGAAATAGCCTCGCAGAAAAATTCAATAACCCTCCTCTCATTTTCTTTCTTTTTTTTTTTTTTTGCATCCGAAACGTAAACAAAGTAATTTCTAAGGAACCAATTGATTATTATCCCACATAATTTAATCTCCAGTTGCCTTGATTTATCTACTATCTTTCTCCTCATCCTTTCCTCTATCACTCCTATCTGATCTTGCTCCAAATCTTCTGTAACCCCTTGCGTCCTAGTGGCTTCTCGCCTTGCTTGGGGTGAAACGCTTTAAAAAAACAAAAAAAAAAAAAAAACTAGCAACACACTAGATACATATAGTTATGCCTCGTGATCACTAGCCACGTAAAACATGACGGCCATAGGCGCAACATATATACTACAGCCTTAACAGTGGTAGTCTATCATGAGGAAGATATACCTGACGGAGCCCAGTCTCCAGGCTGGATTGAATTCAAAGTTGCCTTTCTCCTAGACTGGTTGCCAACCAAGGTTTAGTGTTAATTTTTACTGTTATTTACTCACAGCTGCGGAGAGAAGAGATAGTTTCATACATTTTCCAAGGTTATTTGCTCGTAAGTGAATCCAGTGAACTCAATCGGAATTCGAACTCGGCTCTCAGATTTCTCATTCCGAACCGATATCCGTTACATCCATTTTAGTGTGTACAGAATGTTACATCGGTAAAAATAGTGCCTGAATAATCTTCAAGCAGTGAAATGAATAGTTGGGTTAAGACATTATAATATGCAAGAACGTAATAAAATCAGTCTGTTATCTACACGAGACGTTTTATCAAGAGACCTGGCGACGGAACAAAGTTAGCAGAGAATTGGATACATTTTCCAAGCGCTTAGATTCGAGGTGAACCTAAACAGTCTCTGTCGGAATTTGAACTTGCTTCGCTGATTTCTGTAATCCTAAATCGCTCCGACGGCTTAGCAAGGCCAGATGCACGGTACAAGGCCAGATGCACGGATGGAGAATGTGAAGGTAGTCAGATCACCTTTCAGCAATCTTCAAAACGGAGCATTGCTGCGATATCTGGACTGGAGCTGCCCAATTCTTACTTTCCAGAATTGCACTGAGTTCAAAAGCCTTCTACGCGTACTTGTGGGCGATGGATTATTTCCCACAAGCCTCTCGTTACTCCTTAGGAAATATTCTGACCGGTGATATTCCTGAGTTTCACCAATTCAGTCATTCACAGCCAAGACCCGCCATGCCCTGTAAACTAGGTTAAATCATCTTCATCCTCATCGTATTCCATATTTTAAGAAGTAAGTTCCATTCCAAATGAAGCGGTTCTTGGGAAGAACCTCTTCACAAAGAACAAGCTGTTTCGGATCAACCGCCATCTACTTTCAACAATCTCATGTAGTAAGCTTCTACCTTGAGTGACTCTCCAGGCTTATATTGTGTAAACAACATAAAAATGAATAGAGTTTGCATTCAATTAATAGATAGATAGATAGATAGATAGATGGAAAAAAAAAACAAAGGGAAAACTTATTTTAGCTTAGATAAGTTTTCCTTTTGTCTTTTTACAGATATACTCTATCTGAATTTTTTACACACACACATACATATTAGGTTGGTGCAAAAATAATGTCGTTTTCTCACGTATGTTACTATGTGAGAAAACGACATTATTTTTGCACCAACCTAATATTATATATATATATATATATATATATATATATATATATATATATATATATATAAAGAAAGAACAGTAAGATATATAATCCGGTGTTCTTATAGATATTTTTATTTTTACAAAATAGTGCTCAATGTAAATTTACAGAGCATTAATGTTATAAATTAATTGATTTAAAATATGTTTTTTCCGCTACACAGTGAATTATGATTTTAGCTGTGTCTTTAAAACCCAGTAATTTTAAAAGTTACTCCAAAATTCGCTTGAGGATAAAATGGAACGAATGTCTTTAATTTAATTACAAAATTAAATTCGGACCTTTCATTTTTGAAACATGGTTAGAACTGTGTAGCGGAAAACCCATATTTTAAATCAATTAATTTATAATATATATATATATATATATGGCCGAGTTCGTATTCTGACCATGAGACCCGGGGTTGAATCTCATCATGGATTTGTCAGGAAAAAGACTTTCTAATGTTATCGTACGAGAGGGGTCGATCCCAGCGTGTGCCACATTTGGAAAGTGCCTGAAAATCATATCACGGGTTGACCCAAGCCTTGTGAGTGACATTGTTTAGACGGAAACCTCGGCGGCCGTCGATAGGTGTGCTAGCACGAAGTCACAAGTCATCGTGGCCGAGGGCTTTGAGCGTGCTTGTTCAAATTGTTGATCACGCTAAACAACACGCACTTTCCCAGAAACTGTAACTAAGGTCTGCTCAACAGAGTTGAAGTATAAAATACAGGTGGACTTATATATAAACAAAGAACAGTAAGATATATAATTCAGTGTTACTCCAAAATTCACTTGAGAATGAAATGGAACTAATGTCTTTAATTTAATTACAAAATTAAATTCGAAGCTTTTACCTCCCATTTTTCAAACATGGTTAGAACTGTGTAGCGGAAAACCATATTTTAAATCAATTAATTTATATATATATATATATATATATATATATATATATATATATATATATATATATATATACTGCATAGTGGCAGTATAAACCACAGGTGGGATCTGTGAGTCTTGGATAAACACAAATATGCCTGTGCAAGCGTCTGCAATAGGGATTGGCTAGCCGCCTTATTAGACGGATATCCTTGAATATGAGTGGCCAGTTATACATATATGTATGCGTGTGTGTGTCAACTATCTTGATATTTATAGCGTCTTGTTCCGTGCTTTCCTAGGAAAATCTGTGGAAAGGATTTATAGAGTAGGATTATTAGTAGGATTATTAAAAGACGTTGTTACTTATCTACCAACTCCAATGGCCATAGGACGACCGCTTTAATGTGTGGGGGTTTTTTTTAGCATCTAAAATTATCCTATTCTATGTTCAATTTCCATATCCTCCTCTAAGGGTGTTATAACTGATCTATTAGGTTGGTGCAAAAATAATGTCGTTTTCTCACATATGTGAGAAAACGACATTACTTTTGCACCAACTTAATATAAGGTGCGATTGGTAAATTTTCGCCATTTCATATATTTTACATACTCGTTGTTTGTTTTTATTTTGTCGACTGCACAGAATACTAGGGTCAGTACCGTCTGTGAGAAAAATAGAACCATGACGTAATTCACTTCGCTAGACATCTGGAAATGGCATGCTGTACTGCTTGGCATTCGCGCCGAAATCTCCAATACGAACATTTCAGAGTGTTTGGATGCCAATCTAAGGACATTTCATATGATTCGGAAAGAGTTGGATGAGTCTAATGATGATTAAGATGTTACGGCATCTCCGAAAACTCACTCTGATTATTTGTGATAAGAAAAGAACTACCGAATTTGTTGCTGAAGCCCTCTGACTCAATCCGGAGGCCTACATCAAGTGCCTTGAGGAGACAGTGTTGCCCTGGGTCAAGAGTGTGGCTGCTGAAAGGTATTATTTCGCACAGACGTGAGAACCGAGTCATAGCTGTTAGGCAATTTCTGCAGGCACATAACCACTTACATCTGGCCACCTAACTCCCCAGACTACAACCCCCTTGATTATTATGTGTGGGACGCAGTTGAGCGAGAGACCAACAAAACTCCTTGTAACACCAAAGATGAACTGAAGGCAACGATTATGGCGGCATTCACCAACTTAAACAAGGAGGCCGTCCAGAAGAGCTGCAGGAGATTCCGAAGTCGTCTGGCGGCCGTGGTTGAAGCCAATTGGGATTTTATTGAATAAGTTTACTCTTTTATATTTCAAGATATTTTAGTGTAATTTTGAGGTGTCGGAGTTAATTTCATTTTGCGTAATTTCGACGACAATTTATCCATCGCACCCTGTATATGCATATTACAATAGTTAGTGCAAAATGAAACTTGACTGAAAGTTATTCCGTAAACATGACCTTCTTTCATAATAATCGCTCACCATTTAAAAAAAAAAAAGAAAAAAAGATGCGTTAAAAATGCTTCAATAAATGCTTATTACATTCTGCAAATAAAATGTCGAATCATTAGCGACGTTTTCATATCGTTCGGATTGCAGCCGAAAAGAAGAGCATATTTTCGTCGTCCATTTGCAATGCTCCTGGGAGAAGAGAGAGAAAGAAAGAAAGAAAGAAAGAAAGAAAGAAAGAAAGAAAGAAGAAAAAAAACAACCACTTCAGTAACTTGAAACGCGATAACTTAAGACATTGAGAACTGCCGGCCGCTCGCTCGCTCGCTCGCTCGCTCGCTCGCTCGCTCACAACACCGCTTGACCTAACTGGCAGTAGTGTCCGGGCAACTAAAAATAGAATGTTGCTAAAAAAAATTCGCCTGAAAGAAAAGGCTTGGTTCAGCTGCTGACGAAGTGTGGCGGGGTAAATAGCATTGCTACCTGAGAAGGAAGGAATGGATGAAAGAGTGG
>OZ010578.1:54913678-54928678 GCA_963932145.1 Acanthosepion lycidas | reverse complement strand
GTTGTGCTGTCGATTGGTAATTCTTTATATTCTGAATGTGAACAGGAATGCTGTTGTAGATGTCTTGCAATAAACGAATTATAAGACATGAGCAGTGTTAGTGTATTTGTCGTATACCCAACGTGTGTATATATATATATATATATATATATATATATATATATATATATATATATATATATATATATATATATATATATATATATTACAGTTTTTGGATCTTATTAAAAACGTTACAAGCAGACGCCTAACTAAAATTTGCACGTCAGACGCTTGAAAGTAAACTCGGTTTGTTCTATCGCCGTTAAATTTTTAGTTACGCCTTAGTTACGTTCATTCAATAATTAACTGCTGAATTAAGTTTCATCAGAAATTTCGAATAAGAAAGCCGTTAATTTTTCACGGATTAAAACTAGTTCAATTTAATCATAGACATAGTCTACAGGCCACTCGAAACAGCAGATAAATGCATTACCTCTTCTTTCTACGTTCCTGCACATTGGACCTTTGCACTTTTTAAGACTGCTTGCACAATGTAGATGAAAGGAAAGCGTAACGATCCTAGAAAATTACGAGTATAATTTGATGACTGAATCAGGAGGCTATGAAATTATATCTACGAGAGATTCTGTCTAAAAAATGCGAGTAAAAGCTTTGTCAATCTAATGATTAAAACAGCAGTAACAAAGCTGATCTCTGGTAAGACTTAACTCGAAACAATAAAAGCAGCCGTTAATAACGACTGGAATATTTGAAAGTGTAACAAGATAACTTTGATTTACGTCTTTCGCTATTTGTTTATTCTCTGCATCATTCCAAAGTCAGTGTTTGTCTCTCACCACTAATCCTGGCAAATTCTGGCTTGTCAGAAAACCATGTAAAATCAATCCTTCTACATTGAAACAACCAGCCATAGAATTTGCAATAATGCCAACCAATTACACAAGCTTTGTAGGTAGACAATATGTTGTTTTCCTCTGTCCTTCTTGCCTTCAATATGTCTTCTTGCCTTCAATATATCAAATTTTTCAAGCCCTCTTTCCTCATTAGTAACTTCAGCTGTCTCTTTCTGATGTTAAGTATTAGGTTGGTGCAAAATAATGACGTAATAATGTCGTTTTTTGACGTATTTTTTAACGTCAAAAAACGACATTATTACGTCATTATTTTTGCACCAACCTAATATAAGTGTCCATTTTGTTTCCGTTTTACTTAAAACTTCGTCGTTGCTGACATGTTCAGTTCATGGTATTCTAAGCATCTTTCTGTAGAAACAGATTTCTGTTGCTTCCCGTCACGTCATCTCTGAGGATATTGTCCAGCATTCACTGCCATATAGCAGAAGTGATATTATGTAACTCTTCAGTACACTTTGTTTCTAACGAAAATTTCCTGTTTCTTAATATTTTGCTTAGCTTTTGGAAGGCATATTTCACCATCCCAATGCGACTTCAGATTTCCGTCCTCTGTTAAAGTACTCACCAGATACTTCAACTCTTGTAGTTGGTTTATTTTGATATCTCCAATTTGTAATTTGAATGTCGGGCTCTTCCTTTAGCTTATTTTTAACGTAATTTTGGCCTGCTCCCCACAAGAACCTGAACTTAAATATTTTTTCGAAGCTCCAAAATGTTTTTTTTATAATTGACATCGATGCCTGAAATGGTTCAGATTTCAAATAAAACTAAACTTCTCGCAGTACAAGGCCGGAGCACCAGTTAAGATAGACTTACTTCTGTTAAAATGGTTATGATCTATGTGTTGTGATATGTGCTTTTGATCAATTGCTTTTGTTTCTTACGGCTTATCAACCCTGTATGATTTATTTAAAGCCGAAATATATTTCGGTTTGGTTTCGTTTCGTTTGGTTGATTAGCTTTTAACGGATTATCAACAATTTGCAGGTTATTTAAAGCCAGAAAATATTTTGAGATAGTAAGAATTTTTCTTCGGTGATAATAATATTTTAGTAGTACCAGTTTTACTAATGAACCCATAGCTAGGGGGGAAGAGAAAACAATGGAGAATTTATTTAGTGATTGATTGATTTTCGACTACATCGAATTAGTAGCCGTTTCCAGTGCAAGGAAATTTACTCACTGTGTCGTGCCAGCAACTTTTTTCTCGTTAGAATCCATCTTTCACATTTACAAATCTACCATTCGTCCGTGCATTGAATAGCACTGCCATATCTGGCCTGGTACTTCCGCTGCATATCTACAGAGGGTTGACAAAATCCAAAGAAGGATCCTGATCAGACGTCTCAATTTAAGTCACTTTCTCACCGATGTGACGTGTCTTCCCTATGTCTTTTCTAAAAATATTTTCATGGCAACTGCTCGGACGAGTTTTTTCCCCCCCTTGCTGCCCCGACTACATAAATTTAAGCATGCATCTAGTTCCCAGCCTTTTACTGTTGATATAGCTAAATGTAACCACCACTTCTACTCCAACAGTTTCCTTTCTCGCACTTCTCACCTGTGGAAGTCTTTTCCGTTTCCTTGCTTCCCTGTTAACTAAAATCATCAAAAATGTAAATGCAAAATCAATCGCCATCTTCTATCTTCTTGAAACCTGATCAATTTTGTCCCTTTCTCAATCCTCCCTATTCCCAGTTTTCTGTTTCACTTTCACTTTCCTTGTAAACCCCTGCGTATCAGTGGCATTACCGCCTGGCTTGTAGTGAAATGATTAAAAAAAGGGGAATCTTCTGAGTTAATGTACGTACATCTAGAAAGACTACTTAGAATTCAAAATCGGTTGGGCGTGTGACTAGCAAACAAATCCCGTAAAAAACTGCTTGCTACTCAGTCACACATCGTGAGCGTCGTGATGCTGTGGTCTTATACGCCACAGGAGAGTTTATTTGGTTATCTATTATTACATAGGTACCTTCATGAAAAATCGATGAAAATCGATAGCATGACAAGAACGGTCTGAAAATTAATGAAAAAAAAAATTCCTCGTGTTAAATGTATATTTCATTATTGAGAAGAAACACTAAAGTATTTTTTGAATATTTTTTGAAATTTTTTACTCATACTTAACATGTCCAAAATTTTAGTTACAAATCTTGTTTACCCAAAAAAAAACAAAAAAAAAACTCGATTTTAAGCCATTTTTTTAAATTTTTTAAAATAAGTAAAAAATACTTTGATCTTTCCTCTCAATATAAGCATTTAGACGCTAAAATTTTGTTTTCATCAACTTTGGCGTCTTTTTCATCATGCTATGCTCTGTTTTTAGCGATCTCATGAAGTTACCTAATTATACATATAGTGAATCCTGCAATCATTATGGATATGAAAGAGTTCAGTTTGTGCGACTCTTCTTACCAACCGTCTGCGCATGATGCAGCCGGAGTTTTGTTCAGAAGAAAAATCTATAGCTTGCTCTTTTCTTGTGAGGAGCTACACCGTAAATAAACGGATTTTGTTTCCAAGAACAATATATATGTTGCTATGTTTTCTTGCAAAGTCTGCTCTAATAAGTAGCCGCGTTTTTGTTCAGGAGCGACTGCTTAAAATTATTTCTTCATGGTTAAGATAAACAACTTCCTTTGGTTTACATTTCGTTGTACAGGCTACTTAATGCCTCGTTTAGGGGAGAGAAAAAAAATCGGAGTTGTGTTTGTGTGTGTGTGTGTGTGTGTGTACGTGCGTGCGTGCGTGCGCGTGCGCGCGGGCTTTACTCTTTTTTTTTTTTAAATTTTATTTTTACACTTTTTTAAAACAACTTTTTCGGTTTACGTCGGCCTCTCAAAAGAACTCAGTGTGGTACACATGCACTTATCAGCTAAACAAAGATCCGATGCACAGGAAAGGAGGAGGAAGATGGATGTATTTGTTGCTTCTGTTGATAAAGCGACACAGTCATCTCTATGTATGATTAGACTGAATAATTGCTCTGCTTCTCTCAACTCTCTCTCTCTCTCTCTCTCTCTCTCTCTCTCTCTCTCTCTCTCTCTCTCACTATCATTCTTTCCTTAGCAATATCCAGGTTGTTAGTCCAAACAAACTCCATGATTGGGAGTCTTATTTTCAGTATTTTTAAACTTCTTTTTTTTTCTGTAGTCTTTGAAATTCTCAGATTATGCATTGTTCATTATTATTAACTAAAGTGTTGCTTCTTCATAACACGCTAGTTTTTGGGAACTTTGGCGTGGTGCATTGTTAGCAAGCATGTCTGCTGGATCAATTACGCCCAAGCAGTGAGTTCAATTTTAGGTCACATCTAAGCAACATTTAGAAAATCATTTAGGCCACTTCTACATGGTGTTATGGTTAACGAGTAGTCAATTTCAAACTCTCTTGGTGCTCCACATTTTCAGCCTTGTGCCACATCTAAACTACGTTTAGAAAATCATTTAAGCCACTTCCACGTGTTGTAATAGTGAGCAAGCTTGTCTTGCTAGATCAATTACGACTCAGTAGTGAATTTGATCCTCACTGGGTGCTACGCACTTTCGGCCTTGTGCCACGTCTAAACTACGCTTAGGAAACCCCAATAAGACGCTAATTTACTATTAAGAATATATATTTAACATTGTGGATAATATCAAAACTTACACACTTGTTATACACGTTAAACCTATACTTAAGCTGTCCCGATAGATGCTCGTATATTTGAGGAGACCTTTATCACATATGGTTCAGTAAAGTTCGGAAATTTAACGATATATCAACCCTTATGGGGTTATTTAATGTCAGAATCGCCAGTGTCAATGAAGAGGCTTGATTTCTTTAATTAAAATCGTTTTTTGATCAAGAGAAAACATATTTGTTCAGATTTTGTAAATCAAAATAAAAGCCTTTTCTTAATTTTAGGTCGATATCTACTCGTGTATAGTTTAGCCCTTCATTTTTTTTTTTTTTTATTCTAATTTTTTTTATAGATCGTGTATAATAAGACCCCAGCTTCTGAGCAATGCTAGTAGGACTACCGTAGTCAAATAATGCCGTACTCAGCATCATCCGGGACATATTTTTGCAAATAAATGGTCTTCAGACTTTTTATTTTTTTTTTTTTTGTGCAGGACTGGGCATTATCCGGGACATATTTTATAGCAGATAGATGGTCTTCAGTCTTTTGTGCAGTACTGGATATCATCCGGGGCATATTTTATAGCAGATAAATGGTCTTCAATCTTTTTTGTGCAGTACTGGGTACCATCCCGGACACAAATAGCAAATACATGGTCTTCAATCTTTGCTTTTGTGCAAAGCTACCCTCAAAATGGCGATAAAAAAAACAATTACCTAAAATATTTGATACGAAGATTTAGATACAGTAATTTTGTTTTCGTTCATCTTCAGTAGCTCCTTTATTCTACGCCGGCCACCTACTTAGCCTAAGTTTCTTCCCTTTTGCCTCTACATGAAGAGCAAAACCTCATCCACTATATATGCCATTTAAAATCAACAAATACCTTATATAAATGGAGAATTTATAGGAAAAATCTTAAATTCGCAAATTGGAGAAATGAAAAAGAATATTGTAAATTCTTGAATTTTACGGTATTTATAGATATTAAGCGGACACATAGTGAATGACGTTTAGCTGTACATGTAGCAACAGAAAGAAAGAATCCATGCCATGGAAAGCAGATTAAAAGAGCTTACCTGCACCGTTAAGTTTCGCCAAAGGTACCATGAGAATGTAGAACTAGCAGGTAGGTTACGGTCACTGAAAATGCATTAATTTTATCATCTCAGTGCAACCAATTGCCGAAAAAGCATTATTTTTAAACACTTCAAAAAAATTACCCCATTTATTTCTGAAAACAAACTCATGATAAAAACTTGTACTATACTCGAGTACATACGGTAATAAAAAAAAGTGAATTTACGTGACCAGAAGAATTGGTTTGTACTAATTCAAATACGTGTAACATATGTGACTATTTTTTTGGGGGGGATATTCGATGTTTAAGCGTCTGTATGCTGTTTCCTTTTCTCCAAATACAAAAGTATATGCCGAAAATGAGGTTTAACCTATTTCATTTTCATTTTTTAAAACAATTAACAATAATAAAAAACACACATGCTCATATGAAATCAGTGACAAAAAAAAGCAATTTTATTAAATGAGGCGCGTTAATCTAGTAAAACTCTCTGACATACACACACATACATGTATCTAAATATATACACACAGCACACACACACACAACCACACACACACACATACACTCACAAACACACACATATATATATATATATATATATATATATATACATATATATATATATATATATATATATATATATATATATATATGTTGTATTTCATGTAGTGTGTTGCAGATCATTATTTAAACATATATTGTTAAATATAACAGACAACGAATATCTATTATGTTTGATACTGAACTGTTCTAAAATTCGTATGCTTGCTTAAATTTCCAAATTAAAGAAATTTTTTAAAATATTGAAAAAAAGCTAACGGGGATACACGGCGTTGCTCGGAAGATCTCTGAATAAAAGTTTATTGCCAGTTTATTGATATTTTAATCCATCTTATGGAAAATATATACGTATATATATATCCACATATATACAATCATATATATATATATACATATATATATGCATATATATACATATATATTTATATATACATATATGTATATATGCATACATATATACATATATATAAATACATATAGATATATACATATAGATATATATAGATACATATATATATGTATATATACATATCGATACATGCATTTATACACACAAACACCCACACACACACACACACACACACACACACACATATATATATATATATATATATATATATATATATATATATGACTTAGGTTTAGTAGAAAAGAATAATAAAATACAATAATCAACACCAACTATAATCAGAGGAATGAATTAGTAATAAAATGTCGACATAAAAACAAATTCAACTTTCCATAATATAAGCTAACTTAATTAGCTACTATATTTCCATAATATTCACTCCACTCTAACTCTTCAAATTTCGACTCAGTAACTAATTCTAGTTTTCTGCCACCCCCCTCTATAACCTATATAAATGATGATTTATAAACTTTCCCCTAATTTAATATCTCCCCAACTCTCTTTCCATTAATCCATTACATCCATTTATCTATATATTTTAAATGTACGTTTAGATCTCTTTTTATTCCTCTTTCAATTTTAAATTCATATTTCATTCTTCCTATAACCCGAAATTAATCTCATAAGATAAATAATCAGGTTTAATCTGATAAAAATTCTTCCCTTTAAGACAAATATCTTCCACCTTCCCCTGACCCCTTCCTCGTGCATTTCGTCTGACTGAAACATTAAAATGGATAAATTCTGTATTAGTTTTTCGACAGGTTGATTTTCAGCTTTCGCAGTTTAATTCTCTTTTCCACCTTAATGGTACAGATACGAACCCAGTCCACACCGGGGTTGATAAGACAGGCGAACGATATCTTCGCCTGCCGAAATAAGCTATTCCCTATTAATCACATTGAAAATAGTGACAATTGAAAGTGCCATTAATAACATTAACATTGCTATTTAATTCTTTGTATAAGCTGTTTATTTTTTATATAAAATATAAACTGCGCACTTTAATATATTTACGACATTAAATCCACAGTAAAATAATAATCAGAATTTAAGATTCTCTAGAAAACTAATTAGACATTTTTGCACTAAGTAAAATGGACTTATGTATAATCCAATTGTGGATTATACATAAGTCCATTTTGCTTTAACTGATAAACATGTGTAACAAGAAAAATCCCAGGATATATAACTTTTGGGAATTCAAACAAAATTCTCGTTTAAACAATTTGAACAAAAACTCTAGTATCGCAACATCGCACGCTCCAAACACACATACGCATATACATACATAGATACATATATATATATATATATATATAAGAAATTATATTTATATCTATATCTATTTAAATATATATATATTTATATTTATCAATATCTCTCTATCTATCTCTCTTTCTATATATATATATATATATATGTGTGTGTGTGAAAAGTGTGTATACACACACACACACATACATATATATATATATATATATATATATATATATATATATATATATATATATATATATATATATATGTATGTATGTATGTATATATATAATAAAAAGGCTTAAACACTAATATTCCATGGTCATAATTTATTCCATTGGAATCGTAAATACGATCCAATTCATCAGACGTACAAATTCAAAAAGAAAATAGAAAAAACAACTCCGGGAATAAAAAATCCTTACTCTGTCCTAGACATTGAGTTCTACCTGGATTCTATCCCCTTGGAATTATTTTATATATATATATACATATATATACATATATATATATATATATATATATATATATATATATATATATATATATGTGTGTGTGTGTGTGTGTGTGTGTGTGTGTGTGTGTGTATGTATATATATTTATATAGTTTAGATAAATGATTGCATATGTATGTGTATATTAACCACTAAGTTTATATATATATATATATATATATATATATATATATATATATATATATATAGATATATATATATATGTGTGTGTGTGTGTAATATATTACATATATTATCATTTATATATTATATGCGCAGTACTGATTAGAAAGCGCTCAATATCAGATATTGGGCTAACATATTAGGTTGGATTTATGTAGCTTACGTGTGTTGCAACCTACATGAATCCAAAATTTTAAAAAAATTAATCAGTTTGTCTAACGATCACAAAAGCGTGAAACCCTGGGTCACAAACTCACATCAATCCAAACAAATACATATATAAATATATATTTATTATAAGTTATTAAAGACGAACATAGAATTTACCACTACAAAAATGCATATTTCTTACAATGCCGAACTTCTATGTTCGTATATAATAAATTACAGTAATAACTATTGCTCTACTTTTTTGTATTGAGCACTCTTTTAAATTAATGTTATAAACATTCGAATTTATATTATTTTCATTGTCTTTACATTTCGATATATATATATATATATATATGTGTGTGTGTGTGTGTGTGTGTGTGTGTGTGTGTGTGTGTGTGTGTGTGTGTAAGCAAATATATGGATATAGATCCGACAGTATGAAGAAAAATATACGGAAAAAACAAACAAAAATCCTTATATGCAATTATGCTGTTTTAATGTTAATATAATGTCAACGTCGGACGTTTCGGTCTAGTAGACCATCTTCAGGACATATTCATAAAACATAATTAACATTGGACTATATTTAATTCAACATGAAAAGACGATGTACATAAGAGCAAGACTAATCAAAACAGACAACTGACATTATATTAACATTAAAACAGCATAATTACATGTGAGGATTTTTGTTTGTTTATTCCGTATATTTTTCTTCATATATATATATATCTATATATATATATATATATATTTATATATATATATATATATATATATATATATTTTTATATATATATATATATTTATATATATATATATTTATATAGATATATATTTATATATATATATTTATATATAAATATATTTATATATATATATATTTATATTTATATATAATTATATTTATAAATAAAATATACATATGTATATTTATATATAAATATATTTATATATTAATATATTTATATATATACATATATTTATAAATTAATATATTTATATATACATATTTATATATATATATATATATATATATATATATATATTTATAAATTAAAATGTTTATATATATACATATATTTATAAATAAATATATTTATATATATATATATACTTAAATATATATATTTAAATATATATATATTTACATATACGTATATTTAGATATAAATATATTTAGATATATTTGTATATATTTATATATATTTATATATAAATATATTTATATATATGTTTTATATATATATATTTATATATGTCTATATATATTTATATCTCTATATATATTTATATCTATATCTATATATATGTATAACTATATCTATCTATCTGTCTATGTGTGTGTGTGTATATATATATGTGTGTATGTATGTATGTATGTATGTATGTATGTATAAGGTAGGTAGATATTCCACAGGATTAGATATATATATAAGCTTCTTAAAAATTTTGTATAACATCTAAGTGTGTGTGTGAGTGTGTGTTTATATTTAGATATATGAAATAAAATCGTTCTCCTTCATCTAAACGTGTTTGTGTTTCGGATCTACACTAATATATATATATATATATATATATATATATATATATATATATATATATATATATATATATATATATATATATATATATTTCAGTCAGTGGGAGTTCGGCACATTCCAGCTTGCAAATCTTCAGATTTACTGAAATATCTGAGATCCGTATTTGGAAGTTGAAATTGCTTTGTTGATCTCACGCGAACTTAGCTTAAAAAAAGTGCAACTATAAACTGTTTGGGATTGGCAGGTAATCGTCGTGTTGTCTATTGAGAAACTTTAAATCAAATTTTCAGAACGGTATTCGGACATGTCTAGTGCCCTCCCTTTCCCAAATGTTCAAACCCGCGAAATATTACCCCGTCCAGTAATAGAAAATAAAATGAAACTAATATTTTTTTTAGTCTAAATATAGTCTATGTATATTTAACATCTACTTTTAATGATTTTTAATATTCCTACCATCTTAAATAAGATATTTTTTCAAACTTTTCCCCTTTGTAACCCCCTCTTATTCAAGCCTAAATTTAATTCATAAAATCCATAGATTCTAAGTTTTAATCCATAGCAGCTAACTATATGAACAGGCACTAATTATAATTCTATAATAATTAGCGTTTTTTTCCGTATTCTTGGGCTAATTTTATTCCCGAAAATGCACCCCAAATCACACTGCGGCTTAACACTGAAAGGTTAAGTTCTAAAGAGGAGTTTGCTAAACCTGACGAACCCCAGTCACTAGATACATGCAATCACTAACCTCAAACGTACTGTCCTGCTATTTACCCATAGCCTCAGAAGAAGAAGATTCATACCTTTCCCAAGTCTACTAGTACGTAAATTAATGTAATGGATTCGTCTGGAATTCGGACTTGGCTTTCCGATTTTTCAGTCCGAACCGCTATCCATTACTCCTCCGTGCCTCCTCAAACGTATAATACGAGTCGGAAATTATCACTGATATATCAAACGCAGCCCTGAAACATGGAGCTGGGAATCGGACTTAAAAACACCGCACATAGAGACGTCTTGTGACTTATGGCGACAAATAAGGGTTGTTTCCAATGTGAATACGTATAACATTGTGCTAAACTATTGAAAATCTAATTAATAATAGCCAGAAATGTGATTATTTGTTGTGACTAAAAGAAAACTGAGAACGCAGAATCGGCGACTAGGACCGTAAATCCTCATTTTTTTTCCAAACATATACCTAGCTAATTAAAAAGTGTGTATTATCACTTGGGAAATGGGATATTATACAGGGTGACTCAAAATAACGGGAACTTTTTAACAATCCAATAAAACCAAGAGTGATTGAAGAAAAATATTTTATTCATAGTAATTGAAACCTTAAAATATGCCATTTAAGAGACAATGATGAAATTTTCATTTTTTTAAACTTACGTCCTGTAGATGGCGTCCTCCTGTACGAATGCATTCTGGAAATCAGCTGTTGAGATTTCTCATTGACTGCTGCTAACGCACGCTGTTGTCCGTTCCACTGATCCATGGTTCCAAAAATGGCGAAATGTTTACTTGCTCAAGGTCACTGTCTCGCAGTGTTGCCACTTGCTCAACTCTCGCAATACGCACTTCAAAAATTCCCGTTCTTTTGGGTCACCCTGTATTTGCACGTCTTTTTCCATCATTAATAAGATTTCTTAAAGAGAAGTTTTGTACGGCGTGCGGGTAGCGTACTTGTTATCGGCGCGGATAAAGTGAATATGCAAACCGATTTCAAATTAAGATGTGTTTCCTGCATTCACTTTTGAACTAATACGCCTGAGAAAGTGATAAATACATATTTTCTTCCCTACCCCACTCCAGTTGTCACTAATAGCACCGTAGAATTGGCTCTGTTTATTACGCAGCCTGAGTATAGCATATTGATGTACGGCTAATGCAAGGCTTATCGACGCGGAAAAAAGATGGAACTGGAGAGGGATACCCTCCGCCAGATCTACTTGCCGAAGAAAGATGATGCATGAATTTCAATCCGGATATGTGGAGGTGGGTGGCCAGTTCCCTAGTTGCGCAGTGACCCTAAGACAGCGCCCGGTGATAGGACTATTGATGATGAAGTACAACAGGCTGACCCGCGGTTTGTGTAACGGTTATCAGCGCAAACAGAGTTGGCGAGACGAGTTAAAATTCCGCCCGAGTTCTTTGTCTCAGTAAGTCACCTGAGAAGGGCATGAATGCATCTCGTCTCCTCGCGGTTATGGGTTAAATAGCAGGATAGATAAATAAGCTCTACAATGTTACGCGAACACTGAATGCTTTTTAAATGATACTGCTGGTGAGCAAAAAAGACTTTGGGAGTGATCTAACCATGGCGCAACTACCATCCACATTGACCAGCTGTATGATGACACAGAATGTCACTCTGTGCCATTCCGACCGTAATGGTTGGCGTGTTAGACACTTGTATACCCGAGATAGCTCGACCGAATAAAAAGCATATAGATATATATCTAGACTTGGATGGGAGCCTTTTTAAGAGAAGGCCTACGCTGAATTCACAACCGAGAGAGGTAATAGTTAAACACCCCTCTATATTTCACACGAAGATAAAAAGAAAATAATTATAGGGACGACCATGATGGACGTTGGCTTGAATTCCTATTTTATTTTTTAAATGTATACATATCCCTATGACCACTTCGTGAGCAACGTGATTTGTATTAATGTCAACTGAGGGCATCTCTGCGTGGTGTAATGGTTAGCAAACTTGTCTTGCTAGGTCAGTTACTACTGAAAAGTGAGTTCGATCCTCACTGGATGTCCCATGCTTTCGGCCTTGTGCCACATCTAAGCTTCGCTTGGAAAATCTTTGGGCACCTCGAGGCGGTTTAATGGTTAGCAAGCTTATCTCGCTAGAACAATTACGACTGAGTAGTGAGTTCGATCCTCACTAGGTGCCCCATAATTTCGTCCTTGTGCCACATCTAAGCTGTGCTTGGAAAATTACAATTAATGTCAACTGTTTAAAGATAAACGAAAGCTAAAATTTTCAAAACTGCACCTGCAATGTTTACAGATTTAGTCAGTTTTTAAACCAGTCCGCCGTCCAATAAAGATCTTACTAACTTGCCTGCAGGTAAACCACGAGGGAATAGACATTCACAATGGCAGGGGTTGGACATTTAAAACCACCAAAAGTAGGAATATCAAGTGGTCAGATGAAAATAATTCCGCTGAAAATGAGGGTTATGGATAATGAAAAACTTCAACAGGAAAATCAGATAAGAAGAAGCATTGAATTTGTAATTATTTTAAACGCAAAGGAATGTTTACATATTTGGTTGAATAATCTGGACATATTATACCTATTTATTTTTATTTTAATCCTCTCGAATTCTCGGATTACCTGGTTTTGATATTGAGTTCATTAAAGAAGGCGCCGTATTTTTTTCATTTCTTCTTTCAATTTTCTAAATCATTCAATCATGTTTGTAAAATAAAGTATCTAAGAATTTTCTTTTTTAAACTATATTTTAAATGCCAAGGAATATTTACACACACACACATATATATATATATATATATATATATATATATATATATATGCATATATATACATACTAACATATATATACATACACACACACATATATATACACATATACACGAATATATATACACACATATATATACATAAATAAATACACACATATATATACACATATATATCTATATGTATACACATATATATACACATATATATCTATGCATATAGGCATTTATGTGTAAATATAGATATATATATACACACATATATATCTATATATACACATATATACATACACATATATCTATATATAAATATATATATACACACACATATATTTGTATAGCTGGTCACTCGTATTCGCTGATACCCGTCTACTAGGGCGGTTAGCCAATCCCTAATGCAGACGCACATTTGTGTTTATCCAAGACCCACAGGGCCCAGCTGTGGTTTATACTGCCACTATGCAGTCTATATATATATATATATATATATATATATATATATATATATATATATATATATTATAGATTAATTGATTTAAAATATGGTTTTTCCGCTACACAGTTCTAACCATGTTTCAAAAATGGAAGGTTAAAGCTTCGAATTTAATTTTCTAATTAAATTAAAGATATTAGTTCCATTTCATTCTCAAGCGAATTTTGGAGTAACACCAAATTGTATATCTTACTGTTCTTTCTTTATATATATATATATATATATATATATATATATATAAAACAAAATTGTTTTAAAGAATGTTACATTTATGAATGCTGGACAGTCTTGCCACAGATAAGGCAAAAGAAATGTAGTTCTATTCTATTGATGAATGCTGAGAATGGAATAAACACGTGAGCAACTTCCAAGTTTTAGACAAGATAGAAACAAGAAAGGTGTTTCATTCTCTGAGAAAGAGATGGCTGAAACGTCTAAGTCGCATAATAAGGAAAGAATGCTTGAAATATTTGACACCCACAGGCCATATTGAAGGCAAAACAACCTAACTTAGCGAGCTTAAGTAAATGTATACGGGAACAGGTTTTAGAAGAGATAGCAAAAGAACAAAATTTATTAAGAGCTACAGTTGACAGGAAAATGTGGAGAACCATGAAAGACAACTTCATGAAAGGAAATGATGCATAAAAAAAAGAAAGAATAATTACCTTCTTCTTTTATTTACCATGTCTATTCAGAATGCTTACGGCACACAATTTCTTATTCATTGTAGCTATCAGTAATGTTTGTCTTTTCTTATAACC
>OZ010578.1:54856178-54908678 GCA_963932145.1 Acanthosepion lycidas | reverse complement strand
TACTCCTGGCCAGAACTGCGATGCCATTTGCATGAATTTCATTTTGGTGTACAACTCTACGCGACGGAGAAGACCATACTCCTGGCCAGAAGCTCCTTTCTCGCAGTTCAAAGGCGATCGACGCAGGCAAGTTCTTGCAAAGCTGGTTGAATCGGGCTGTCGGATGCTTGGTCTGTCAAAGCTTGATTACGCCAGCCCGACTGGCGCAGCCCCCTTCCGCCAGTTAACTCGAGCAAGAAATGCCTTGTAAATTTTAACGCCTCCAAAACAAAACTGCTTTTACTTAATCACCACAGAGAAACTTTTCTGCCTACCATCAGCATAGCTGATGCTAAACTCCCGGAGGACAAAACGCCACACGTTCTTGACCTCACGTTTTCTACTGACATGAAGTGACGTGCCAATATTGAATCAATTACTGCGTCTACTGCAAGGAAAGTTGGGTCACTGAGTCGTGTCAGAAATTTTTTCCCGTTTAAATCAATCTTGCACATTTATACATCTACCACTCGTCCGTCGATTGAATACTGTTGTCATATTTGGGTTGGTTTTCCTGCTGTACATCCCGAGATTCTTAACGACATTCAGAGAAGGGTCTGTAATGTAATAGACCTGACCAGGCATCTTGACTTCAGTCACTTTCTCGCTGATAGACATTGCTTTCCTTTGTCTTCTCTACAAATATTTTAATGGCAACTGTTCTGATGAGATTTTTCCCTAGTGTCGCGACTACATGGAATTAAGTGTGCTACTAGATTGGCAACTATGTCTCCCCGTTTCATAGGTGAAACTAGCTAGATGCAAACGCCATTTCAACACTAACAGTTTCTTTTCTCGTACTTCTCATCCGTGGAAACCCCTTTCGATTTCTTGTTTCCCTGCTATCTACAATCTCAAATATTCAAATGCAACATCATTAGCCATCTTCTGTCTTCTTGAAAACTGTTCCTTTTTTGTCCTTTCTTTAATTCTCCCCACTGAAGACTTCTCATTATATTCCGCTCCCTTAAACTCCTACGTTCTAGTGGCATTATTGACTTGCTTAGGGTGAAATGATTTAAGAAAGAAGATCTCTTTCACTCCTAGTATCCCCTTGCGTTGTATAAACCGAGTCTCTTGGAGGTTGATCATGGAAATAATAAAATAAAAATATGCCATGTTCTCTTCAAGATATAGGCGGTCATAACTCTCCACTACTTTCATTTCTTTTGATTGATTCCTTTTCTACAGTTTAGGAACTAATTGCATGTTATTTAAAGCCAGAAAATATTTTTTATATTATAAGATTTATTTTGTTTGTTTTAGATATTAATGATCTAGTGATACAAGTCTAGGGGAGAAAAACTGGGTTCATAACTTTCTGTTGGTTTATACGCCTTGCTAATCATGTTTAAAGCCAGAAAATATTTTTATTAGGTTGGTGCAAAAATAATGACATAATAATGTCGTCTTTTGACGTATTTTTAACGTCAAAAAACGACATTATTACGTCATTATTTTTGTACCAACCTAATAGATTGTGGGATTTTTTATTTATTTATTTTATTTTATTTTATTTTTAAATGATGTTTTAGTCATACCAGTCTTAATAACTAAGACAGAGTTGCAAAGAAAATAAGTAAATTCATACCTGTCCCAATGTTATTTGTGCGAAAGTGAATATAACAAACCCGACTGGAATTGGAACTCGACTCTGCGATTAACAATTCTGAGCCATTATCCATTACGCCACTCAAACATCCAAGCTTACAGCTCCTGGTATTCCAACCGGTCACCGATCAAAGCTCGGCGTTGCTAAACTTCGGTGATCTCACAGGAACCGGTGTTTCGGTTTTTATTGAAAGTTACTCTGATGGGATATACAGTCAATTCCAAAATTATTTATTCCTCTGCAAAATGTGTACGGGTTACGGCCATATCAGGTTGAAACACCGATTATAGTGCATTTTAGTAGAGGTGGTTTGAACCTCATAGTCGTGGAATTCCATAGTCGTGGAAGGCCAAAAGTGATACTTAGCTACCCTCCCACTAGGGTTACATGTGGCACAAGGCCGGGTTTAATGTGGGATCTCCGAGCCCGTAGGCTCGGGCAAAAATATTCCCTCTTTGAACCCGCATAGACGGGTTCAGGGGCAGTCAACCACCCCGAACGAAACTCTGCCCTTCGGCGGAGCCTCGTCCGGGTTCCTCTACGACCGAAGGCAGAGAGTTAGACTGTTAGCTCTACCCCGGAGTAGATTTCACAGTGAGACAAGTCAGTACGTGGTGATGGATAGTCGAACAACTGAGCGATGTCTTTCTTGACTATCATTCTCTCGCTGTATTTCTAAATTTCTCCTAGAATCAATGCCACAATTAGTTCCCCACCAGAATGAAATAAAGCGAGTGAAAAGAAAAACTGTCCGTCGTTGATTCAGTCTATAATGTAGCGCCTGAGAGGATAGAAGCTAAAAACGACACGGAACGAAACGTAGCATATTCGATTTCTAAATGAATATCAAAAAGAAGCTTTAAATTAAGCGAGATCAGTTATCAAGATCAAATTTCAGCATTTCGTTCGTGGATCTCAAGTCTCGTGTATCCATACAGAATTTCTTCTATGTTAGCCTCCAAATATTTCTAGCAAACCGAAATGAAATTGGAGTAATACCTAAACCTAGGAAGAAAATAAAACTTATTTCAAAAACAAAATTCACCGCATGCTTATAGAATAAGCGAAGCAAACCAGATAAGTCAAGAATAACTTTTCTTATTAAGTTTTCTATAGACGGACATGTTTACAATGGATTTGAGATCTTGACCTGTTGAAATAACAGCAAAAACTGAGCGGCAATCCCTCACTTCAACGAGTCAATCTCGCTCTAAAACTTCCTTAATTAATAACACTGTTTACCACGACGTTTGTTTGTGTTCTAAAAACCCTTCTGGTAATGGTAAGATTAACGGTTTCCTTATATGGAAACTTTCATCATTACATAGCAGCTAGTCTTACCGTCAGTTGAAATTTATAAAAATCTTTTCTGCCTGAATTTCTGGGTCAAGGAGTTATTATTATTGATATGGGGACTATTATCCCCATCATTGTTGTTGTTATTATAAAAAAAAATGTGTCGTAATGGATGCAACCTGCTTTACCCATAATTATAACTGAACCATGGAATTGTGGGAAGAAATCGGCTATATGAGTCAGTGAGAAATTAACTGGTGGCTTGATTAAGTATCAAGATTTACAGTCAAACTCTGCTTTCGGGCAGAGAGGAACCTGAACGAAGCTATGCCGAAGGGCAGAGTCACGTCTGGGGAGGTAGACAAAACCGACTCCGTATATGCGGTATCTACGTAGAATTTTTACCCGAGCATACGGGCTCTGATCGCCCCACATAAAAATCGGCCTTGTGCCACATCCTTCATCGTGGATGGGGGTTGGGTTAATACCGGCTTGATCAAGTATCAAACAACGGAGACGGATGGATGGACGGACAAATCTTAGTGAAAGAGAAATAACCAAGGAAAGAAAGAAGCGTATGAGAAATGAATAAAAACAAATTGTTTTGGCCCCACCCCTAAAATTACAAGCTATTTCTGCCCCTGTTCTGAGAAGAATAGTTTCAGCAATTACAGAAAAAAAGAAAGTCCGGGCGAAGGGTACTGTGGAAATGCTTATCCAAATTCAGTTAACTCTTTCAGTATCCCCAACCGCCGCCGGATAATCATTTCTGCATCACCCGTTGTCCAGACCTAATTTGTTTCTGTAATCACTGAATCTGTCCAGCACAGAACAGTGGCCGAATCAGATCTGGTTTCCACGTTTTTTAGTTTCCATTTTAAAGCCAGATTAACGCTCTTTATCGTGGTATCCAACTCCGTCACGCGGGTATAGCTGTAATCATTCCTCTTTCTCAGCCAGGTTGAGTCGTCAACTACAATGCCGTCAATTTCTACGCTCACACCTATAACGATACTCCCTTTGTTGACCTTGGAACAGGCCACTTCTCTCGAACTGTCTCTTCACCTCTTCTACGATTTCTCTCATCACAGTAACTGTCTCATCATCCACTTCTTCTACTCAATTCACTTTAGTACACTAAACTAATGTTTCGGTCGTTGCGTCCTCCGGCTTTCATGAGAGGATTTCTGAGCTGGATAACCTTCATGGAAATTCGAAATGGACACATTATTTAACCTACGGGAGTAGATTGTTCTTATCCCACTCCCCATGTTTATAGATATTTCCTCTTGTTACTATTTAGTACTGCTGGACTGATTTTACTGAATCGACAATCACATGATGAAGGCTGGAGTGCATAACAGCCGAAACGATGTGATAATAAGAACGACGATGAGAAAAATTGTCTGCGTATAAATAAAGTGAATAATATACAATATTTTTATTAAAAAATGTTTTCAGTAAAATAGGTTTCTCAAGTCCAGTGTGGATGTGTACTCCCACCCTAACATTTTATTTGAAGTCCAACGTTAATATCTTAGTTATATCATTATTTGCTCTTCGGGTTACAATTACTATCCATTTTAGTTGTTGCTGCTGTTCAAAGTCTTCAAGTGATATGCTGTCAGTTATTTGTAACAGTACTTTGGGAATCTGTAGCCCCAGTCGATTTAAGTCTAAAGTAGAGTGATTCTCTCTGGAAGTAATGAATTAATGCTGCCTTTATGCGAATTTCTTCAAGGAATCATTATCATTTGCAATTTGGGACAAGAATTTCGTTCATAGTAATTTTTCTGTTTTATTGTAACTGACATTCTACAGTCGTTAAGCAAGAGCGCAAATCGAAAATAATGTTACGTAACCTAATTTGTTAGGCAACTGTCACGGCTAGATAGGTTCTCAAGGAAAATGGAAGTACGTTCGAATCTCAACATTTGTTTATTCTTTATCTACACTGCTTATTAATGTCTAATGTACTCGTGCTGTTAAAATAGTGGCAATCGTTAGAAAATTTTAATACTGAGATGCAATAATACAAAAGTTTTGAAACAATGTATTGAAATTCAATAAAGCTGTTATACCCCGAGCTAAAAGGTGAACTCGCCCGTATATAAATGTGAGAACGGAACGTAGGACTAGGGGAGACATCAAAACCCTATGTTTGCTGGTGCTCTACTTGTCAACCTCTCTGCCTGCGGACAGAAAGGAACCCAGACGTGGCTATGCCTTTGGGGAGAGTCTCGTCTGAGGAGGTAGACAGCTACCCGACCCCGTGTATACCGAGTCTACGGGCAAATGTTGCCCGAGCCTAGGGACTCGGAATCGCCACACGTTAAAAAATAAATCTTGCCTTGTGCCACATCCCGCCTTGTGCGGAGCTCTTGGATAAATACCAAGGCAGCAAAAACCGTATTTATCAATATTCTGGGAAACTAGAGTAGTAATCTGCTGTTGGGCTTACTCTAAGAGTGACTGAATTAAACTATGTAATTGACTTCATTACAACGGAAAGTTAAAAGCGAAGATAAAGAATTAACAACTAAAATAGAGGCCACTGTACCGTTTGATTAATCTGTTCCATTTATAGTTTTTAGATATTCAATGATATTTATGATATTTTGACTGCTCTTGGTACTATATAAATCGCTTTTTACTCAACATTTTTTACATTTTTAGTCGTTTTATATAATAGTGAAATGGGAATATGTCTCGGAAGAAAAGGATTAGCAACAGAACGACAAAGACGACGACGTTGAAGCAAAATGATCACGTAATAGACCAAGGTATCTGCGTACCACACATGAAAGGCTTGAACAAATAATCTGCAATGTAAAACGATTTCTCGAAAGGAAGAACCCGACAGTCAAATTACAAAGTAGACATATCAAGATCAAACAAGTACAAAAATTGAATATCTGGGAAGTCTTAACAGAGGACGGAAAGTGCGACACTGAAATCCGAAGACGAATTTGAATAGTGAATGATGCTGAGCAAAGTATAAAGAAATAGGAAAAGACTACTGAACAGTGGCGTAATCTCAGTTCTCTGATATGGCAGTGAATGATGGACAATCTGCTCACAGATGAAGAAGAGACTTGAAGCAACAGAAATGTCGTTCTACGGAAGGATGCTGAGAATATCATGGACCGAACATGTATGCAACAACGAAATTTTAGAGAAAATGGAAATAAAAAGAACACTTATACTTAACACCAGGAAGAGACTGCTGAAATTTTGGGGGCACATAATTATGAAAGAGAGCTTGGAAAATTTGATACTCACAGAACAGAATGAAGGTTAGTCCTGGGTATTACGACAAACTACATCCGGCATCTAGATCTGGAACCACCTCTTGCTGTTGTTCTCAGGTCCTCTCTGACCCGGGATGATAGCACCTGTTAAGGTCCTATCTATGGAGAAATAGTGACAAAAAAAAAACACTATGAAAGTATAAAAGTACATTTACGATGCAAACAATATATTTTTTATAAAAAAAATTAACGTTACAAATTTATAATAAAACTAACAATACAATTTTAAGGTAAAATGACCAACAATACATTTTATAATAGAATTACCAATAATGCATTATATACCAAAACGACCAACAATACATTATATCTGCAATTGAAGCTATAAAATTGTGTTTAAAATATTTAGATTTCGGCATTAAATAACCCATATAGGTGTTTATATGCCGCTAGAGAAAATCAACCAACCAACCAGAATGAAGACAAAAGAGGCAGTGGAAAATAATGCATAACCTACTTAGAGAACCCGAGTAAATGGATGGCAGAAGAGGGTTTAAGAGAGCCAACAAAAAGACTAAATTTGTTAAGATCTAGAAAAGACAGGAAGTTGTGGAGAGCCATGGTATCCAAAGTCCTGAAGGGACACGGCACATAAGAGAAGTAGAATCAGATCTGTTTCTTTTTCCTCTCATGATTCCCTACTTTTTATAGCCATAGATATACATCATTGTAAAGTTCTGCATATCGTGCTTCCAATCTTTGAATTTTTTATTACTATAATTGTTTTCGTTTTGATAGCAATGATAAATGCGTTTTCCCTGCTATGGTTTAGTTAAGCGCTCAAATCGGTTTCTAAACATACAGAGCGTTGTTGAGTCTAAAAGTTCGCTTCTCGTGATACGTATCTTGGGGGTTAACCTGGTCTCAGTTGCAAATCATCACTCGACAATATATAATTAGTAAGGGCCGTGTGGTTATGTCTACAAATAAACACATGGATTTTGGGCACCAAACTGGGCCCAACGTGTACGACAGCCATAAGACATATGATACAGAATGGCGAAATGAACAAATGGGCTGAATTGGGTGAAACATGATTTGTCATAATCTGCAGCTTGAATAATTTGACAACTACTGCAATTCCTCTAGTCCATGAAAGAGTTCTAGAACCTAGATAAATCCAAACTGGATCCATTTGTTGTAGACATCTTTCACATCTCTCTCTCTCTCTCTCTCTCTATCCCAAGTAGGCACCTACTATTTACTCCTGCCTCAAAAACAAATCTTGTATCGCTGACAAAACTAACCTGGCCGCTTGTCTCGGAACGGACCTCCAATCGGTTGTGGACTAGGGCAGGGATTCGCTGATTAACTTTAATGCCTCTAAAACAAAACTGCTTTCTATTACTCACCACGGAGAACTATCCCTGTCTCCCATTAGAATGTCTGACACTCAACTCCACGAGAGCACTTCTTTGCGACTGCTCTGTCTCACATTTTCTGCTGACCTGAGATGCAACAAATACATTGAGTCAATAGCTTCGTCCACCGCCAGGAAAGTTGGCTCCCTGTGCCGCGCCAGGAAATTTTTCTCGCCGGAATCGATCCTTCAAATCTACAAATCAACCATTATCTTTTGCATGGAGTACATATATATGGTCTGGAGCCACTTCTGTTTGTCTCAAGGTCCTTGATAAAATCCAGAGACGGAGATACAATGTAATTGGCCCTGGTCTGGCATCTTGTCTGCAGTCACTCTCTCACAGACGTTCTATCACCTCCTTCTGTATTTTTTACAAATACTTTCACGGTAACTACTCCGATGAGCTGCACTCGCTGGTTCCAAGACTCCATGAATTTAAGCGTTCAACTAGGCTGGCATCCTTTCACTGTCAAAACTGTTAAATGTAGCGGTCTCTTCGACTCCAATAGCTTCATGTCTCGCACCTCTCGTCTGTGGAACTCCCTCCCCTTTTCTTGTTTCCTTGATAGCTATAATCTCCAACTATTCAAATGTAATGTCAATCGACGTCTCCAGATGCCTTGATCTATCCCCCATCCTTCTCTTTGTCCTTTCCTCTGTCACTCGTATTTGCTCTCGCTCCAAAACTCTGTAACCCCTTTGCGTGCTAGTGGCTTCCCGCCTTGCTTGGGGTGAAACGCTTAAAAAAAATGAAAAAAAAAACTTAGAAGGAAAATTCTCAAAAGTGCCGTTATCAAAACTTATAAAAATATAAATCTGCTCTCCGGTTTCTTCCCAATATCTCCTTTCCTGAAAGAATTACTACAATCCAAAACCAAGATACATGACCACAAAAATGGTTAAATCTATGACCTCATGTTATTGAAAACATATAACATATAAATCAATCCAAACTCCAAAATTATTTAAATACTAATTTACACACAAAAAAAACTCATAAATACATAAAAAAAACTCTTACACACTTTCGTTTCTTAGTCACCACACGTCCATGAAGTTGCGTGACATTGCCGCTAACCTGATGAATATACATGAGAACCCCTATACCAAAACTTTTGAAAAACTTATAACATGTTTGCTCTTCTATATAACTACTAGTCACAAAATAAAATCCTTGAAATGATTGATAAAAGTCCTTCAGAGGAACAAACGCATCGGCTAAGATAAGTTTTCCTTTTCTATTTATTCATATATATATATATATATATATGAAGTAATATACTCTTACGGTGTGCTATATTTATGGGATAAAGTGCTCAATATCAGAGATAGAGCGTGTGTAAATATAAAAGTGAACATTAAAGTCAACACTTAGAGGCGACAGTCTGTTTCATGCTAGATGCAATCGCCAAGCCTGTCGATTGCATTTAGCATGAAACAGACTGTCGCCTCTAAGTGTTGACTTCTATGTTCACTATATATATATATATATATATATATATATATATATATATATATATATATATATATATATAATGTATGTATGTATATATATATGTCTTATTACTATGAACCTTATGACCATTTCCTTCCACAAAGCAAGGTTGAAAGCAGGACAGGTATTCCATCAAACATACCATTACCTCGAGCACACAGACCTGACAACGCCCGTTCCTTGCCGGCTCAAATCACACGCCTCGGTCGCGGATACCGAGCTGATGATTTCATCGGGGCAACCCTTTGGCTTGGGCGTTAACTTCTGTCTAGGAAGCCCTCAACCCAGTGATGCCGTGTCATCACCCCACTGGCTACATCCGTAGTTATGGAAGCCAGTCTGCCCCCATTGTGCTAAGTGACTGTTGAACCTACACGGAAGTTCCTATGGCATTTGACAGGCCTTGTTTTAGTCTTGTTGGTTGTCTAGCCATCCTCCTGACCTGAAAATCCTGGTGGCGAATCTGGTTTAATCGGCGATGACCCTAACCATGTGGCAAGTGTTACTGGGTTACATGGGAGCAGTTTCAATCGTAGAGTGTCCTGATACAAGTTAATTCCATTGTATCACGAAACGTTTTGAAACATTTTTAATCTTCAAAAATTCGTTTTCAATTTAACATTCCGGCTATTAAAAACACCCAGGCATTTTTTTCATTCTCACTCATTTTTAATGTTTTTAAAATGCTTTATCATTTCCGTTTTACCAAAATTCATGAGGAGTTTTTTTTGGATTTTTTTTTTTTTTTTTGTCTGTGAAATAATTGATTTTATTATAAATACAACATTTCGACCATGTACCCTCTGGTCATCTTCGGCCTATCTCTGGTATCTGTTGATTGCTGTGTTGGTTTGTCCGTGTACTGTCACAGGACATCATTCCTGCTGACCCGCAGTAGTTTTTTACTAAGTTATTCAGGGATTGAACTCACAACCACTAGATGACAATAACACAGATTTGATAAACAGTTATGCCCACAATATTACCGTCCTAAAACTAAAAAGATAAAAAAATAAAATTGCATATTTTACCAATTCACTTTCCTATCCTCTTTGCTCTCCAAACTTTCTTCTCCGACCCTATACGCTTTTCTAATTTCTTGTTCAAACTCTCCCCTCTTTAGCACTTTTTCCCCTATCCACATATCTCTTAAGATTATATGAATGCAAAAGGGTCATTTTATAGAATAATACATCAAATGCGTTGGCTGTCCACCATAACGAGACTGACCACAATTTTGACATAAAAGATGTTCCACCGATCAAAAGAGAAAATAATTCACTACGACGTGTCTAGAGATTGCCTTGATCGCAAGGTTATCCACAGTTAATTTGCGCCTTGGCTCTTACAAGATTTCGCCATTCCTGACAGATCTTCTATTATCACAAAATGGGATACCTACTAACAAAAGTAATGGAAAGAAAAGAGAAAAATCAAAAAGTCCCAGCACTCCTCTGTCGTGCAGATGGACGAAACGAGTCACGTATAAACTTTTTCCATTTTGGCATACAATTTCCCCAATGGTGAACAATATATACAGTGTAACCCGGATATAAGAGAGTTGTCGGGATCGGAGAAGAAGTCTCTTATATCCGGGTTTATCTTATATCCTGGTTTCTCATATATCCGGATTTCTCTTATATCCGGGTTTGGTCTATTTTGTTTAGGTAAGTATGGCTCTAATTTGGGACCAGATAAAATCTCTCTTATATCCGGGTCTCTTATATCCGGGTCTCTTATATCCGGGTTTCACTGTATGACAATATATAAAACATATAACATATAACGATATATAAATATATATATCGTTATCTCATATCTCTCAATAAATCTCTCTTTCCCTCCCTCTTGCTGTAGTTACTTCTTTATCCCTTCCACACCCACCAACTCTCTCTCTCTTTCTTTCTCTCTCTCTCTCTCTCTCTCTCTCTCTCTCATTGTTTTTACGTTTCCTATGTTTGCGGCATTTTTTAATCTCTCAGTACTTTTTCGCTTTCATTTTTATTAGTCACTACTCCGGGGAACTCGAAGAAACTTCGGAATCCATTCCTTCGGAATCTAATTTTTTGTTGTTATGTTTTGCTTCAGTTAGATGCGCAACATTTGCAGCTTTTGCTTATTTTTTGTTGTAATTTGTTTTTGTTTTTTTTTTTCTTGTCCGCCTTAAAAACGATGCACCCTTTATTTGCATATTTACAAAACTCAACCCCGCGGCATCCTTCGCTCTCCCCATCCCCAACAGACAGCATTGCACCCCTTGCATTTAAAGGGGGAGGATCAGAGTCGATTCCTCGGGCGTTCCAATAAAGAACTGTCAAGAGAGACTGAGCAAATTTGTCCTCTACCCCAACCCCGTATGTACCCCTGGTAGGAGTGTCCGCTTGTTAAACCGACTTGGTGTCAAATTTACCCTCTTGCCGCGGCAGATAAATAAATTAATAAAATATTATTTTCAATTTCTCAGTTGTAACATTTGCTTAATTAGCCTCAAGCATTAGTTTCTCAGTAATTCATATTACGCGTACAAGCTAAATGTCTAAATTTAAATTAAATTTATTTAATGATTCTCATTATATTTTTTTAATTACGCTGTTGCACAAATCTCCAGCATTGATTAACAAAGGCTCCACATGAATTCCACACCGTTCAGTCAGCAAATTAGTTTTCATGGCGTTCTAGGATTTTTAGCTAAGAGGAAGATGTTTGTTTTCATTCGATGAATTCTTCCAGTAATTTTTCTTTTAGGCTGGATTGGGTTGGATTATTTCATGTAAAAATCTGTTATTTATTTTAAATTATATTTGAATTTATAAGTAGGCATTGGTTAGGATTATGCTTGAGTATATAAGTAGTCGTTAGTCGGGTTTATCATTGCAATTTTAGGTAAATATTGATTGTATTCATACTTGAGACTATAGGTATCCATTGATCGAGTTTATAACTAAGTCTACAGAAAGACACTGGTCGTGTTCATACTTCAGACTATATGTATACATTGGTCGAGTTTTACTTCAGTCTACAGGAATATACTGGTTGTGTTTATAATTGAAACTATAGGTAATATTGGTCAAGTTTTTACTTGATTTTACAGGAAGAGACTGGTCGTGTTCTTACTTGATGCTATAGGTAAACATTGTCCGAGTTTATACTTGTGTCTACAGGGATTCACTGGTCATGTTTATACTTGAGACCATAGGTACATTAGTCGAGTCTATACTTGTGTCTACAGGGATACACTGGTCATGATTATACTTGAGACCATAGGTACATTAGTCGAGTTTATACTTGTGTCTACAGAGATACACTGGCCATGTTCATACTTGAGACTATAGGTACATTAGTCGAGTTTATACTTGTGTCTACAGGGATACACTGGCTATGTTTATACTTGAGACTAAAGGTACATTGGTCGAGTTTATACTTGTGTCTACAGGAAAACACTATCCATGTTCATACTTGAGACTATAGATAAACATATGTCGTGTTTATTCTTGAATCAACGTTATTCATGGTCATACTTGAGTCTATGAGTAAACATTGATTCCGTTTGTATTTTTGTCTCTAAGTAAATATTAGTCAGGTTTAGACTTGATTCCATAGATAAACATTTATTTTATTTATGCTTGGAAAATATAATTTAAAAAAATAAACAGACCTAGCATGTGGTTGAATTTAACGTGAAATGGCGGGTCCCAGCTGCAAAGGTAAAGGCTGGTGGAACAAAGGAATGTAGCTTGTCAGAAGACTTGTCACGGAAATAGAGATAGAGTAGCAAGAGATTTGCGACGCTTCGTCTGTGAAAAATGGGTTGTAGAGCGGAAAATAATTCATCACCCACAAGGCCGCGCAGACGCATTTTGAACATTGTGAAGTCAGGCAAGGGAAGACCGTGCAGCTCCAGCCGATATATGGCAGCAATATTTCATATTTGGTCTGATCTGCGTTTTTTTTTTAAACATAGAGTATAGAAGAGGAGGAGGTCATAAACTTATTGGATTAGTAAAATGAACCTACCATTTTCCAGTATCTTTAGCAATAGATCGTATGAGTTCCAGAATTCAAATATGAAAAAAATGACGATGACATATATATATATATATATATATATATATATATATATATATATATATATATATATATACAATTATATTTTCTTGATTAATAATCTAGCTGTATAACGAAAATATAGATAGAATTCTGCTTTGTAAATCATTAAAAGTATAATTATCTAGTGAAAACTGACGCGAAACAAAAGAAATAAAATGTAACATATTAGCAGCCTGATCTAACCTACTTACTAATGACATATCTGTTGCTATGGTAACACTAGAGGTGTTTAGCCATTGCTGTTGAATAGTATTTCATTTTCACGACGAAGACAAATAGTATTTAATTTTTACAACAATAAGACTACATACCGATCAATATATAAACATATATTGTGTTTTATAGTATAGACTAGCTATATAAGTACTGGCTGGTTGCTTATTTCCAAGGGTACATTTTCATATGATAGCTATTTAATCCCTCTTTCAAACTCCTGATCGGCATATAGAGTTTTTTACGGTAACTTTGTTGTAGGGATACAAACGGCGATTGTCTCCCTTTCAATGATATAGTCTCGATGCCACGCGACGAGTGGTGAATGTCGTCAGGAGCTAGAGTGACGAAGGTCAGTTATAATGTAGAGCCTGCAGAAGAAGACCGTCCCTAGTCCACAGCGGTAGTTCTTAGATATAATACGGAGATAGTTCTGTATCTGGAGGAGCCATGTTTAGGATTGCATATTCAAACAGGCCGGATTCATTTTCTGTGTCCCAGCCGATGACATATTCCACGAACAGGAAACAGTGAGCGTTTTCCCAAACTGAGGACTGAGGACTGCGAACTGGAGTCAAAATATCGGTGAAATATATAATCCCGAAAGAAAACGCCACCGTGGACTTGTAAGTTGTTGGAGAGGCAGATTTAGTCTCTATCCGAGCCAGTCAGTGGTTTGATTACTGTAAACTAAATGAAACTGATTGTAGCTGTATAGAGTGATGTTACTAAGCGGTCCGTCACGTGATCTATGTGACTTACCCCCACCAAAGTGAGATAATTATCTTCTGTATCCCTACAGTGTTTTAGTCACAGCTTGTGGCGTGCTCCATAGCTTAGAACAAAGCCAGTACATGACTTGTGACTTCGTCCTAGCACAAATATCAACGGTTTCTTTTATACATTTTCACCCGTAAATCTTAGGCCTACCTGGACTAGGAACAAAAATTGCCCGCAGCTCCCGCAGCCCCCACAACCGCCGGTTGCACTGTCCTTGGTGCGAGTATCGATCCCTCTCTCTGGTACAAGGAGAGGGCACGGCCTCAGGCAGCTGTTTCCCAGGGTTGGGAACCTCTCAGTATAATTTTCCTCAATTGCGAGTCTGTCATTTGACGGAGCCTTGATTAGCCACAAGTCTAGAAGGAAAACTCTGACTTCAAAACACTTGCAGCCTTGTATGTCTGCCTCTCTAACTTCTTAGAGGAAGGACCGGGTAATTTCAACATTCTCAGCGTCAAAAACAAATTGTTTTCAGTGAATTATTTTATTTTGCAATATATCATATATCTGCTTTTAATGTGCGTCGTACTTGTGAAACTTGAATACATATAGATTCAAAGGCTGAAATTCTTTGATTCAGATCCAATCTGATTGATGGGTATTGGGAGACACGGTTTGGGGGCAGATTGGGGGACGGATTTGAAGAAATGACAGTTTTTATATGCTTCAAAATATAAATTTAATTCGTTCCTGAAGGCCGTTCGTAAACTGAAACTTTTTTCCCCAATAGGAATCAATGTAGAGAAGAAAAAAAAGTCACAGTGCAATAAAATTAGAAAAGAAAAGCACAGCACAACACACGAATGTATACAACACGGCGGTCGACTCAGAAATTATTCCATTGGGGTTAACTCAGTTCGGCAATGTTGTTCGAGAACCGAAATTTTGTTCGATAACCGAGGCATTTGTGAGACGTTCGAGAACCGAGGTTCCTCTGTAAAACACTTATTTTATTTTTTTCAAAGTAATGCCAAGCATGATCAGTAAATGACCAGAATGGAAACTGAGCATTTTACAAATAAGTCGAATGAGACGCTATACTTCAAAGATTTTTTTTTTATTTCATTTATTCATTCTTCCTTTTTTTTCTGTTTTTCTTTTTTTCATTCAATTTTATTCTTCTTTTCGTTCGTTCTCTATCTCTCTCCGCCCTCTCTCCCTGTCTCTCTCTCTGTCTGTCTGTCTGTCTGTCTGTCTGTCTCTCTCTCTCTCTCTCTCTCTCTCTCTCTCTCTCTCTCTCTCTCTCTCTCTCTCTCAAGTCCAGTAGCTGTCATCGCTCTTTCCAGTACTAATGCCGGTTTCCTCCCTAACCTTTTATTTGAAACAGTGTGGAATGTCAGCACCTTGACTCAGTCATTATTTTCTCTTCGAGTTATATAGGATATCCATTTTACCTTTTATTGTTGTTGAAAATCCTCAAGTTTTGTGGTTTCTGTTATTTGGTACAGTTCTTTGTCTGGGATTCTGTAGCACCAGCCCCGAGTTTTCGAAGAAGCCTCGTCTTCACCAAGACGCATAAGCTTAAGGCCATTTTTTCACCATTGAGCTTAGTAAGCTTTTGTATACAACTTACATTTTAGATATATCTGAACGGGTTTGGTTCAATGCATGACATCCATATGAATGTTTCGTTTAGACGCGGCGATTTAAGTTAATGTTTTGGCTTTGTGGCAATGTGCGGTGTTTGGTGAAACTATCTCTCACGCTGCCTATTCTGTTTCCAGTTCCCTTATCTCCAATACTAAATATGTTATAATTGATCCATACGCTGAGGTATTTGAAGTTTTTAGCATTTGCCAACCAAAGAAAGAACACCGTCAAGAAAAAGAAGGGAAGACAGAAAAAAAGAAAAAACAGGGTAAGGGAATAAATAAAGAAGAAATGATAACATTTAGAAACATTTGGCATTCGCTTGCCGATCAGCTAGTACTGTTTACGGTTGAAATTTATAAAATGTTTCTCTTTAAACAATTTTCAGGAAATAGGTTTCTCAGGTCCAGTAGCTGTTATCGCTCTTTCCAGTACTGATGGGCGTTTCCTTCCTCACCTTTTATTTAAAGTAGTGTAGAATGTCAACTGGCGAAACTGTCTCTCACGCTGCCTATTCTATGTTTAGTTTCTTTATCTCCAATACTTAATTTGTTATAACTAATCCATAGGCCAATCTATTTGAAGTCTTTAGTATTTACCATCCACAGAAAGAACGTCGACAGAAGAGGAAGGGAAGCAGAAAGAAAGAAAGAACAAAGAAAGTAAATAACCAAAACTGACAGGAATAACAATATATCATAATGGTAACTGTAGTAACCGTTTCCCTATAAGGAAACATTTGGCATTCATTGATCGCGCAGACAGTTCTGATTTTTGTAGGAGTTTATAAAACATTTATCTTAAAATAGTTTTCTTGAAAATATGTTTCTCAAGTCCAGTAGCTGTTATCGCTTTTTTTTTTTTTTTTAGTGTTGATGGGGGTTTCCTTCCCAACCTTTTATATAAAGTAGTGTGGAATGTCATCATTTTGATTATGTCATCATTTTCTCTTCCGGCTACATGTGCAATCCATTTTAGTTGTTACTGCTGTTGGTAATCTTCAAGTAATGTCTTTTCTTTGATTTGGTACAATTCTTTGTCTGTGATTCTGTATCGCCAGTCCACATTGTTCAAAGAAGGATAATCTTTGTCTAAACCAACGGGCTTCACACACCGGAAGCCTTAGTAGAAAGTAAGAATTGTGAAAAGAAAGAACACAAGCAGGAAAGAGTGGAAAACAGAAAGAAGAAAAAAAAAACGAAGTAAAAGAGATCGAGAGAAGAAAGAAAAGATTTTTTAAAAACGGAAATCTGTTGCTAACGTCTCGATGAATGGGATTTGGAAAATTATTTTTAGCAACGCCCGAAACATTAGCAATAAACGACAGAAATTGTTCAGGCAATTACAAGAAGATATTGAATTTAATTGGTTCAATTAACGAATCATTACTAAACAGACCCTTGTGTGTTGAATACACGAAAGCATTTGTTCATCATTTACTGAATTAAGCTACACTTGGATATTGTATTTGCTCGCTTCAGATAACATACGACCACATCTGCTTACGCCTGTCAGTGTGAGCGCGCGATCGTGTGCATGTCTGCGATGCTAGAGTTATTTCTCTTTTTCTTCTTATTTACAAGCCATTCATCCGATGGCCAGAGGATGAACTAGAAAAATATGGACGTGGGATGATAGTGTTATGCCAGTTTTATACGCGAGACAAACTTGTCTGCCTTAAAAGCAAAATCAAAATAAAATATATATATATCAACAACCGAAATCTTAGATTTTTATTAGCTCCGAAGGCTTAATGGCCGTATCACGTTAAAACACCGGCTCTGGTACGATCGACGAAAGTTAAGCAACGTTGAGCCTGGTCATTAGCTAGAACAGTGACCGCTTGGAAAAACCAGGTGCCGTAAGCTTCGATATGTGATAGTGTAATGAATAACAGCTCGGAATTGGATATCGGGGAGTCGTTTTCAAATCCCAGTCAGGCGTGTTATATTTACTTTGTTATATTTACTTAGACGCAAATAACTTTGCGAAATGTATGGTTCCTACTTTGTTCCCCAGCTATGGGTTTATTAGTAGGACTGGTAACAATAAGTCATGCTTATCTCCAAAAAAAAAATATGGAAAATTGAAAACTCATGGACACAAGGCCGAGTGTATGAAAGCGATTTTTGGATCCATTTGTGAGTTCAATACCTGGCTATGGCAGTGGTGAACAAAATCTTGGAATGCTGAGTTAAAAGGATATAAGTGAGACATCTGGAAGAGGTATGGCACGTGAAACTAGAACAGTCTACTTCCATGGACGAAATAAATGGTTCAGTCCAGAATTCCAATCTCCTGAAGAAGACCGGAGCGTACAACGGCCGAAACGTCGTGAACATGACAATAAAGATGATGACAACAGTTCGAACAATGTCAATAATATAAATAAGACCGAAATAAATTCTTCTTTAAGGAAAGTGTCTAAATTTGAAATTTCTATCTCTTCAGCCGATATCCATTAAACTAGATGCAGATCCAATCGTACAGCCCCTGGTATGCCCAAGCAGTCACCAGTCTGGGTTCTGATCTGGCATTTCGTCTACAGTCACTTTCTCACAGACGAGCTGTGGCTTCCCGGTGTCTTTTCTACAAATATTTTCGTGGCAACTGCCCTGACGAGCAACTTTCAATAGTACCCCAACTGCATGAATTTAAGCGTGCGACTAGATTGGCATTTCGACTTTCACTGTCGAAACAGTTAAATGTAACCGCCCCTTCTACTCCAACAGTTTCTTCCCTCGCACTTTTCGACAGTAGAACTCCCTTCCTTCTACTTGCTTCCCTGGTATCTATAATCTTCAAATATTCAAATGTCATGTCAATCGACATCTTCTGATGCCTTGACCCTGATCCCCGTCCTTCCCTTTGTCTTTTCCGCAAATACCTCTCTTGCTCTCACTCTCTGTAACCCCATGCGTGCTAGTGGCTCTCCCAACTTGCTTGGGGTGAAATGCTTCAAAAAAGGTACTGCCCAGGCTTGACGTTGCTTAACTTCGGTGATCTACGGAAACCGGTGTTTCAACGTGATGAGGTCGAAAGCGCATGACTTTTTTAACCTCTTCAAAAAAACATACCTGTGTATAGCACGACACCCCTATTTTGTTGCGCAATATACTCGATATATTCGGTATGAGGTTGAGAAGACTTGAATTAGATCAATAAAAGACAGGAAGTTGTAGAGAGCCAGCACCCCTGACGTTCTGAAATGACTTGGAGGGAGACAAGGGATCAAAAATAGACGGGCGTCTGTTACCAAATGCAGGCATATTTCTAACAGTCTCAAGTCAATTTTGAAAACTAGGATTCATGTCAAATCATCGCCAGCAAATGGAATTTCTTATCTCCACTTTGCAGATTATTCTGGTATAGAAGGAATGAAGACTTAGTTTCAAGTGTTATGGTATTAGCAGTATCAATAGTAGCAGTTGGATGTTGTATTAAGGGTTCCGTTATGTTACTAGTCTATCAGACACACACAAGATAGTGCTTTCCCTATGAACCTGACCCAAGCTGCCTAATCTAAAAAAGCAACAGATTCCAGATGTGGGCACTGAAAAACCAGCAATAAATATATTTCTTATCTGCTAAATATTCAAGCTTGCTATTATATAGAGTGAACGGAGACTTTTGCGTGGTACTCCTCAGGGCAGCGGTTGTCGGGGTGAAGCTACAGGGGTAAGGAACGAGCAAGTTGCGAGTCCAGTGCAATTATGCGAGATTGTGTCTCGATTCAGAAAAAGTAACAGGTACAACGAATATCTCGCATTTCACAATCGAATTATTGTCTTACGTAAACAAAAAAAAAGTAATCTGTAAGTCGTGGAACGTAGTAAACCATATTACGCCATTAATATAAGTTGTACATGTATATTATAATATAGTGGTTTACGACTGATTTGGTTTTTTTTTTCGTGTTTTTTTATCGTATTTAACGATGAAATTGCCTGCCCACAATTTAGTAATCCCTGATAGATACTATTACGATGATTACTAGCTAAAAATCGATTTGAAACTCATTCCAGCTAAGTTGTGAATTATGGAATTTTTAGGATGAAGAGTTATCACTATTTACATTATCTGTCCTCTTACTATTGTGCTCAACTTTTTTTATTATGACATCAAAGGTTAGGACAACAGTCCGAGTGTACATAGTTTAAATATTAAACAATGCATTTATTAAATCATATCTTGTTCAGGAGTCACCATCGTGAACTCTTGGGTCACATTCTATTTAAATATCTCGCAAAAGTTTCACAAAAGATTTCAAGTAACGACAATATTCAAACAGTTTTTTTTCATTCCCCTTAGCTACGTGCTAACCACGGTTAGAAAGCCCAATCTGCCTTGCAATTTAACCCATGTTTGGGGGATATATTCATTCCATTACCAAGGATATTATTGCGAAGTTGAATGGCAATCGGTGTTCGAACTCGGCTCACCGATCACTGTCGGCGAGCACATTTTCTTTATTGAGATTTCTCGAATGAGAAGGCTTATAGAAGATAGTCGCTGGTTAAAATAAAAATGTGGCGTCTATTTCAAACACGAGTATCCACTATAATAACGTTTAAAGTAATAGAAAAGTCTGATTAGAAATAAATTCACTAATTCTGTATATATATATATATATATATATATATATATATATATATATATATATATATATATATAGAGAGAGAGAGAGATAGAGAGAGAGAGAGAGGAGATAGATAGATAGATAGATAGATAGATAGATAGATAGATAGATAGATTTAAGATTGAAGAATATAATAGTTCAAAAGTAAAGCAAATATTTTCATATAGTGCTGAATAATAAAAAAAATATTAAAATAACCCCTTGAAGAATGGACAATTTCAGGAAACTTCGAAGTGGGGAAAACAACATCAAAAATTGATATTTACAGTTAAGTAACTTTATCATACTATATTATATATATATATATATATATATGTGTATGTGTATGTGTGTGTGTGTGTCAAGTAGCTATATGTGTACACACACACATATATATATGTATATATCTATAGATAGTTGAACAGACATAGATATATATATTAGGTTGGTGCAAAAATAATGAAGCAATAATGTCGTTTTTTGACGTTAAAAAATAGGTCAAAAAACGACATTAGTACGTCATTATTTTTGCACCAACCTAATATTTAGGCAGCATATATTCATTCAAACATGTTTCGTTAAGTAATATAAACATGCTGTGTCTACTTATATTTATACTGATCCTTTCCAGTTCTATAATCAGTTTCTTGATGTTAAGATGAAATTCATCAAGGAAAGTTCCATAGCATTTTTCAATCCAAGTAGTTTTTACCTTTTTTAAGATCATCTTCAGGGGTAAATTACAGTGACAAACAAGCTATTGTAACTGTGATAAAATATCCATTCCGTTGCCATAGTGATTTTTTAAAATGCGCGTGAATGCGCTCAGTTATAACTATTTTTTAGAATTTTAAAATTTATCCGTTGAATTTTATACAAAACAAACGATTCAATAAAAGAGAGATGACCAGGAATTGGTAAAAATGTAAAATGACATTAGCATATGAATGTTATATGCACTTTAATATGTTGTTGCTATATTCGTAATATATTTTGTTGGATGTTGGTTGGTTTATTTTGATATAGAGAGCCTCGAGAATTTGTAGTTTTTGCTTATGTTGGTGTTGTCAACAAGTACTTTCCTGTATTGTGAAGGTGAAGAGGAATGTGTTTTTAGGTGCTATACAATAGAAATTGTATCCCATAAATGAAGTGTAACAGGTCTTGATAATGTTGTTGTCGTCAAGCCAACATATATACTTCACCTTTTGTTAAATATATCCCAAAGGTCATTTAAACTTATACACAATGTTGATATATATATATATATATATATATATATATATATATATATATATATATTAGTCGAAATTTATTGAAATTAAATCTAGTGATGTAAAAATAGAAATTTTAAGTTCTTTGTTATATAAATTCTATGTTTCTAACGAAAATCTAGCCGTGGTTGGCAACCAGTCTAGGAGGATGACAGCTTTGAATTCAAAACTCTATATAGTCCTTTCGGAATACATACGATGCAACCCTCGAAAGGAATATAAAGTTCACAATTAACTTCCGATTTGTCTTGACTGCGGTGGATGAGGTAGTTTATTTTGGTGCAGACATAATTTTTCGGCCAAGTAACCTCTCACCATCTTCAGGACGGTGCTGTAGTGGATATAAGTCTTACTTAATCTGACGCTGCTGTCATCTAATAATCGTGATTTCAGCCACTGGACCAGATCGTGAAATTCATATACTGCAGGAGGCAGAGGCATGAAACGACACCAGGGACGCAAACAGCATAATAATAATCAAACGCATACAAGATATCCTATATCAACCAAGATAATGAACACCTGAGGCTGTTTGGCTGAAAATGTCTGTCTGTTAATAAATATGAAATGTGAGAATATTAAATCGAATAAGTAAATGTATAGACGTCTCCGTTCTTATTCAAATCTGCATGGGCTTTTTTAATCATTTCACTCCATAAAAGGCGATAATGCCACTAAGTTGCATGGCGTTACTGTGAGGGAAAGACTTTAGAAGGAACCGGAAACCCGATCCTAAACAAGAAACAAGAGATAAACTTCTACTCATGTTCAAAAGTCAGAGAAGGAGTAAAACTTGTTAACATGGTCAAGAAGGAATAAAAAAATAAAAAAAAAAGATTAGAATTAAGTTGGTTGGGCTAAGATATTTCAAGACTAGGAACTATTTTATCAAACTGGTACTAATTTTGTGGCCCTTATGAAAGACCAGCGACTCTGTGGTGCCGTCTCCATTTACTTGTTCCGAAGGACAAATGAAAACTTCTCGGCCCACTCAAAGAAGTATTCAGATATAATTCTGGTGTTAGTTCATTTGATTAGATTCTGAGAAGTGGGTCAAGCCGAAAAACTTTCAACGCAAACTCATATTACAGCTTACCTGATACAGTACTATTTATAGGCTGTAAGTATAAGATGTCAGTATTTTTGTGATATTACAAATTGGATAGAATCTTTTTCTCATTGGGATTCATGAAAATTCCAAGAAACTTGGCACTCCAAGAAAGTCATGTATGCAAGTGAATGCATCTTAAGAGTTCGTATTCTTACACACCAATTTCATGAGAGGAACTTTCTTAAATCTTGAAAAAAAAATTTCTACAACTCGTAATCTTTACAATTCCTTCTCTTAGTGTCTTCTTTATGGCGAGTGAATTTTTCATCATTTTTGTCTGTCTTCCTCTTTTTACCATTCTTTTTTTTTCGCTTTGCTTTTTTGTTTTCTTTTTCTTCTTTTTTGTTTTCTTTTTCTTCTTTTTTTACATATTTCTTTCCCTTTTTCACTTTATTATTTCACTTCTTAATTTTCTTTTTTTCTTTCTTCTTGATCTTTCGATTCATATTCTTCTTTTTCTTCTTCTGCTTCATTTCATCATTTCTACTTCTTGATTTCTTTTCTTTCTTCCTCTTTTTCTTCTTGTTATTTTTCATTTTTTTCTTTTTCTGCTCCCGAAATTTCTTCCTCTTTGTTTTCATTTCATCATTCCCCCCGTCCATCTTGATTTCTTTTCTGTTTTCTCTACTTGTTCAACTTGTCTCCGTTCTTTTTTTTTCTCTTGTTTTGCCTTTTCTTATCACGATGATGATGATGATGATGGTGGTAGTTGTGGTGGTGGTGGTGGTGGTGGTGGTTCTTCTTCTTCTTCTTCTTCTTCTTCTTCTTCTTGATCATTTTTTACTCTCCTTTTTCTGATCACTACCCTCCTTCTTCATTTCATTATTCCCCATTCTTGATTTCTTTTTTCTTTACTTGTTTTTTTTTTACTTCTCCTTGTCTTCGTTCTTTTTTCTGGTTCTTTTTCTTATCACGATTCTTCTTCTTCTTCTTCTTCTTCTTCTTCTTCTTTAGGCTACTTGATTGTTTTCTCTTTTAATTTTCTCCTTTTCTACTTCTTCTTCTTCTTCTTCTTCTTAGTTGTTTTCTCTTTTTATTTTCTCCTTTTCTATTCCCGATTCTTCTTCTTCTTCTTCTTCTTGATTGTTTTCTCTTTTTATTTTCTCCTTTTCTATTCCCGATTCTTCTTCTTCTTCTTCTTCTTCTTCTTGATTGTTTTCTCTTTTTATTTTCTCCTTTTCTATTCCCGATTCTTCTTCTTCTTCTTCTTCTTCTTCTTCTTTTTAAGGCTTCTTGATTGTTTTCTCTTTTTATTTTCTCCTTTTCTACTTCCGATTCTTCTTCTTCTTCTTTTTCTTCTTCTCCTTTTTCTTCTTCTTCTTTTTCTTTTTCTTCTTCCTGAGGCTTCTTGATTGTTTTCTCTTTTTATTTTCTCCTTTTCTACTCCCGATTCTTCTTTTTCTTCTTCTTCTTCTTCTTCTTCTTGATTGTTTTCTCTTTTCATTTTCTCCTTTTCTACTTCCGATTTTTCTTATCTTCTCTCTTTCTTTATTTCTTTCTTTCTTTATTTATTTCTTCTTCACGTGGTTTCTCTTCATTTTTCTTGCTGACTTTACCCATTTTCTCTTCCAATATACCAATATTCACCCAACAAAGAACCAATTATAACTGTCCAATACTTACCTGTCCCAGACAGAGCAAATGCTACTAGACTCAAATATAAAACCTACCCCCGAGCTATGTAAATGTTCATTGACTCAAATATTTTTATCTGCCCTATTCCTTCAGGATATAGCCGATGATGGCTCTCCGCAAATTATTCCCTTTATTGTCTGGGAAATGCCATAACTTAATGTAAAAATAATATCGTGGTTTGCCTTCTGTACTGTTTTGAATTCAGAGTAGTTCTACTCGAAGTGTTTGCCACTCAAGGCTAGAGCGACCACCCTTACTTGTTATTTAATCTATAGCTAGCTTAGGCGAGAATAGATTTAGTCACACAATCCATGCCAACATTCAGATACTCGACTTTTAATAATACATCAAGTGTCGGCGTCGTAAAACCAACGTTCGCAACTAATTTTCTTGGTTTAATTAATGTCAATTTTTTTCTTAGTTCCAATGGATATTTTTCAGGAAATAATTCGGTCAAGAATCATATAATTCCACGTATTCCTTCGTTTCTTAGTCAGCCAGTTAGAGAACCGATGTTTTACCTGATACGGCCTAAAGCCGAATAATGAACTGAGGAGAGCGAGCAGTGTATAATGAAACAATATAGCTTTTCTCTCCGAAGATTGTCCCTTCCGTACTACCTGTGATTTCATAGTCCCCTATAAACTTCCTACAATGTTATAGTTTAATCTAACCGTATAATTATCATATGGTAGTATAAAATAACATAGTCACTTTAATTGTGCTTATACATTCCTTGGTTGCTTAATTGGCACATACGTACGTTACGCCATGCCAATACCTCATAAATAATGGACTATTCCGTTTTGATCGCGTGAGAAGACAGAAAAGACATATATGAACACTGGTTTCAGTGAAAAAACGAACGAAAGAAAAAGGTGGCGATAACGCCCAAATTTGTTTAACGTCTACTTCTTTTCCTAATCCTCCTCCTCCTCCTTCTTCATCTTCTTATTATTCTTATTATCATTGATTGCTTTTCCTTTTCTTCTTTTTTCTGCTCCTGATTATCCTTCCTCTTTTTCTTCTTCTTCTTCTTCTTCTTCATCATTCTACTTTTTGATTCTTTTCTTTTCTTCTTTTTTCTGCTCCCGATTATCCCTGCTCTTTTTCTTCTTCTTCTACTTTTTCTTCTTCTTCATCATTCTATTTTTTGATTCTTTTCTTTTCTTCTTTTTTGTGCTCCCGATTATCCTTCCTCTTTGTCTTCTTCTTCGTCTTCATTATTCTACTTTTTGATTCTTTTCTTTTCTTCTTTTTTCTGCTCCCGATTATCCTTCCTCTTTTTCTTCTTCTTCGTCTTCATCATTCTACTTTTTGATTCTTTTCTTCTTTTTTCTGCTCCCTATTATCCTTCCTCTTTTTCTTCTTCTTCTACTTTTTCTTCTTCTTCTTCATCATTCTACTTTTTGATTCTTTTCTTTTCTTCTTTTTTCTGCTCCCGATTATCCTTCCTCTTTTCTTCTTCTTCATCATTCTACTTTTTGATTATTTTCTGTTCTTCTTTTTTCTGCTCCCGATTCTTCTTCTTCTTCTTCGTTAGCATTCTAAATTTTGATTGTTTTCTTATGGCATTTCTTCTTTTTCTTCTCCCGATTCTTCTCCTTCTTCTCCTTATAATTCGTCATCATTCTACTAGGAAAGAGGGAAAAGAAATAAAAAAGTGAGAAAACGAACGAAATAAAGATATACAGTTGGCAAAGGCACTCTCATTTGTTTAACGTCTGCTTCAATGGAATGGAAAAGAAACTTGTAAAATTAAATTCCTAACTCGATAGTTATGCCGATTATACAACTATTTACTACTGTCTCAATACTGAGTCTCATCAGTCCGATATGTTCAAATTGGCAGCTGACCTAAAAAATGACCTACAATCTGTTGTTAACTGTGGCAAGGAATAGTTTGTTAATTTTAAAGATTCCAAAAGGAAACTGGCTTCTGTCAATTATCTCAGAGACTCCTTTTTGCTTTCCACCAGCATGGCTGATGCTAACCTCAAATTGAGTGACTCGTTGTGCTTTCTCGAGTTACCATTTTCCGCTAACATGAAGTGGAAAGATTATATTGAATCAATTCCTAGGTCTGCTACTAGAAAAATTAGTTCACTATGTTGGGATAGACAGTTTTTCTTACCAGAATCTACCTTCATTTATAAGTCTACCATTCGTCCATGCATTGAATATTGCTACCACATTTGTTCCTGCTATCCATTTAGAGATTCTTGATAAAATCCAAAGAATCGTTAATGATAATGGTCTTCACCTGGCATCTCGCCTTAAATCACTTTCCCATCGCCGTAATGTAGCTTCCCTGTGCCTTTTCTATAAATACTTCCGTGTCAATTGTCGAACTTTCCTCTATGGTACGTAGACGTTATGAGTTTAAGCTCATTTCTTGATTGGTGGTAAATTCTCGTCATTTTTCATTTGGAATGATTATATGTAACCGCAAGTTCTATGCTAACAGTTTCTTCAATCACATTTCTCGCTTGTGGAACTCTATTTCGACTTCCCAGTCTACTTTGATCTTCAAAAGTTTTTATGTAATGTCAATCGATATTTTCTCTCTTCCTAATTATTATTATTATTATTATTATTATTATTATTATTATTATTATTATTATTATTATTGTCTTGGTGGCTGTATTGCCTTACTCAGGGTGAAATGATTTTTAAAAAGACAGAAATCAGAGCATTAAAGAAAAACACCAATAAAAGGTATTTTAGCTATGATGATTGGTTAACGGAAATATGACGTCATTCTGCCATGGTATTTTCCTTATATTTCCCGCTCTGATATAAGGATCATTATGATTGATTCAGTTAGTGCATTTTTCGCCGCTGTGTATTGTTCGTGGTGACATTCAAGGCAAAATAGTGCAATGGCTTGCCGGTTGCTTTTGCATTGGGGATGATGAAGTTACGCAGTCCCTCCTCTCAGAAGTTCCTCCGCCCACAGGTAAAGCCGTTGACCTCTGAGGCGCAGTTCCTACGCCAAGGCTAGCGACTGACTGATGGCGGCTTGGGACAGGTGGTTTGGGGAGAGACCTTCCCTTCATTGGTCGGGTCGGGAAACCCTCCCGAGTCCCCTCATACATTTTAGCCGCCAGGTCGATGCAGTTAACCAGGATATGACCGTCTCAGTGCCCATGCGACCCCTTGGAGCCAAGTGTGAGAGTTGGATGCAGGCCGTGGACCAGTACAGTTCCGCATCCTAATTCACCTGAGTAAAGCAAGGTTGACCACTTCGCTGCAAAAGTACTACCACTGACGATACACACCATACACCTATCTTTCTTTTACACTGTGGATTAAAAACAGTTTTTATTATTATTAACAAAATGATACTGGAATACAAGCATAAAACAGCTTACAGCCATATCACGTTAAAGCACCGGTTCTCGTACGATCATTGAAGTTAAGCAACGCCGAACCTAGTTAGGGCCATTATGGGCGACCTTTTGGGAATACCAAATTCTGTAAGCTTGGATATGCGAATGATTTAATGGATAACGGCTTAGATTTGGAAAGTGTTCCAGTTTGTTTTGTTTTATTTATTTACGCGCAAATACCCTTACGAAATGTACGAGTCCACATATTCTCCCGACTCCCAGCTAATGATTAATTGGTAGGATTTGAATCAGTAATTCATTATTAGTTCCGCCTCAAAAAATCTTACAATCTAAAAATATTTTCCGGCTTTAAATAACTTGCAATAATCTAATAAGCCGTAAAAAACAATCAATATATGTACTTGTATGCATATAACGGACGTACAATCATATGCTTATGAAGAAGGCTTATATTGCATATCCCGGATCATAGCAATATGGTGATGTTTTTTATAAAAACCAGCACATTACCTTGCAAGTGGATCCCAGTTAGAAATACGTACAGGTCGGGTAACTTATAAGAATATTAAAAATAACATATTCTATGTATGGCAATGTTCTTAGTCCTCTTCCATCTACTCTTCTTGAAACCTTCCACATTATCCAAGATGTTATTCTACCATTTAAAAATAAAAACAAACTACAATCTTATTATTTAATATTGTCATCAATTGCCTGGTGGCATTCTGCTAAATCTCATCAACAATATGTATTCTCCCGTTCAAGAGCGAATTCAGCTCAGAAAAAGATCAGCAGGAAGTCAAACATGAACTGTACGGGATCTGACAGATTTAAATAATGTGATATTTTACCTAAAATTAAAAATAAGTAATGTACGAGACGTCATTGTAAATATGTTTGTCGCACAGAAAACGAGCACACTTAATGGCGTCTCACTGATAATTAGGTAACACCATACACGCATGCGCATTGGGACGGATCACTCTGATTGGTTGCCAAGTTACATCAGCATTCAAAATAGCAGGATGATTTACGGACGGACATATCAACGCGAACACATTTATTATAGACGGAAAAGGAATCTGAAAAATCACCGTGAAAAGAACTCATAATTGATGAACACGTCAAATATTTCAGAAGGGGTTTCTCTCTTTATATACTCAGTTACACTACACCTGTTTGTATCGTTTCACTCTTTTTTTATCTGAAAAAAGCTGTACAAAACAATGCCTGCGTGGATACAATGCGGCAAACTCCATGAGCACTGAAATATACTTGCTCATTAGAGCCTTTTATTGATCTTCTTTTGAAGGTATCAGTAAAAGTAGTTTAGTATGTGAAGATAATTAATATATATATATATATATATATATATATGTATATATATATATATATATATATATATATATATATGTATATATATATATATATATATGTATATATATATATATGTGTGTGTGTTATGAATTAACTGATTTAAAATATTGTTTTTCGCTACACAGTTCTAACCATGTTTAAAAAATAGAAGCTAAAAGCTTCGAATTTAATTTTGTAATTTCGCTTGAGGATGAAATGGAACTAATGTCTTTAATTTAATTACAAAATTAAATGCGAAGCTTTTAGCTTCCATTTTTGAAACATAGTTAGAACTGTGTAGCGAAAAAAACATTTTAAATCAGTTAATTTATAATATTAATGCTCAATTTACATTGAGCACTATTTTGTAAAAATAAAAATATCTATAAGAACACTGGATTATATATCTTACTGTTCTTTATATATATATATATATATATATATATATATATATATATATATATATATATATCATGTTGAGACAGCTGCATGTGAGCAGGCATAGATAGATAGATAGATAGATAGATAGATAGATAGATAGATAGATTAGTATTAACATGTTGAGACAGATACATGTGAGCAGACATAGACAAATAGAAAAAAAAACAGATAGATATGCGGGAGCTATTGACTATACCAATAATTTTATAATATGAACAATGAATCGAATAGACAGGTTTGAGTTAACTATAGTCTTTTCATCACAGAAATTCAGATAAAAAATAGCACAAAATTATCCGTATAATTTGGTAATAATAATAATAATAATAATAATAATAATACGTATTATTGTTATTGCTATTGGTGTACATATGTCATTATAGAATTATCCGATTGGACTTCATATGTTTCGATTTCAGCATCGCATTGTTGCCGCTCGCTGCTCTCTCACTTATTAGTAGTAATAACCATAATAATAATAATAAACTATCAAAATACTAGGATCTTGAAATGGAAATATAAAAAATGTAGCACATGAGGGAATCAATATTTCCAGTTGGATTTGTAATGATTGGAAAAGTTTCCGATAAACTCATTGAGGGGATTCCTCGTCAGCCCATGCCTTAAATAAATACAAGAAAAAGTACTCACAAGTAGAACTCAAACCTTATGAAGTGCCTTAGCTATGTAAAATGTGTGATCTTAGGGGTTTTTTAACAAAAATGGTGAGAAGAGAATGTCATGAAGCCATTTCTGACCTTAGATCTCTGGTTGCAACTCGGAAGGAAATGTGCATACATCAGAAATGTAGTAGTAGCAGCAGCAGCAGTAGTAGTAGTAGTAGTAGTAGTAGAAGTAGTAGTAGTAACTACAAAACCAATAATAATAATTCATGTGCCTTGTATATCCTTATCAGTATAGGTGTCATGATGTGTATATTCGGCTTAGTACATTTCTACCCCAGCGTCACTTTTTCAGGTTACAGCTCTCACAACCAATAATAATAATAATAATAATAATAATAATAATAATAATAATTCAATTTCTATAAAATTAAATGAATTAATGAAAATGGGGAAAAAATAAGCTCAAGTTTCCTTTCCCCTAGAACTGAATTTATCTGTCAACACGCATGCGCATTCATCTAATGTCACTAGGCCATGCACATACTGCGTTTATTTTCTCACAAATGTGCGCATATATTTCTCAACTTTTACAGTACACACAATATAGGTCGACAAATACACTGTACAGATAAGGACCTTTTCATTAGCGTGCACTTTTAACAGCAGATTGTTTGGGCTCTTTTCTACTGATCTCAAAATAAGATAATCATTTCCCTCTTTATACAGTGTGCAGCAGAAGTACCGCCCACATATAATTCTCACGAATACCTTACACATAATGTTAAGACTTTAGTGGCAGTGCTGTCTTCCTTTAGCTAATGGTGGGAGGAACTTCCGGTTGTTATAAGTGGGAGGTATTTCTGCAGCACCCTGTATTTAACTATCCGGCAAAGATAATACCATCAAATGAGTAATTTCTGATTATGATTACCTTCTAGATTAACATTTTTTTAACGAGATAACAAGAATTGTTAGGAAATTTTAAGGATTTTTTTTTCTTTTTAATGTATTAATCCTAATTATCAGGATTCATCATTGGCGGGCGCCATCTTTAAATATGCATATGAAAACCGCGTTGATGGTATAGACAGAAAGAAAACTTGCACAAACTGAACTAGGTAATGAAGGAGAAATGACAACCAATTAATTGTAAACAGGAAGTACAGTTACCAGCAAGAGATAACAGCCCAAGACGCAAGCTAAGAAAAAAAATCAAGCAAGTACAGAAATATATATAGTTTGGTTGACTTACCATCTTGGACTCATCTTGTACTTGCTTACCATCTGGCGGTATAAGGGTTCATAATTTACAAACTATAGCTACCAACCAACTGATGGTTTCGTGAAAGCGAATGATACTGGCACTGGTAACTGTCCAATGGAAATTTTACCTATTATGTATTAAAGCTCTGCCATTTTTTATGGCATTAAGCACTCTTTTGCGCAATCTAAGTCAAACTCTTTTGGGAACTGCTTATCCTTATCTCTAATTCTAAATGCTCTGACGGGAGTGATTTCAGTGGCCCAGTATTGTAAAGCACTTTTTTGCTTGAAGCAGTAATCTCCTCTAAAGTCGTGCTATTGTTTTGCTACACTGTGAAGCTTTTAGTTCTTTCTTTTTTTTTATTTTGGCCAGACAGTTTACACTCCCACTGTCGAGTTTGGTTGGTTTACCATCTTGGACTCATCCGGTGATATAAGGGTTCCTTACATTTTACAAAGTACAGCTACCGACCGCCTGGTGATTGCGTGAAAGTGCATTAAACTAGCAGTCGTGGCCGATCACTGCCTACTTGAAATTTGAGTTATATATATATATATATATATATATATATATATATATATATATATAATTTTGTATGTATGTATGTATTGTGTAATCCCTCTTTTATACAATTTTCATTAAAAAACAACTGACAAGGTACAGCGGATATATATATATATATATATATATATATATATATATATATATAAGTTTCGTTAAAAATAACTAACAAGGTACTACAGTCAAGTTTTTTATTCAATTGTTCTTGTGTTTTCTGGACATAAAAGAAGAAAATTATAAAAACACAAGAAAAATAAAGTAAAAAACTTAACCCCAGGACCTTGTCAGTTGTTTTTAACGAAACTTATATATATATATATATATATGAATTATTTTAACAGATGACGAAAAATGTAACTTGAAATCTGAAGTAGCAGTGAAATAACAGAATATGCCCTCCTAAAGCTAAACATGATATTAAAAAACAAAATAATTCCGTTAGAAGCAAAGAACGTGTGTAGAAATATAATATCAATTAGCCTACATGTCAGCGAATTCTAGACAATTCTCTCACGAGTTGACTTGAGGTAAAATAAATTTGATTCTACAGAAGGATACTGAGAATGAACGAAGCATGTGAGCAACTAAAACTAAATAAGAAAAAAACACTTGTACTTAGAGTTAGTAGAAGACAGTTGGAATTCCTGGAACGCATAATAAAGAAAGAGGACTTGGAGAATTTGGCACTCACAGGACATGTTTATTGCATGGGTGACAGAACAAAACTGGGAGAAATGATAAACGATAAATTTTACTAAGAGATACAAAATTTAGAAATTTGTGGAGTGCTATATTAGCCGACGTCCTGAACGAACACGGCACATAGAAGAAGAAGGCCACAACAGTCAGACAGGCAAGCTTATTTCCACGAATGATTGCCTCTGGTAATCTTTGAAACAGTCCGGCCGTTTCGGACAGGAATTTCGGACGCCCTGGAATCTATTCGATGTCTAAATGTGATCATTTGAAGACCAACAATGCTGAACGCCTCCAACGAGACAGACACAAACAGGAAACGATATTTAAGAAGTTCACGCTCGATAAATCATTATCATAGAATATTTAAGCGTTGATTTGTGTAAAATGAATCCAGCTCTCTCATCTTAAAAGCGGACAGGTTTACGAAAGGTTCGCCAAACAATGAAAGATTCTAAGAAACTATGAAATATTTGGTGCATGCGCGGTAAAAAGAAAGTAAAATGAAAATAAGAAAAAAATTCTACTGTAATTTAAGAACAGGTCATCTCGGCCACTAAGAAAGTTTGTACGCTGTCTATCTCCATAGCAACGTTTAGCAACAACAACAACATCATATCTGTTGGCTTTTGTCTTCATCAAATCTTGCAGTTGTGTTATTTGCTTTGCCTTAATATCAAATGCAAACTCCATCTCTCCTTTGCCCTCCTCTCTCATCCTATCTCATTCTCTCTCACTATATATATATATATATATATATATATATATATATATATATATATATATATATATATATATTCTTTTACCTTCACTTACTACCATCTCCTCTTTAACTCATATCACAACTCATTCATCATAACGATTTTAAGAGTAAATCTCCAACTTAAGAGGTTCTTTTATTGCATGAATTCACGCTCTCTCATTTCCCTTTCTCTCTCACACACACACACTTTCCCATATATATATATACATAAATACATACATATATATATATATGGTGAGGGTAAATGAATATGTGTGTTGAAAAAGATCTCATCTTCACAAAAACACGATTCGGATGTTTGATCATGGAAATACTGATTTGGTCGAAAGTATCCCATCAACCCCATGTGTTTGTATATATATATATATATATATAGAGAGAGAGAGAGAGGGAGAGAGAGAGGAAGTGAGACAAACAGACAGAGACTGGGAGCGATGGAAAGAAATAAAACTATTATTGATCACGCCATATAATGCAATCTCTCCCAGAAACTATAACTAATATCCTGTTCAGCGTAGTTGCAACAAAAAAACCTAAAACACAGGTTGGCTCTCTGGTTGTTGAATGAACACAAATGTGCCTGAGTAGGCGTCTGCAACAGGAATGGGCTAACCATCCTTTCTGAATGGTTTGCTTGAAAACGCGTAGTCAGTCATCATATATATATATATATATATATATATATATATATATATATATATATATATATATATATATTAATCATTTCACACCAACAAGGCGATAAGGCCACTAAGACGCATGGGATAAGAAGGAGTAGGAAGAGAATGAGAAACATTTAGAAGACACCAGAAAGCCTCTCCTAAACAAGGAACAAGAGATAAATTTCTACTCCTATTCAATTGATATAGAAGGAATATTTGGTTCATACGAGAAAAAGTCAAAAATTTGTGGATAATTTTTGACTATTAATTACTGTGGAAAGGGTCGTAAGGGTTTACATTTTCACTGAAAAACGAAAATTTATTAAATCATAGAGATGAGTTAACTTTTTTTTGTCGACATCAACAAATTTTCGCCTTAAATAACTATTTTTTTTTTAATTTCATAGTCTATAACCAATTTCAATTAAAGCAATAGATTTGAAAACTTAATCCAATCATAAGATAAAAATAAACTTTATGAAGTCGTCACAAAACAACTTGTAATACAATACGACGTATTTTTATAAACAAACAACCCTTATATATATATATATATATATATATATATATATATATATATATATATATATATATAAGTGAACATAGAAGTCAACACTTAGAGGCAACAGTCTGTTTCATGCTAGACGCAATCGTCAGGCCAACTGACAATGGCGTCTAGCATGAAACAGATTGTTGCCTCTAAGTCTTGACTTCTATGTTGACTTTTATATTTACACACGCTCTATCTCTGATATTGAGCACTTTATCCCATAAATATAGCACATCTTAAGACTACATTTCTTCATATATATATATATATATATATATATATATATATATATATATGTATATTATGTATTTATTTTAGGATATTAAAATGCGTTAAGAATCGCTACATAATTGCAATTATGTTTCAACACTACAAATGTGACTCCTCGGGCGATGTTAACAGCAATATATTTTATATAGTACAATGACCAATAGTATATATTTATAGTAAAATGATTAGCGAGGAGTGACAGAACCTGTGGAACTCCTGCCCAAACAATAAACTATTCAAAATTAAATCAATCAAAGAAGAATATAATCAGAAACGCCAAACTAGAAGACAAGTGATTATGTCCAGGTTCTATATTAGACATACTACCATAACCCATTAATGTTTCCTAAAAAAGGAAAATTCTCCGGTATGTGTGGCATGCCAAGAACCATTCACCGTTAAAAAAAAAAAAAAAAAACACTGACAAACTGGAACAATTTTATTTTCAATCTGCTTAAAATACTTCCAAACAACAAATTTACGTCCTGGGTATGACGTTAAACTACATCCGCGTCCTGGGTATGATGATAAACTACATCCACGTCCTGGGTACGGCGATAAACTGCATCCAACAGCAAGGTCTCAGATAATGTTTTCAGAAAAATAATGTGGCCAGCTCTAAGTTTTTGAAACAATAATGTTGCCAGCTCTGTTTTTGAAACAATAATGTTGCCTGCTATACGTTTTTTTGCAAAAAAGTAATGTTGCCAGCTATGCGTTTTTTTGAAAAAAAAGTAACTTTGCCAGCTATACGTTTTTTTTTTGTAAAAAAGTAATGTTGCCAGCGATACGTTTTTTTGTAAATAAAATTAATGTTGCCAGCTATACGTTTTTTTGTAAAGGAATAATGTTGCCAGCTATACATTTTTTATTCCATACAAAATAGGCATTTAAAATTCGTATAAACTGGATGTGGCATTAAATAACCCACAGTGGTTGATATGCCATAAAACCCAAACAAACAAACAAACAAACAACAAATTTAATAGAGCTTTTTCAAAATATTGATTCATTTTACATATTCTGGTGTCTAAAATAGATTAAAATGATTTTTAAAATACATAATTAAAACAAAAAATGTAACCATAATCATGTAAAATAATTTTTTTTTAATGTTTAAATACAAGATTTTATTTTGGAAATTATTAAATTTCAGCATCCATTGAGGTTAATATGCGATGAAAAAAAATCAAACCAAACCAAACTAAACTTGTGAATATGATTCTAACTATATGCCCCAAGTCGCAACTAGAACTAAGCTAGTGTAATATAAAATTTTGAATAGGACAGAGAGATTGAATACACTGTCTTTTAGTTATGTGCCATGCGTGATACACGCTTAGGCGATCATGTATCTTTCGATACATGACTGACGAGGCAGATATTTTTCCCCGCAGTAGGTTGCCATTTCTCTCTGCAGTAAACCAGTTGCCATCCAAGTCTATACAACCTGGTCTGTCCTACTATTTCCCCATAACTGAGAGGGAGAAAAGGAGGATTTATTTACCAACGCTATTAGCACGTAAAGTGAACGTAATGGGTTCGACTGGAATTCGAACTCGGCTCTCCGATTCCTTAATTCAAGCCGCTATCCAATTTTTCACCGTGTTTCCACGAATACACTATACAGTAGTAATTATCAGCAACATCAACATGTTAGGCATTTCTCCACATCGTTCGCCCACACATTCAAAATTTTTTAGAATCAATATTTAACTTGCCTATATTACGTTAGATATATCGAGACACGTTCTTATAGATTCTTGTTAAAAGTGTGTCAGTGGGAGTGTGTTTTAAACTTGTCTATCTGTTTCTATCTTTATATGCGTGTATGTACAGATAGAGATGGCAGAGAGAATTCGCATATGGCACCCTTCTAAATTCGCATGCCTTTAAAATAAAAGACGTTCTTAAAAAAGCAAGACTATCGCATTGTTCGCCATGAATAAACGCATGATTTTTTTTTTCTGTGCGATTTGCGGCCAAAGAAAGATAGGTTGGTCGACGAAGATATATATCACATAACGCTGTGTTTACCATAGGTAACTCGTCACGTTGACTTGCTCGCTTACAGAGTGCCTCCGGTTGTAAGCATATTATTTAGAGTAAGGTGCACATACGCACCCACATACATACACATACAGAGAGAGGTAAAGACAGATTCAGGCAAATATACGCGCCTGCACACACACGAACAACATCCAATACATAGAAGAACTGTTTCATTTAAGTAATCTTATCATTTTCGAGACTGTCTAAATTGATGACGCCGCGCAGAGAATTCCTGGCGGTAATTTTTGACCAGTTCGTTCCGGTCATCTGACCCGGAGTCTAAACTCAAAAACTTTAAGATGCGTCCAATTTAGGAAAAAAACTACGTAACTTCAATGCATTTCCAATTCAAAGAAATCCCGAAGGCGTTTTTTTTTTTAAAGTAATCAACTGACTTTTATTTTGCTAAACAAAATATAAAATGAAGTTAATACTGAGAAATAACATCGCTAACTCACTTTTTAACTGTCAAATTATATTTTCAGCACGTTCTCTCTCTCTCTCTCTCTCTCGCTTCTCTCTCTCTCTCTCTCTCTCTCTCTGTTTCTCTCTCTATAGATAGATAGATAGATAGATAGATAGATAGATAGATAGATAGATAGATAGAGTAAATGAGATAACAATATATATTTTTGTATATGAAGAACAATATTGGGAAAAATGTGTGACAAAGTGTAAAAAGTTTACTTGAGACGCATTTCGTCCTTTAGGACTTCAGTTCATAATCTCTCTCCCCCCGCTCTCTCTCTCTCTCTCTCTCCTTCCCTATATATATATATATATATATATATATATATATATATATATATACACACATACACAGACACACATATATATATATATATATATATATATATATATATATATATATATAATATGATAAAAATAGAGTTTTAAAGTGTGCTATATTTATGTGTGAAAGTGCTCGATATCAAGGATAGAACGCAAATAAATACAAAAGTGAACATTGAGATCAATACCCAGCGACGACAGTCTGTCTCATGATTGCCTTTAAACATGAAACAGACTATCGCCGTTTGGTGTTGATCTCAATGTCAACTTATATATATATATATATATATATATATATATATATATATATATATATAATTGACCTCAAGCAAGTTGATAATGACACTACGATACAATGCGCTATTGGGAGTGTGAAAAGAATGAAAAGACTTTAGAAAGGACCAGAAACCCAACCCTAAATAAGGAACAAAGTGTAAACCTCTACTCCAGTTAAAATAAAAACGGAAGATAGTCGAACCAATCTCTACTTCCGGTTCAAAAGATCGGGAAAGAATGTGAATCAGACGATAGGCGAACCTATTTACTCCTATTGAGGAGAAAAATAAATAAATAGTAATTAATTTTTTTGGTTCAAGCGGAGACGTTAAAAGTATAGAATTGAAGTAGCCGTTAGAAGGAACCAGAATATATATGTGTGTGTGTGTGTTTTCGTTTATGTATTCACACGTCATGTACCGTGGTCCTCGTATATAAGCAGGGAAGTGCACGTTCATCTTCACAGGCTTTACTGGGAAGGCCATGCCTTTCCTGTTCGATACAATAGAAAACTCAAAACTAGTGCTGACTCTACGGCACTTTACACCTGCAAAAAAAGCGAATCAAGGACGGTTTAAAAGACTATCTTATCACCTGTCATATAGATGATCCTGCTATTTGTGATCGAAAGAACATGTAACGAGTGCAGCTAGGTAATGATAAATCGTCGATCCAGTAATTTAAATGTGTTTGCTTCTCCAGTGCTGGCTTCGTTAGTCATAATAATAGGCCCTTCACAAATTTGTACTATGCCCCATGTAATTAGCATCTAGGGTTTGTTAGAAAATCTACAGAAACCGTTCCGGTCTCATCCGTCATATGAAAACTCACGAGCAAGCAGAACAGAATTTACAAAACAGGCCAAGCACTGTACAAAAAAAAACTTAATATGGCATATCTGCAACTATCCTTGTAAGTCAAGATCAGTTGTCGTTCTCACGAGAACCAGAAACATTCATCAACCTTGTTCGTCATACTCGTTCTACGAGCCGACAGCTATCACACACACACACACAAACACATTATAATTATTTTCTATTTTAAAAAAATATGGCTCCATCGCTACTCGGGAATTACCATGTTTCAAAACAGAAACTAAAATTTAAAATTTAATTATAAAATTAAATTTAAAATCTATAGCTCCGTTCCATTCTCAAGCGATATTTTGGAATAAACTATTAGCAAATTTACTTCATTTATGAGCACAGATAATCTTAATATTTGAAATTGTTAAGGCTACCGAAAATTCCATTATTTTGATAAGGGATAGTTGGGTTTTAATATCCCTAGACAACTTATGTATCAAATACAATTTACTTTTAAAATCATATTAAGTTTAGGTCGAATAGGAGCGCCTACTCACAAACAATGACATCCGTTTTTCGTGTGTTGTCTGGGTAAAAAAAAATGATTAAAAGTTTTTGACATTTTTATTTCGCAGCTTAATTCATAATTTTATACACAAAGATGGTCTACTGTTTTGTATATATATATATATATGTGTGTGTGTGTGTGTGTGTGTGTGTGTGTGTGTGTATGTATGTATGTATGTATATATAAATAAAAAGAAGGAACAGTAAGATATATAATCGGGTGTTCTTATAGATATTTTTTTTTATTTTATTTTTTTTTTAAATCCAGACGAAATGCATTCAACGGATGTCAGATTTCATTGAAAAATACATCCCTACCCCCTACCAAAACGTAACTAATAACGGATACATCAAATTACAGACATAATGAACACCCAGACACCGCTTGTCTAGTTGAAGTAGATTTATCTGTAACCTTGGAAACGTGAATTATGATTTTAGCTGTGTCTTCAAAACCCAGTAATTTTAAAAAGTTACTCCAAAATTCGCTTGAGGATGAAATGGAACTAATGTCTTGAATTTAATTACAAAATTAAATTCGTGGCTTTTAGCTTCCATTTTTGAAACATGGTTAGAACAGTGTAGGGAAAAAACCATATTTCAAATAAATCAATTTATAATATATATATATATATATATATATTTCAAATAAATCAATTTATAATATATATATATATATATATATATATATATATATATATATATATATATATATATACGTGGGGTGTGGAGAAAATGGTATAAAATGTTTATATGCGAGAACAATTTTAGGAAATTTAATGACAAAGTGGAAAAGTTTTCTCGTGTGACGCGTTTCATCCGTTAGGACTTCATCAAATAAAATGAATGTTTGCATCGATATAATTATCATTACGCACGAGGGAGAGGAGACGCTGAAAAATTTAAACTTTTTTTTTCCTATAATATGTTTTGATACGTAGTCTATCCAATTTCATTCACTTTCTTTATCTTTTTGCTTATATTTTTATCGCGTTTCTCATTAAGTATCCCATATTGTGATATTAGGTTGGTGCAAAAATAATGTCGTTTTTCTTTTGAAGTTGAACGTCAAAAACGACATTATTTTTGCACTAACCTAATAAAAGAAGTCCTGCCATAATATGCGAAATGTTGTAAGAACTTAAACACAAAACTATTAATAACTTTCTAATCACTCTCGTCTTAGTAAGTTGCTTTCGCTCTTCGTTAGATTACAGATACATATCCAACTATTTAAGCCATAGTTGGGGGAGATGTATACATATATTTACAAAGGGTATTAATGCGTAAGTGAGGTGTTGTTAAGTAGTAGTAGTAGTAATTCTAAGCTGTTTTGTATACGGATAGTAATAATTCTATTTTTGGGTGCTTTCAAAACGTTCCAAAAACATCTTTGTACTCGTTTTAAGGAAAGTGATGTTGAAAAATTTAAATTTAAACTTACCATTGTGTTTTTTTTCTTTTTGAAACGAGACAAAAAGTGTTGGAACTGGATTGAAGGAATTGATACAACATATATACATCTTTGAAGTCAAACCGCCTGAGAAATGTCTAAAAATAATCTAAAAACAACGAACCCCATTGAAAATGGCTCAGTATTGACAGTTTCTACAAACTTCGTTCTTATAAGAGAAAAACTTTAAGAGCACTTGAAAAAGTGAATAACAAAAGTTTTTAAATTTTCCTTGTGTCACATTCTCACAGACACAAACTATTATTATTATTATTTCCTTGGATTTCTGTTGTATATATATTTCCTTCCGGGTCCCAACCAGAGACTTAAGGTCAAAAATGGCTTCATGACATTTTCCACTGATCATTTTTATAAAAAAAAAAAAAAAAGACAAAAAACCAAAGATCACACATATTTTACATAGATAAAGCTCTTCGTAATATGTGAGCTATACTTATACATTTAAGTCATAGGCTACCAGGAATCACTCCAATGAGTCTATCGGAACCTTTTCCAATCAATCAGAGTGCTCCAACTACTACTGGGATTATTGATGTCTTCATGTGCGACATTTTTAAGAGTTTCACTTGTATTTTGAAAGTTTCTTTCTTTTTCTTTTTTTTTTTTTTTTTTGAGATCTTCAAAGATACATTACAATCTACAAGGACTACTACTACTACTCTTATTATTATTATCAATACTATTATTATTACTACTACTACTATTACTAATACTTCTTCAAACTTTATTTTTAGTGGCTACCCGTATTTGTGTAGGACGCCCCATTTCTTAAACAGTGTTGATTTCGTCTACCGCTTTACGCCGGAACAGTCTACTCAAATACGGGTATCAACTAAAAATAACCTTTGATATAATAATATATATGAAGGTAACAATAGTCAGCTCAGTGATAAACTTTTACTGGCATTAATCATATATATATATATATATATATATATATATATATATATATATATATATATATATATATATAAATTGTAGATAAGCGGAAGTTTGGTCGAAATGAATAATTAAAACAGCTTGAATTATAGTTTGCCAAAAATAAAACTAAATATCTATGGCCGTACTTTGCGAAGAAGAAATTGGCATGGAAGACAGAGAGAGAAAAATATGACTCATGAGTTGTGGGTCTGAACGTCTCTTGGTTTTCATCTTTTCCTTGTAGTCAAATGGGAGTAAACAAACAAACAAAAAAGCCCTCTATAAAACCTCACCACCAATTCCACTTCCACCCCGAAGAAAAAAGACAGCTCGGGGGAGTGGGAAACCTTGATTTGAAAAAAAAAAAACAAAAAAAACAGCAACCTTATTTTGGTAGATAGTAGAAAACTTTTAAACACACTACGCATAGTGTTGCTTTCGGGCAATGGCAATCGCAAAATGTTCGTGCGTGAATGTTGCTGATAGCGGCTCAGATACGAGAATATTTAGAGCAACGTGTACAACACATTCTCTGTGTGTTGACTGAAGTCGACGAAAGAGTTTGTGGACAGAGACTTGAAGGAGAAGCTAAAGCGGGCGATATCAGTCGCATTCATGACCGGTAAGAGTACAGACATCAATGACTTCATTGTATGATAAAATGACTGAGATTATGGCCCTTTGAATGGCCTCACTGTTCACTGAGAAAGTAACTGGCGTGAACATCAGTATGGCAAGAATTTCGGAGTGAATTCTGCGTAAAAGTTTCAAATGATTTCCTAAATAACATACCGAAAGGGATGTTGACGGATGTTGTTACTGTTCGAATTTAGCCGAATATTAAAGAAAAAAAAACTGCAAAGTTTTAACAAGTCAGTTCGATTTCGTTACTCTATCATTTTTTTTTTCTCTTTGACTGAATAAAAAGGAGATTATATTCATTAGAAATTCACGGAATGGGAAACAGAGAGCCAACTGGAAACGCCTTCTGATTGGACGCTATTTATGCAGGGAACCTTCTTAATGGTTTTAAACAAACGCCTAGTGTATACGATTGCTGTAAACAAAATATACGCCCGCCCACCGAGAAACACACTCTTTTTGCCCACCTAGAGACACAGTCATTTTTCCACCATGCTATTTCTTTTCATAATTTTACACACGTACACAAATAAATAATCACGTATACATTATTTTAATAAATGCACAGCAAACAATATAAAAATGTCTTTTCCTAAAAAAAAAACATACGTTGGAATTTTTACAAGGAGAGATGCAGACAATTATATGAGAGGATGTTAGCATTCAAATATTTTTGTCATGCATAAAATTACATTATTTGGAAAACATTCATAATTAGAAAGAATTATAATTATAAAACAATTTTTGTTTTGTTTTTTTAAAATTAACACCGAAACAATGCAAAAGAAATTCAGTGTGCCATAATAACCATAACCGAAATATACCATATATTTCGTCTTTGAACTGTCTACATAAACACATTGTTATTACTTCAGACGTTCATTATAGTGCTGGGGTTAATGCTAAGAACTACATACGATAAAGTTCACATGTTTGAGAGCCTCAAGGCATGAACAAAATCTTTTGGCTACTTACACATGTAACACACGTTTTAATCTAATGGAGTCTCAATTCAAACTCAGTAAATAATTATAAAACTTAAAAAAATTTTCTTATTTACTCTGATGAAAAAAGAATCCCAGCCAACATATTTCTACGAGCCGCATATTAAAGATCAAAGAGCCGCATGTGTCTGGCAAGCCGTGGTTTGCCTCCGCCCCCATTATAGTGGATACTCGTATTTGAAATAGAAGTTCAATTTAATTAATTTAATGTTAGTCTTTATCGAAAAAATATAAAGAATAAATATTTTTAAATTTACTTTTATTTACCAAAAACTAATATATTACAATATAAATAGCAGTAAAAGATATAAATAAAGCTTCTACCAAAAATATTAAAAGCTGCAAGTAAGTAAAAAAAAAAAAAAAATGACAAATTATAATAAGTAAAATGGATTAAAAACAATATAGTTAATATTAAAACTCTAACCTTGTATGTCAGTTACCGGGAAACAATTTAAACGATGAATAATATTAGGTTGGTGCAAAAATAATGTCGTTTTCTCACATATGTTACTATGTGAGAAAACGACATTATTTTTGCACCAACCTAATATCTCAAATAAGCTAAGAGAATATTGTACTTTAAACGCTTGCTGGGTAGAGTGCCAATTTTTTATTAAAATTAGACAAGGGTTTTTGTTCTTCGGCCTTTTTTTCTGTTTTCTAGGAAATTCAGTATTTTTTTCTTTAAACATCTTATATCAATCTACGTATATAAACAAACACAAGCATATTATATTACAACTATTAGAAAATAATAAACATTCATCATACATTGTATCAAAATTGTTAAATAAATTTAAATATGCATAACACAACATATATTTATAAAACTCAGTACACGAGATTGAAGCATTTTTATGAACAAATATCTCTGGTGTTAGTGTCTTCACCTACGAAGTAGCTAACAATGTGCGTGTCTCATTGTAAAACGTTATCCGTAAGGCTGGAAAATTGCCTGACATGCCATGATGGTAAATAAATAAATAGATACATGTTGGTTTGGCGCCGTTACGTATTTTGAAATAAATGTGAGAAAGAAACAAATATGTAATAATAAAAAAAAAAACATGTAATTATTATTTTGGAAAAAATTGCCTATAGACAATGAAACTAAGTGCACAAAAAGGAGGCATACATGCTTTATGTTATATCAGTAAATATGAATCTCCCTAAGCAAACGATTGCTGTTTGTTCGTGTTTTTTGTTTGTGTTTTAATGGCCTTCACCTTTGAAAGTTATTAAGGTAAATACTAAAATTAATATAAATTGTCACCCCGGGGCTATTATTATTTTATTTGGTGAGATATCAGTTTGTAATTCTATTCTTTAAAAAATTCAATTTTTCTTAATTTCTTATTGCATCTTAGCTATTTTATAATATGAGTAATAACTATTATTACAATAACTTATATTGCAAATACAAATTCAAATAGGCTGAATTAAAATGGCTAGATCAACCGTAAGTTCTATGCTAGCAGTTTCTTCTATCCCACTTCTCGCTTGGGGAACTCTCTTTCAGCGTTTTTCTTCCCAGTTATCTTCAAAAATTTAAATGCAATGTCAATCGTTATCTTCTATCTTCTTATTTCGTATTCTTTTAATGTCCCCTCTCCTCAATAGTAATTTTTCTCATATTCTCTAAAACTCAGTTACTTCTTGCGTCCTAGTGGCTTTATTGCCTTGCTTGGAGTGAGATGATTAAATACAAGGTGTAATTAATAATAACATTGATAATATTGTTACCTCGTCATTTTGTATTATGAACTGCTTTTAAAAGAAATCCGACGCGTTTATGGGTGGTCTAGTAATAAATATAGCCACGTTTCAAACAGAAGGTGAACCGATTTCTTTTGTATCATCCAATCTGGATTCAAATGAAAACAACGCTACATGCAATTAAGAATGAACCTGTACTTTATCTGAATGGCTCTCCTGGCTGAGAATCCAACCTCAGAGAATTGTCCTTAATGGGACGGGAGAAAGTTTTTCAAAGAAATTTCAGCAAACTTTCTCCATTCTGCTTTAACGTCTATCCAAAAGAAACTTAAATCTGCTCTATTTTCAAGTATCATCTTTCATCGTTCGTCGACAGCCGCGATACCGGCAGCCTATGGTTCGCGTACGGGCAAAGGTACACGTACCACACTTCGAGTAGCATTGCTTCAGATTATATATAATTCCAGATTCAGAAATCTTGAAGCATGTCAGATGGCTTTGTCATTAACAATAAAAGATAACAATCCCACTCTGCCCGTCTCCTTTTGTCAACACAACTACTATTTAGTTTCTGAGTTTCACTCATCGACGGTAACAATAATAAATCAGTAAACACTCTGGTATTTTTTGTAATTTGAGAGTGTCTGTGTAATCCAACTAGGGAGTTGGGGCCCCGACTCGCGCATAAAAATATCCCTTGACTCAAAAGCTATAAAATTTCTGCTGATTTCATGGGAGCCCATGACAAGTCAGTTGTCATTGTGAAAGCAAACGAGGTTATCAAAGAGACTCTTTGGGGTTATCTCTCTGTCCTACATCTGCTGTGATAGTTATTCAGAAACAGAAAATCTACGCTTCCTTGAAATGGAAATTGACAACCATTCTTGAAAAATGTGGTCATTGATATTTACTGTAAATACGTCTTTTTAATTCGTTTTTGTATTGTTGTTTTGAAGGTTTCCTGGACATCACGCTTAAGTAAAAAAAGGTGAAAAATAGTTACTTATGAATATAATCGATTCGCGATACCTAAGGTTTAAAATGAATTTTTAAAAACTGGAAAATCTTTCTTTGAGCTTTTAGTTTTAGTTTTATTTTCAAAATAATAGAGTAAATTTGTTATTTCTAATAATTAAAATTGTTGCTGCATTTCCAAACTAATTTAAATTGAATGGAAGGATTTCTTTTTTATCTTTAACTCACGAACCATTTCTGATTTTAGCGCCATTTGTCATCACAAGGTAATTTTCTTTATTAAAAAATATTTCAAAAATAAAATATACTTTTCTGAAATTTTATTAGCTGATTTAACAGAAACATTAGCAGATTTAAATTTAAAGTTTAATTAATCTGATTTAAAATAAATATTACCTACTTCAAGTTTAAAATATCGCATAAATGCATTTTTAGCATGGCAGTAGCTGTCTATTTTAGATATTGGCAGGTTGAAAGCGTCAATGACAGACGGAATATTGTTTAATTTTTTTCCTACGGAGGTCATAACTGTAAAATTTATTTGAAGAATATAACGTGAGTGCCTTTTTAATATAGTTTTAACTACTCAGTAATTTTTAAATATTAGGAAAATATTGTCCAGAATTTCATGTTTATTGACATTTAAATACTTTGGTTTTAAATTTACTATACTTATCGCTCTCATTTTGTAATAATGTCGTGTATGGACGTCCTTATTTTTTTAAAAAATCGGCACGTTTATATACATACAAAAAATCAATTATTTTTAAATACTTGACGTCGCTAAATTGTACTAAGCTTTTCCATTTAGGGTTAGTAAATATAGTTTTTACTTAATAAGAATATCACCTAACCTCTACAAAGTAAGATAGCATTTTAAAAGATTTAAAACTTTATAAACCATTATAATTAAAATTTTTGAAAAATGAAAACAGTTTTTGTAGAAATTCATTATTCATCGTTTTTTGTTTTTGTTTTTTTTTTGTTTTTTTCTTAAAAATTGTCCATCTTATTCATATAAGTTATTAGAAGCTTTTCTAAATAAATAATGTTTTAGCATCATGGATTAATTTTAATTTTATGATTCCGAGCAGATATTTGGTAACTAGTCGTCCTATTTTACAAAAATAAATTGATTTAAATTGTTCAAGGAGTTCTCCTTTTAACTAATATAAACATTAAGCTCTACAAAATGTAATTTATCGGTAGTACATAAAATTAAATAAGTGTGGTGGAAAATATCTAAAAAATACTTTTACCAAGATTTTCTATAAAAGAAACGTTTTTATAATAATTTAATTAATTTCTAAATAAGTCCTCAAAGTGTAATTAAAATCAGACAACTATTTGATTTTTGCAAGAATTTCCAAATCAATTTGTTTTTAGCTGCAAATAAAAAAAAATAAAAAATAAAAAAACACGCTAAAATCTCCTATACTGATCTTTGAGCTCCCTACCACCCTCATTAACGCAAGAAAAACAAGATTTTTAACCAAAATTGTGAACTTTCTAAAATGAATCAAAAAAATATAATTTAACCCTTTGGTCTTTCCTCTTAATAATAACATAAAAGTTTTGACGATAAAACTTTGTTTTTTATTAAGTTTGGGGCATTTTTAATCATATGCTCTTTTTTTTACCAGATCGGTGGCGGTACTTAATTATAAACAATTACATTTCTTTTTTTAAATTGATAGTCTATCATTATTATCTATTTCAGGGGTAGGTATTTCTATTCTCATTGGGTACTCCATATTTATACCTTTAAGATTAATATACGTCCGCATTACTATTATTGAGTATAGTGAGTACGATTATCACTTAGTGTCACGCACTTAGGTTCTTCTATCTGCTGTATGCCTTTAGGATGGGGACGATTATGGCTCTCCACAACTCCCTACTCTTTGTAGCACCTAGTAACTTTTGTCTTTTCCCTGCCTGTAAAACCCCTGGTCTACCATATATATATTTAAGCTTGTTAGGTTACTCGCTGTTTCATTTTGTCTGCGAACCGTCTAGCAGAAAATTAATACTATGTTATCGTTCAAGTCTCACTGAGAGCAATACACGTGCGATAATTTTTTTTTTCCAATTTCTATTCAAGAAGTAAGCAGTTATGTCTCACCACAGTTTCCATTTCCTTAAATTTAAACATAGCAACACGAATTGGTTGAAGGACAACATATTTTATTTGTTTATTTACTGCTATGTTCTTTTCGATGCAAGATTGATCAGCGCGGAAAGTGAGGTCTGCGAGACAAATTCAGATTACGGTCGATTCTCTTTCTTTCACTTCCTCCAGCTATGGGTTAAATAGCAGGCCAGACTGGGCTGTCTTGGTTTGGGGTGGTAAACAGCAGAAAAGAAGGAAAACGCTGAATTCAAAACCAGTCCGGTTATCTTGCTTTAGGCATATCCACTGCTGCAACGACCAATGTACGTGTGGTACCTTTCAGGGGGTAGGCGATCATGGCTGTCTACATTTTCCTTTATTTATTATCTGTGAATTGCCATGACTTCTTGGGTAAAATGTGTAATGACTTCGCAGTGCTTCCACAGTTTTGAATTTCAGAGTTGTTCTCGCAAACTGGCTAACAAACAAGTCTAAATATCCAAATCTACTACTTAAACAATATATGAAGGGAAAGAATATGATTTAATGGCTTTTCCAAGGATGCTAGTGGGAAGTGAACGCTACAGAATAGCCTGTAATTTGAACGCGGCTCTATGTGTCATTCAATCGAGCTAACGGCTCATTGTAGATTTGCCCAGGATCCAGCAATTAAAAAAAAAAAAACATTTCTTTTGAAACCCACCAAACATCGAATTTATTAATTTTTTTTTTTTTTTTTTTTTACTTAGAATCCGTTTAGACTAAGATGCTTAAGATTGACCTGCATGTAGATACGGCACTAGTTAAATACAGTGGTCCACTCGAAAATATAAGGAACATATATGGTTGTGTCTGCAGACAGTAGTTATTTTTTTTTTTGTGCTTTATTATAGTACCACATCTTCACGGAAGCTCAGAAGGGAGTGAACAATTTATGATCAAATTCTACCCAGAAACAAAAAAATGGTCCAAACCAAAGAAAAAAAATTGTTTTTTTAAGCAATTCACCCGAAACAAGGCGATAATGTCACTAAGACGTAAGAGCCTACTAGGAAAGAAAAACAATAGGAAAAATTTAGAGGGAACCTGAAAAGCTATCTTAAACAGGAAACAAGGGATAAACCTCTACTCCTGTTCAGCACACTAATAATCAACACATGCAAGATAGCCATATCAACCAAGCTAATTGACTTCTGATTTTGTTGGGCTGAATCTTTCTGCCTGGTAATAACTCTCAAAGTTGAGGAAATTAAATCAGATATATGAATATATATATATGAATCTATAAATGATAGACGTTTGCGGGGGTTCTTATTCAAAACTGGGAATTTTTACTCCAGGCAAGACGACAATGTCACTAAGGTGCAAGAGGTTACTGGCGGGGAAAGAAAATGATAAGACTTAGGTGAAGGAATTAGAAATCCAATCTTAAAGAGAAAGCAAGGGATAAACATCTACTCCTGTTCAAAAGAACTACTGGACGATAGGTGAACCATATTAAATAAATTTAAACAAAGAACTTCCGTTAGTCTTCGCCGAAATCTTCATATTTTTAATCCTTAAATCATAATACGATATATATATATGTGTGTGTGTGTGTGTAACAGTTGGAGGGCAAAAGACCTCATTCACCTTCACACGCAAAAAGATGACTACAAAGCAGCATACTTCTTTCTTTCTCTCTTCCCGCACGAATTGGGGAGGTGGGTGGTGAACTACAAAGAGAACAGCTCTCTAGGGCGACACAGTTCACATTTTCTAAGCGGTGTTTAGATGTGGCACAAGGCCGAGAGTATGGGTTACCAAGTGAGGATTGAACTCACTACTCAGTCGTAATCGTTCTAGCAAGACAAGCTTGCTAACAATTACACCGCCTCGAGTTGTCCAACACAGTTCGCAATAAGAACTAAATTGTATCGAATTTCGACACTCAGAATTTTGACATTTAACTAAAACCCGAGTAGAAGGATGGACAGCTTTACGTCATTGTGCTTTGGGAACTTTTGCAGTAAAAAAAATTTTGGTTGTAAATGTGCAACATTTATCAGGATAAAATACGGTTATCCTGGGGTTTTTATAAATTGTACACTGTTCTATGGACATGTAAACGAAAATTACTTACAATATAATGCAGATTATAATACATACTTTCTTATCAATTTTGACGGCACGGGTACATTAGTAATATATAATTGCATATAAATTTGAGTTTTTATACCTGAAGCAACTGATGTCTTTCGCAGGTAATCAAGTGATAGCAAGCTTTCTTAATACCACCAGCACTTTCCTCAGTATTATATCTGATTTTATTTATGCTACCGTTTGAATAGTCTCGATTTTTGAACGCGGATCTTCAAGACTAAAAATTATTTACTTCTCCCCATGTTTTCCCTATTTTTACGATTTGACCGGTACCCTAGTAACGATATTCTTTGTTTTGCATTCTCGAATTCAAACTATTTCTCTTGTCAAAAAGATTTTTCCTGTTTCAATTAAAATGAGAAAGGCGGTAAGTATTTGAACTTTAATTGATTTTCGGGTTTCCTAGCAATGATGAAGTCCTAGAGACAATGCAAACAAAAAGAACTCTTATAATTAACCCCAAGAAGAGACAGTCGAAAATTCTAGGGAACATAACGAGGAAAGAGGGCAAGGCAAATTTGATGCTCGCAGAACATAATGAAATGAAACAACGCATAGACCACCTGTCGGGCTTTAGTGAAATGATGGCGTGGCAGGGCTTGGGACAGACAGCAGAAAGTCAGTCAGTTTTGTGCTATGCGTGATGCACACTTAGACGATCATGTATCGAAAGATACATGACTGACGAGACAGATTTTTCCCCGCCGTAGGTTACTATTTCTTTCTGCGGTAGACCAGTTGCCATCCAATGCTATAGAACACGGTTTGACTTGCTATTTACCCACAGCTGGCAGAAGAAGAAGAGCATTCATACATTTCTCAAGAGTATTAGCACGTAAGTGAATGTAATGGATTTGACTAGAATTGAAACTCGGCTCTCCGATTCCTCAATCCGAGCCGCTAGCCATTAAAAATTTATTAAGAGCTACAAAGGAAACGAAACTGTAGAGAACCATGATCGCTAAATTTCCGGAGGGACACGACACATAGAAGTAGATTATATTTTTAATTTGTCTTTTTTTTTTCTAAGGCTTGGAAAATTGTCCGGTTAGCGCGCAAAACTTGAATACACTTTTCCGCACATATAAGCCTTACTCACACATCCAGTGGCAATGCTTATATTTAGAAGCTAGAAAACGTACGTACTGTATTTATTCAAAACATTATATTCGTAACAAGGGCTTCAAAGGAATGTTTGTTTTGTTTTTTTTCGTAAGGAGTTGGCCCTCGTATATCAGTAATTCAAACTCTATGAGCTTGAAGCGAAAAACGTGGGTTGAAAATAGCAGCAAATAATACGCATTCACCACCAACGGCGAGGGCAAGTTTCAAGACGATATTTTCGGACTGGAGCAATGGCAGCTTCGCCACAAAATGTAAAGTTGGGCGACATGTTGAAGCAAGTGTTTGCCAAGGAAGTTTTCCATCATTTTGAATTGCCTTCCCTGCTGGCCGAGGTAGTTCGGACGTAAATTAGAAAGGCTGAGAAGTCACTTTTCCTTGACGCTGTGGGGAGCGGAAGAAATTCAAGAATTTATTGGTAATCTTAGCCTACTGATTTAACTTTCTTTATTTCTTTTCTTTTTTTTAATCCTTTCGTCCTAAGGAAGGTGACAATGCCACTAGAACGCAAAGAGTTACAGGGTGTGAAAATGAATGAGAATGAGAAGATAGAAAATTGCGGAGGAGTAAAGAAAGAGCAAAAAGGAACCAGCTTCAAGAAGATGGCGATTGACGTTGCATTTAAATTTTTGAAAATTGTAATTATCAGGGAAGCAAGAAACCGGAAGGCAGTTCTACAGGTTGGAAGTGCAAGAAAAAATGTTAGAGTAGAAATGACGGTTACATCTAGCTAGTTGAACAGTAAAACGATGAGACCTAATTGACAATCTAGTAGCACAGTTAGCGGGTTGGATTAAGGAATCGGAGAGCCGAGTTCAAATTCCAGTCGGATCCATTACATTCACTTACTTAATACCCTTGAGAAAGGTTTGAATCCTCTTCTTTCCCCCACCCAGCTATGGGTAAATA
>OZ010578.1:54833678-54851178 GCA_963932145.1 Acanthosepion lycidas | reverse complement strand
ATTTTCCTTTTCGAGTCCGCTATGAAATTTGTGTCATCCTTATAGATTATAAATTTAAGATTGTAGCCGACAATAATTAATCCTGGTCTATTCGCCTCACTGTAAAGATTGTATAAGTAATGTGGGCATATATATATATATATATATATATATATATATATATATATATATGTGTGTGTGTGTGTGTGTGTTCATACAATATATCCATAAAAAATCCAAAATTACCTAGTATGGAGAATAGATTTATTTCAACCGACGAGAATTTTGTCAGTCTTATTCATCCTAGTATATATATTGAGTTCGTGTCGGAGTTAGAAATTTAACTGCGACAGCTGTCGAAAAACTAATACAGAATTTAGCCATTTCAATGTTTCAGTCAGACGTAAGGCGCGAGGGTGTAGTCAGTGGAGTGTGAAAGGTATTAGCCTTAAAGGGATGTGGTTTAAATTAAACCCGAATATTAACCTTACGACATTAAATCGGGGTTATATGAGGAATGAAGTGTTAATCTGAAACTCAGGAACGAATTTTTTTTTGAATTTAAATACATAAGTTTAAATTTTGAAATACAAATTCCCACTTAAAAATACTCTTCCAAAAACAAGTTATATTTAAAAATGAGATGTATTTAAATAAACTAAAAATAAGTTATATTTAGATAATTTATAATTAAAATTAAGTAAAATTATATTTTGAAAATATCTATGATCAATATGAAAACAAGAGGTTATATTAAAGAATAAAAAAATATTTTAAAATAAAAATATAATAAAATAAAATAAATTATATTATTAGGTTGGTGCAAAAATAATTTCGTTTTCTCACATAGTAACATATACTAGAAAACGAAATTATTTTTGCACCAACCTAATAGAAAAAAAATTACCTTAAAAGATAAATTAAAACCAAGTTATATTTTTTAAAAAAATAAAAAATTATACATAAAAAATACATACAACTACAAATTTATATTTATATTTAAAAAAAAACATAAAAATATATAAAGTGATGTAAATGTAAAGCAGACAGTTCTTAGAACGGGATAATTATAAAATATAATTAATATGTTGTAAAAATAGAAATATAGAAATTAAAGTTAATTATACATTCGACATTTGAAGAGTTAGAGAAACATAATAGCTAATAAAGTAAAATCTATATTATGGAAATTTGAATTTGTTTTTAAATTTGATTTGTAACATCAATATTATTTGAATTTGATTTGTAAAATCTATATTATTGAAATTGAAATGTGTTTTTATGTCGAATTTGAATTTGTTTTACATATATATATATATATATATATATATATATATATATATATATATATATATATATATATATATATGGTATAATATGATATGATATAATATAAAAGGCGCAAAGACTAATATTCCATGATTATAATTTATTACATTGTAATCGTAATCACAATCCAATTCATCAGACCTACAAATTAGCTGGGTCAAGCAAAGATATACAAATGAAGATATATATATATATATATATATATATATATATATATATATATATATATATATATATATATATATATATATATATATATAAGAAGCATAGTTTTAAGGTATGCTATATTTAAGTGATAAAGTGCTCAATATCAGAGATAGAGCATATGTAGAAGTGACAGACAGTTTCATGCTAAACGCAATCATCAAACCTGATGATTGCGTTTAGCATGAAACTGTCTGTTGCCTCTGAGTTTTGACTTCAATGTTCGATTTTTTATTTATATGTATATGTGTGTGTTTGTGTGTGTGTTTCCAATCGATCTTGATGTGTCCAACATGTCGATTAAATAACCTACAGAGGTTGATATGCCGCTAAACCAAATCAACCAACCAACAATACTTATTTATAATAAAATGATCAGCAATACATTTTTAAAGGAATATAACCAACAATATATTTGATCTGTAGTTGAAGGTATACAATTGCGTTCAAAATATATTTAGTTGGAGCATAAAATTACGTACAAAATATTTAGATTTCGGCATTAAATAGCCCATAGAGGTGTTGATATGCCACTAAAGAAAATCAATCAACCAACCAACTGCTCTTAGTCTTTTTCTGGGAATCAGTACTTGGAATCTGAAATATTGAAACGTATATTCCTTCATTATTATATATTCATAAATTATATAAATACGAGCCTATTTTCTTATATACATACAAGTGCACACACACACATATATATATAACCATTCACAGAAATGTGTATATATATATATATACATTTCCATCCTCCAGCAAAGATCGGTTATCCTATTTTAAGAATAGTTCTGTTATGTACAAATTTAAATGCCGTTCTGATGCGGTATATATAGGACTGACCAATCAAAGGTTGGAAACTCGCATTATGCTACACATGCCTGCTTATTTGCGATCTAGTGGTCCGAGTCGTATAATAACAACCATTCAATCTCTTCACGACTCGTTCATTGGGCAACACTTATTAAATATTCCTGTCTGTGCCGCCGATTATAATGACATATTTTCTCTATTTTACATAGAGTTCGCTCTGTCCACCATCTTAGAGTTCTCGGGGCTGTATATATTACATTTCATCAGCAGAAGGAACACTTCATTCGTTCCTTGTGTTTGTTCAGAATTATATGATTACTTTTTTTCTATTTTATACTCTTTTTTGGAAACTTTTATTATCTACTTTTAATCGTCAATTTGTTTGCAATTAAAATCTATTTGAATCGGGTTCCAATTTCGCCTCCTCATTCGCTATTTCCGCAATTGTGTCAGCGATAATTTGGTTCTATTTACCAACGTCCACCTTTTGATAAAGTCTTGACCAAAAGGGTTTCCTTCAGGATCAAATGATGTCTTATCTCTCTCTCTCTCTCTCTCTATATATATATATATATATATATATATATATATATATATATATATATATATATATAGTTAGTTAGATCGATGTGTGTTTGTGATCCAGGGTTTCGTGCCCTTTGTCTGACGATCACAATAGGCGTGAAACCCAGGGTCCCAAACTCACATCAATCTAAATATGTTAGCTCTATCACTGATATTGAGCGCTTTCAAATAAGTACCGCGTATATATAATATATTAATAATTTATATTAAAATTGCATATATATATATATATATATATATATATATATATATACATTATACATATATATACATTATACATGCATATACATTATACATATAGATAGATAGATAGATAGATAGATAGATAGATAGATAGATAGATAGATAGATAGACAAAAAATGCAAAATTTCTTCATATGGGGATAGATCTATGTCAACCGACGGAAACTTCGTCAGTCTTATTCAACCCCAGTGTACAGACTGAGTTCGTGTCGGAATTAGAAATTTAACTGTAACAGCCGTGGAAAAAATTAATACAGAATTTATCCATTTCAATGTTTCAGACAGCCGAAAGGCACGAGTGAGTGGTCTGGGGAGGGTGGAAGTTATTAACCTTAAAGGGAAGAAGTTTTAGAATATTAAACACGGATATTTTTTTTATTTTTAAATATATTTATCATTGTTTAAGATAACAATTTTTTATTAATTAATTTTTTTTAATATTTCTAATCTGTATCACGAAAATAATAAACAAAATCTTAAAATTCTCGAGGCCTTCTATATCAAAATCAACCAACACTCAACAAAATTTATAACGAATATAGCAACAGGATATTTTAATATCTTGCATAAAATATTTAATGCCATTTTACATTTCTACAAATTTCTAGTCAGTTCCTTTATAGTGAAAAAAAAATCCATAACTACAACGGATAAATTTAAAATCTAAAATAAACTATGCCAGAACGTTCGACCCTGTTTTAAAAAATCACTATGACAACGTAATATAGTTTGTCTTTATAATTTATCCCTGAAGATATTCTTAGATAAGATCGAAAGTACTTGGGTTAAAAAAAACAAAAACAAACAACGGCGCCTTCCTTGATTACAGAATGAAACATGTTTGAATAAAGATATGCTGCCTACACACACACACATAGATAGATAGATAGATAGATAGATAGATAGATAGATAGATAGATAGATATAATAAAAAGGCTTAACAGTAATATTCCATGGTTATAATTTATTCCATTGGAATGGTAAATACGATCCAATTCATCAGACTGACAAATTCAAAAAGAAAACAGAAAAAACAACCGTGAATGAAAAATAGAATTTAGAGAGAGTGTAAGTATTAGAGTGTGGGACGAATGTTAGAGCTAAAGAGAGGAGTAACAGACGAGAGAAGGAGAGGGATTAAAACTTAAAAGAGAGAAGTTTTAGAGAGGTGAGTCAAAAACGGTTTAAGTGACAGAAATATAAATGTTGTATATATATATATATATATATATATATATATATATATATATATATATATATACCCAAGTATATGATTGGTGTATGCGGAATAAATTCCAATAACCAACAATTACTATTCTTAAAAGAGTATCCATGTTATCATTAAGTTAAGGGCAGTCGATCTTAACCTTTATTCCAACGTAATTTCAATAGAAACAAAATGAATAGAATAACATATGTATTTTTTTCTTTTTTCCTCAATAATTTAAAAATTTTAAACTTAATATAGATTAAATTTACATTTTTGAAATGGGTAGTTTTTTATTTTAATTTCAAATTTTATCGTACAATTTTATACTTATTCGTTAGAATAAATTAGATTTCAGTATAAACCCAACTTTAAAGCCTTTAATAGTTATTATAACCTTACTTCGTTGTCAAGTCTTTTTTTTTTTTTGAATTCTCGTATACTTGTATTTTGATTGGTCATTTCAGCTCATGTAACAGCGTTTCCCCTTACGAGGGGTGGTTAGTTAATTTGAACCTTTTAAAACCTTTATTCTACAGTCTACATTCAACATGATCACTTGATAAGACACCAGAGGTGTTGAAACAAAATGGCTATTTTTGTAGTGATTTTATAACGTATTTATGTTATAATTTTTAAATAAATAATTATATATATATATATATATATATATATATATATATATATATATATATATATATGCCATCACACACAGGGTTACTCGATTCCCATACACATGTATATCTACTAATGATCAGAGATATATGCCGACATGGTTATTGCTCGAAAAAAAGTAATTTAATGAGATATGAAATCGAATCGTATGCGAGGGTTACATCTGTGGTATTTCATTAACTTCTGCAAAGTAGATGCTACCTGAATCTGATGAGATTTATCTTGCTTTTCAAGGCAGAGATCTAAATGAATTCTACGCAATCCAGTCAACCGTTAGCATATGAACGGAACACGATATAAACTCCGCATGCTAATAAAAAAAACCGATCCCCTATGCTTTGCTGCCTCCATAACTCGATAAGCTTAAAACACGTTCTTCGTTTTTAGCAAATATTTTTTGAACATATCAAATTATCCCATGCCCTAATAAATCGTTCTGATACCAAGCTGCATCATTCGTGACAATTCTCGGGCTAATGCAGCTACTTGCTCGTCTCCTATGCTTAAAGCATGTGACAAGCTTCGATAGTATATTCATCAACGTGCCTTGGCCAAACAAGGCAGTATATGGTTTGATCAAAAGACTCGTCTCTCAGATTAAAGTTATAACCCTAATTAAATTCACGGGATCACATGACGAAGTACACGTCATTAGGTTCTGATGTGGATGTGAAAAGAAACCGAACAGATAAAGCCTTCTTTAAAATGCTTTTTTTGGTTGGGGTGGGGGTATTAAAATTCACAGTTTAAAATAATCAAACGATTAAAATTCAGGTAAGTTTGTTAATATTTCTCTTTCGTCAAGCATTCTACGTCCAAAATCCTGAAAAAAGTCGTTTCATACACTGTACTTGAATACATACTACTCGCAACAGAGTCGTCTCTGATATGATATCATCTACTGAACGAAGTGGATTAGTATCTTTACCAAGAGCATTCGTTCAAAACGAGCACAAATTAATCCAGATTCCGGGCCGATATCTGTTTTGCCAATTCTCCATCTTATAATAATATTAATTTTGCATTGATGCTTACGTGTTCTGGGAAGTGTTCTATACTATAACATAAAGCAATGTGACACAGAAATCCGAAGGAAGATTAGAATAGTGAAAGATGCCATCTAAATATTAACACTCACACATACATATATATATATATATATATATATATATATATATATATATATATATATATATATATATATATATATATATCATAATTCATCGAGCCAGAATAATCTTCAACAGAAAGAACTGTAAGTCCGTTTCGACCTATTTGGGACTCAGTAGCAGAGCGCATCTACTACCGAGAATCGAACACGGTCCATTTCGATACAAATCAAACGTCATACCAACTGCACCACGGTCCTCGGTGAAGAAGACATAAACTAGCCTCGATATAGCACCGCTGCTAACTCAATTCCGCAGCGATACTCATCCAAGTATACGGCTAACCATGGAACAGTGCCCCAAAAGCCACATCTTCTTATTGACTTTAAGTCGCTCCTCACGAGCATTAGCTGGTCAAGCAAGGATATACAAGTGAATATATATATATATATATATATATATATATATATATATATATATATATATATATGAAGAAATATAGTTTTAAGGTGTGCTATATTCATGGGATAAAGTGCTCAATATCAGAGATAGAGCGTATGTAAATATAAATATAAAAGTGAACATTGAAGTCAACATTCAGAAGCAACAGGCTGTTTCATGCTAGGCACATTCGTCAGGCCGCTTCTGAGTGTTGACTCCAATGTTCACTGTTATATATATATATATATTTATATATATATATATATATTAAAGAAAAACAGACCACTTTAAGGTTCCATTATAATAATTTATTTCACCAGAGCCCTTTTAAGGGACGCTGGATCATCAGATAACACTTACAAAAGTTAAATGAAAGATGAAATGAAAATTCATACTTTTGACGGGTAGTATCAAGTTTATGTAATTTAACAGAGAGGGTAGGGAGGAGTGGTGGGAGAGACATGCTTGAGTTTAGAGAGGGTTTATTTTAATATTTCTTTCAATCATACTTAGTATTGGGGGAGGAGGGACCAGACCATGACCTATTTAAACGGTTAACTTAACGGAAGTGAGATATTGAAATGGAAGGGGAGAAGAGAGAAAAAGAAAAAAGTAAGAAGGGGGAAGTAAAGAGAAAGAAGCTGCAATTAGGTTTTACGTCGGAAGAAGGGGGTATATTTTTAGCAATTTATGTAAAAAATAGATTTTAATGTTTGATAGTAATTTAAAAAAAGAAACACGAAGAAATTAATTTGATGCTTGCTAGCAATTTAAATATTTAATTCTTTTACAAATAACTTAGGGATTTAATATAACTTAAATACTGTATTTATTAACACATTCATAAAGAACACATTAAAAGGATTTTTTAAAATATGACAGTTTACTGATAGTAATCTTTTAATATTGTAAATGACTGTTAAGGTAACATCTTTATCAGTTTGAATCTAATTCATGAATGTAATTTGTAACTATTTTTAGATGGGTAATCTTCCTTACTTAAAGTTTAGGTTTCAAATTAAGATAGAGAAATATTGGAAGGTAATATTAAAAATTTTGTTTTTTTTCCTGATATATATCCCACATATACACTTATGTAAATTTTACATATACATACGTTAATTTACATGTGCAATTACACACATAGACACATACACATGTATCGATATACACAGGTACCTATACATATTCCTATATAAATACTTACACATACATTTACAAATAATTACACATATTTATATTTATATCTATTTAAATTTTTCTTTAATTTCACAGTTAATGTTTAACGTTAGGTGATGACATAAGTGTTTAAATATCAAAACAAATATTTCTAATTTTAATATTTTACTAACAATATTGATAGTTAAAGAGTGATATATTTAAATTTAAATTAAATTATCAATTTAAAATGAAATTACCTCCAGATGATAAAAAATTTCAATCTCACAATTCTAATTAGAGAATATTAAAAGGGAAAGTAAGATTAAACATTAATAAAAGTAAGATTAAACATTAATAAAAGAACTTTATGTCCTTCCATTGGAATACTTTCTATACATATATATATATATATATATATATATATATATATATATATATATATATATATAAACAAAAACAAAAAAAACGTATCTATACCCATAAAAACCTACACATGCATATGTATTTATATTACTATATTGTATATATATTTACACATATTACAAATACGAACTCCCAGATACTTACATTTATATATATACACATATACATATGCAGACCACATGCAACCTTATATACATGACACTATATATATATATATATATATATATATATATATATATATATATACAAACATACCTACCTAAACTTACAAATACACCCATACACATATATATATATTCTTTATATATGCGCCTACAATACATATATACATATATATGCATATATACACCCCTATACATACATACATACATACATACATAAAATCACATATCACTGTCCAAGTCTATCTATACACTTGTATACATACAATTATGTATCCGCATCCATGTATGGATATAATTATTTCCAAAACTAAAAATAACATAATATGTTCCTTTCTATATAGTTATTTCTAAATATATTTAGTTAGATTGACGTGGTTTTTATGTCTACATTTAAAAATTAACTCGTTATGTTGGTTCAGTAATATGTCCGGATCTTTATGCTTTATTATTAGGATCTTCTCTTTAATACACAAGTCACATCGGTCTCTGAAATTTATTGGAATTCTAGCCCTCGATACGATTTCCCATTTTACTTGTGGGATTAAGTTGCTCTCCATTTCATTAAAAACGACAGACAAACGACGATCAAACTTTTTATTTAATTTTTCTTGTATTTGAACAAATGTTTTCTTTTTTGGACTCAGAGTATGTGAAAACTTAAGGAACTGTTTTCCTAATGATACCGAATTCATAAATAATTACATCGGTCACACGACTACATGCCTATCCAGACGCCTTACATTACACCTATCTGCCCACACCTCTATGAGAACCCTTTTAGACACACACATAAAAAAAATTACCAGACTCTATCCAAAACATCCTAGTAGAAAATACAAACCTAATAACCTCATCCACATGTAAAAAAAAGATTAAAAATAATAAAAGCCTTAATAACAGAAAAGAAAAACCAAACATTTAACAATATTACCTACGAACAAGACAACAATGTGCTAAGTTTGAAAAATAAAGCATCCGGGTAATAATAAAAACATGGACGCAACGCACACACCCAATTAAATTGAAAAAATAAAATCATCCTTGATAATGGCGAAAAGTACAGCCGAAAGCGATCGGAGTTATAGAACATTTGGACAGTTTCTACACACTCAGTGTCCAAAAATGAAAATACTTGTTCGAACACAAAAAAATTAAATAAAACACTTAATCTCAGTATCTTGTCTGTCGTTTTTAATGAAACATGCATAAATGAAGGATTGCTGCCTAAATACACTATATATATATATATATATGAAGAAATATAGTCTTAAGATGTGCTATATTTATTTAAGTGCTCAATATCAGAGATAGAGCGTGTGTAAATATAAACGTGAACATAGATACATAAATTATATATAGATATATAAATTATATATAGATATATATATATATAAATTCGTAGATATATATATAAAAATTATATATATATATATATGTATATATATATATATAAATTATATATATATATATATATATATATATATATATATATATATATATATATATATATATATATATAATTATTTATTTTTAAAGAAAAAAAAAATTTATAACATAAATATGTTATAAAATCACTACAAAAATAGCCATTTTGTTTCAACACCTACGGTGTCTTATCAAGTGATGACGTTGAATGTAAAATAAATGGTTTTAAAAGTTTCAAATTAATTAATATTCTACGTAAGGGGAAAACGTTGTTACAGAGGCTAGGTAGACCAATCAGAACACAATTACAGGAAAATTCAAAAAGCTCGATAACGAAGTCATGTTATAATATCTATTCAGATGTTTAGTATTAAAAAATAATTTATTCCAACGAATAATTACTAAATTATATGATAAAATTTAATATTAAAATTTAAAACTGCTAATTACAAAACCAAAATTTAACATTTATTCGCTATCAAGTTTACAACTATAAAATTACTGAGGAGAAAAGAAGAAATATATATGTTATTCAATTTATTTTTTCATTGAAGTTACTTTAGCTATATTTAATATCCGGTCTTTTTACAATGTATACATTTTAATCCTCATGATGTGTAAATGGGGTCCCAAACTCACGCGTAAAACAAACGCAGTCAGATTCTAATACATAAGCACCAAGACATATACACACACAAAAAAGGGGACAAGACAGAGAACATCTCCACCGTCTGTCATGAAAAAAAAAAAAAAAAAAAAAAAAAGGGGGGGAAAATGGGAGAAGGGAAACCAACACACACGTACATACATACATAATTAAAAGTGGATGCACTTTCCATACACATAGATACATATATATATATAAATTCAGTCCCCGCTTTTTCGCTAACTGCAAAATTATAAAATTTCAAATTAAATTTGCTTCCCCATTTAAAATACGACCTCTAATATAAAATAGATTCAGTTTAAATGCACTGAGTTTTTGAATGAACTAGAAAATTGACTTTTCCTCTCCGTTTTCATCTTAGTGCAAATCGGAGGCTCTTTTAATTGAGAAAACTACTGAATTATTATTTTATATTATTTTAACAAATACGTTTAGTATAGGAAGAGAAATAGCAACTGAAAAAAATGGAATAACGAAACGTCAAACTATCAGGGATCTTTTTCTAGAAACAATAATAAAGGAAAAGGGCAAAAAGATTTATACCCTTAAATAAAACAACAAGAATTTTTTGCATCCCTGGAGTCTCTTTATGGGATCAAGAATTCCATAAAGGGGTCTATTGTAATAAAAAAAAATAGAACATCGTTTGTGAAGAAAACTCACTGGCATCGCTATCTTCTTCTTCTGTATATTGTATCATGACTCTCCCCCACCATCATCATCATTGTCATCATTATCATCTTTCTTCTTATTCTTCTTCTTCTTCTTCTTCTTCTTATTATTATTATTATTATTATTATTATTATTATTATTATTATTATTATTATTATTCACGCCGGTTTTCATGGCTTTCCACCATTATTATTATTATTATTATTATTATTATTATTATTATTATTATTACATTATAATTGTGCTTGTCCATGCCTTCGTTAGTTCGCTTGCCTTTCCAATACCTCATAAATAATGGACTATTCCGTTTTGATCGCGTGGAAAGAGGGGAAAAGACGCTACTTGGTTTCAGTGAGAAAATGCAAGAAAGAAAAAATTGTCCTTTACTTACCACATCGTCTCGTATGTATGATTTTACGGTTTATTATTCTGCGAATAACAATGATTTTATTCAAGTCGAATTATTTAACCTATAACAAAGGGAAGGGGATGGATTCTTACTCTTCTCAAAGTTATTTGGGCGTAAGTAAATCCATCCGACCCGATTCGGAGCCGGTATCTCGTATATGCAAAGCAAAGATGAAATTTTTTGTCCTAACTAAGATGGGATGAAAAAGGAAAAATGAAAAATGATGTCATTTGCTCATTTTGGAGAGTGGGCCGAGCGGAAAACTTTCCAGTATCCCTTTATCCGGACCCCAAACCTAACTAAATACCAAAACATATCTTATGAGTTGGAAAACAAACATTTCACGCATATATATATATATATATAGTCATCCACAGACAGCTCAACCGAAATAAATTTTTCACGAGCATACATATTGTCATCCACAGAAAGACTGTTTCGCTGTATCACAACTCATCAGTTTGGCTAGACGTCCGGTTGCCTCTAACTAAGATCGAAACACGGCTGAATTGGCGCCAGTCGAATATTCTATTACTAAGTCGTTGGCAAATTTAAGCGAATTTTTATTTTTAGATAAACATACAGGGATTGAAAGAACTCGATTTTCATTACCGGAGAATCTTGCATAATAATATTGTATTATAATAATAGTGATTTTATACAAATTTACACTTCCTCCCTAGAGAGCTAAACCGAAATAAATTTTTCAGGAGCATATATATTGTCATCCACAGACAGACTATACATATATATATATATATATATATATATATATATATATATATATATATATATATATATATATATATATATATATATGATCGACTGTCCCGTCGAGATTCGACGTATGAGGGTCAAACAGATCAGTTTCCAGGAAGCCGACACCGGCACATGAGATTTGATTATAGTGGTGAAGGCCTCGTGCAGGACCATCCACACTTTTTGGAGGGACGAATACAGAAACCTGGTGCACCGAATGCAACAAGGTTTTGAATTCAGAGTTATCCTTCTCCTAGACCAGTTGCCATCCAAGGCTATAGAACCCAGTCTGTCCTGCTATTTTACCCATAGCTGGAGGGAGAAGAAGAGGATTCATACCTTTCCCTAGGGTATTAGCACGTAAGTGAATGTAATGGATTCGACTGGAATTTGAACTCGGTTCTCCGATTCCTCAATCCAAGCCGATATCCATTACTCCACCGTGCCTCCTATATATATATATATGAAGAGAGAGAGAGAGCGAGCGAGCGAGCGAGCTGTCCATCGCTGTCTTGACGTCGTTAAGAGTTTTTGATTTGTCTAGCGAGTCTAGGCGTTGAGTACTTTAATTTGTTGCGTAGGTAAGTGGCTGCCTTTTCATCATTTTTGTCTCGTTGTTCGGGATTTTTTCTTGTCTAAGGTTTTAGGGCATTTGGCAAGTTGTCTGTTGGTCACATCAACTTTTTTGCAGTATATATATATATATATATATATATATATATATATATATATATATATATATATATATTGAGAGAGAGTGTGTGTGTGTGAAAGAGAGAGAGACAGCGTGCGTATGCGTGTGTGGTTTGGTACAAATATGGATCAGTCAAGTCTCTTCTGATAGTAATTTCTTGACCTGAGTATTGACTTGAAATCTTCACTTTTAGATCTATGGGATTAATCCATACCAATGATTAGATTGCATTAACAGAACAGAGTATAAGGATGAAAATAATTTTTTACATTATGTTGGTTGAATGTACGATGCTTAAAGCCACGTTGATATTTTTTTGTTTGTTTTTTGTCTAATTTTTGCCTAGAACACCCAGTTAGGTTCAAACTCACTACTACTAAAGGTCAACCAGGCTTACTTCGCTGGCCATTACCCCACGACGTCCGGGTGTGTTTGTTGCGTAAAATAGAGGAATTTTTTTCGTAATTATACTAAGGATTTATTGATCTGTCCGTTATTAATATATTGATATGCCTACGAAGGTGACATTTGTAGACGTCTCTGACTTACACACCACTTTCATGAATTAACGTTACTGTATGACATACACCTACACACACAGCATTTATTTACTTACGCACTCTTACACGATCCCACATTTTAACATCCTAAATATTCCTTACACATATTTATATATGATATACTGCGTTTATACACGTGACGTGTGTCTGATAAATGAAAACTACCAAAAATCATAGCATTTGGTTAGTCAATCTCTTTTGATTTTTCTTTTCTATTCTCGGTCTCTGACGAAGCCTTAATAAACGTGAAACATGCTAGATTGACAATCTCTTCCAACTTTGTTCTTTGTTTCATTTTATCATTTTGTCGGATTCCTCTCCGTATCTGATATATATATATATATATATATATATATATATATATATATATATATATATATATAATATGACAAATTTGAAAAAAAGTTTTTGTGACGCGTTACATCCGTTAGGATTTCATCGGACTGGGCTTTGTTGATGTTGCCACGTATACACATGCGGACGAAACGAGACATTTGTCATACTGTTTTTATAAATACTTTTTGCTGATATATAAGATTATGTAGAATATTATGTATATATAAATATATAAAAATATAAAATATATATATAAAATTCTACAAAATTTTTTATCGTTATTTCACATATATATATATATATATATATATATATATATATATATATATATATATATACATATATATATATATATATATATATATATATATATATATATATATATATATATATATATATATATAATAGAAATCTTATAAGTATTTGAAACTATACTCGTTCGGAAAACCTTCATTGTCTTGATTGGCAAGTAATCAAACCAATACCAAAAAGAAAAAAAAGGTATAAAAAAAAGAAAGAACCAAGAACATGTACATTAGTCGAAAATAATCATCCAGCATGCAAGTCTAAAGCCCCCCACCAAAAAAAACCGATACGTGTAAGGAAAACAACTAAATAAAGTGGTCAATACAGTGAGTAGAGCAGACCTAGTTAAACCTAGAGAGCCAGACATACCTACCAAGGTTTCACCTAAGCGGATCGTCAGGGAAGGCTGGCTTCCCTGACGATCCGCTTAGGTGAAATCTTTTCTTTCTTCGAATATGACAGACAAAAAAGATTTGATTAATTTTTTATTTAGCTATTCTAATATTCTTACATTTTTTTTCCGTTTGTTGGAGATAAAGGCGTGTAATATATGAAAACATTATGAAAAAGACATTGAACTTTCTATGACCTTCAAATAAGGCGAAGATAATGGCAGTTGTTACTGCCTGCGAATTCCTTTCTCGAAAAATATAAAAAGAAAATAGAAAATACAATATTAACTTTCCATTTAGATGAAATGTGAAATGCATGAAAACATGATCCAATCTGTATTTAAAACTCCATTTTGATTCGTTTCTTGCTATTGCAGTGAAAGAGGATTTTAAACGGATTTCTTTTCTAAAATACTCACATGATCGTTAATCCGCAAACATAAATGACAGGTCACATGTGTACTCTACATATATATATATATATATATATATATATATATATATATATATATATATATATATATATATATACATGTCTTACAAGTCTGTGACTGGAAGGGATGATTCCGAAGAGGATATAAATCCAGGGAGAGCACAATGTAGACTACACATCATTATAATGTTAATAAGAAGATGGAGACTTTGTTTATTTATTTCGATTATAATTTATTTCGTGAACACCGAGATGTAATATATATATATATATATATATATATATATATATATATATATATATATATAAGTTTCGGTAAAGACGACAGACATAGTACTTCGATTAAGCTTTTTATTCAATTTTTCTTGTGTTCGTATAAGTATTTTCTTTTCTGGACATAAAGTGTGTGAAAAAAGTGTAAATTTTCTTTATATCTGAGCGCATCTGGCTATTCTGTTAGCCACTATCAACGATGTTTTGTTTTGTTTTTTTAAACTGAATATGTAGAAAATAAGTGCTCGGATATGCAGAATGTTTACAGATTTTTTTCCCCGAAGACAAAAATAGCTGAATAAAAACTTACTTATTAAAAAAAAATCTGACTACTTTGTCAGTAGGCTTTAATGAAACTAGTATAAAAGCGGGATTGCTACCCAAATATGCAATTATATATACACATATATATATATAATATATATATATATAAATGTGTGTTTGTGTGTGTGTGTAATAAAACATTTCGCATTCATTTTGCTGCGGACACATTCCAAACAACCGTTACAAATGACGTCATCGTAGACTATTTCAAACTCCCAGCTTTCCAAAGAATACCAAGAATTAAACAAAGTAATTCTGCTTAACATGTTGAAAATCACTAAATGGCAATGTCACGTACAATACTCAACACTTATCGGTTCTTTTTAAGTAAACTTTTTGGGATGAATATTTGCTGCCTAAATATACCTTATTCAAAGTTTACACACACACACACACACACATATATATATATATGTGTGTGTGTGTGTGTGTGTGTGTGTGTGTGTATACTAATTCCTTATAATAAGACAGTATGTATACATGGAGAGGGAATATACTTATGCGTACGCATGCTGACAAAAACACAAAATTAGAAATAGAGTTAAGAACACACAGGGGTCATTAAAAGATAAGAATATAGATATCTTTCTCACCTTTTCTCAGACCAGACAATTGTTTTATTACACTTCACGTAGAATTCATTCATTTCCAGTCCAAGAAAGACATTTGGGTTACTAACACACAAAAAAGAAAATGTCTAATATCGTGAATATCTAACATCGAAAAACATAAGAAAAATTAATTTCTTTTAATAATATAGGGAAATATCCTCTCTTTGCCTGATGAAGGTCGCGAAACCGGAAACTCGTGTAGCAAAATTATGGAAAATAAAGCATAATATATATTTTTTTTAAATCAACATTACAGTAAAAAACGTTTGCGGTTTCTCTCTTTTTTTATTATACACACTTTTCTCTCGTTGGAACTACTATAACCTCTTCCCTTATATATATATATATATATATATATATATATATATATATATATATATATATATGCCAATTTTAGAATCACATCACTAGTCATCCAAATATCTATCACTAGATGTCTGAATATATTAAGAAATCAACTCAAAAATTCCAAGGAGTCCTACCCGTCCACAAAATTATAAAGATATGCAAATTGCTTGCTAATCACTGTTTCTTTTCTTTCAGTAACATATTCTACAAACAAAAATTCAGTTTAACCATGGGATCACCTATGAGTAGTGTTCGCGTTTGCTTCTTTCTAGAATTCTCAGAATCGGACCAATTTAAAACCTATCATACCTAACAGCTCTACTTACCCGAGATACATAGATAACGTTCTCTTACTTTATCCCAAGATAAAAACCTTTTAAACATGATAACAAAACACAATAAGGATGAATTCACACACGAACTGGAAACAAACAACTCTCTAGCTTTCCTCGTCATCTTATGGCGAGGAAAGCTAGAGAGTTGTTTGTTTCCACAACAATGATAAATTAGATTTTAATGTTTACCAAAAACTCACAAACGAAAACGACCTAATCAATTTCTATTCCCACCTTAACTAGAGAATAAAATTTGAACTGATCATAGGATTTTGCCTCAGACCCCTTAGGATATTATGTAGCCCTGAATACCTACATGAAGAAGAGGAATACATTAAGAAAACATTCAAAATTCTCCACTACCCACACCATTTCATCTACAATGCAGAAAAACGAGCTCACAAAATCCATATAGCCAAAAGAACAGGTACTTCCCAAAATTACACAAAATCCATAATCTTGCCTTCCAACACCCTTTCAACTAAACTCGCAAACAAATTAGTCATCTCCAAGACTAGGATTGTTACCACCAACTCCAAAACAATCGGGGATATAATCTGGACGGAAAATAAACCATACACCATCTCAAATGCCGGAATTTATCAGATAAAGTGTCTACAGTGCAA
>OZ010578.1:54818678-54828678 GCA_963932145.1 Acanthosepion lycidas | reverse complement strand
GTAAGGAAATTCCTGTCTCTTGAACGACCCAAACGAATTGATTTTTTTAAATGCCTGTCATTAAACAATTTTATTTTCTGTACATCTCGTATGTCCAACGTCATGAAAAAAACAAGTCTTTTTTTATGACACTACTAAATTGCTTATTGCTTTGCCTCAGGTTTTAGGTATCGCCTTAGTTGGGTATGAATCTTGCTTTCCAAAATGGCATTCGTCCGAAGTGGAATATTTACTTTTTTGGTTTTGTTTTTTTTTCTTTTGGCCATGGTTTAAATGTAATTGGTAGAAATGCACAACAAAGAGAATTGTCAAAGTTTATAATAAAGAATAAGAGAAAGAAAAGAACAAAGCAAAACAAAGCAAAACAAAATATTGAACAAACTAATAGTATATGCAAAGCAAAGCAACAGTATTATGATAAAAAGGCCACAAGCTAAGAATAGTGTCAACACACAAAAGGGAATACAGATAAGCGATCGCAGCGTTCTGGCTTCAAAACAAATAAAGCCCGGAAGTGAGACTGGTAAAACCGAGAAGTGTCTTATCTCATTGGCTAAGAAAAAATTCCCAGCATATATCTGTGTGTCGTCTATAAATTCAGAAGTCTTTTGCAGTGATGCCTATTAGGGATGAGAATCAACCTTTTTTTTTATTTATTTTTTTTTTCGGCGTTTTTATCATCAGTTTCAGTTAACGATGCAAAAAATGGAATTAGTACTCCGGGATCAAATTCTAGCTGTGACAGTCTGCGTATACAAAGCACGAACCTATCTCTTCTACTTCCCAACTATAGGTTAAACAGCGGGGTGCCCTAGGCCCTATAGCCAAAGCTGGCAGCAGATGTAGAAGAAAAACGTTCTAAATTAAAGTACATTTAAGTTTAAAGTAACAGATAAATAGACTTTTAAAAGAAACAGTAGCGGTGATTGTGTGCTTGTTATCGCTCGTCAATCACAAGTGCTGATAAAAGGGTTGGAGGATTTATTGTTGTTCTACTGAGACTTTATCTGTTAAAACATAATTTAAGAAAATGACAAGTAACCCCCTTTTTTTATATAAGTTGTAATCTTAGAAATGTTGGAGAACATTCTCCGAAATCTAATCTGAATAATGTTGACTTTAAATTTACTATAGTCATCGCTCTTATTTTCTGATAATGTCGTGTATAGTTGACCATACTTTCAAACTTGAGCAAGTTACATAATATTTAGATTAGCTCGATCTTTAGTACCACCAACTTCTGATGTTTGGCTCCGATCTACTAATTTGCAGTAATGTCAAATGGCAGACAACAACTGTTGTTACTATGAACGCTGCAAAAATTTAAAGCTCAAACGTATCATGCTATGTCTACGGAGTCGAATCAGCCACATTTATTCTGTTTTTGTTTTTCTTCTTTATACAATATTATCCACACTGTACAAGGCCCAAGAGCCACTCAAGGTAGAGGGTTATAGTATGAGAAGCACAGTTTTTTTTATATGCGGGGAAGATAACGATTAACCCTAAACTTGAACAGGTTACGATTGTAGCGATCTGAGAAGTATCCCCTTGGGAGTTGGCTTCAAATGCAACGGTCCGTATTCTGTTTGTAAGAAGGAAGTTCAATTCAGACATCTTTTTTCCTGAGAACTGCTATTTTCTGGAACAAACTCACTCGTTGGTGCTTCCTTGAAAACTCCAACCTCAACCTCTTCTTTTCAAAGGCCAATCGCTATCTACCCCCCTACCTTATGCTCATAATCTTCACTTTCTTCTACCTCCTCTTAGTTTCATATCGCACACCTCATTCAGCAACTATCGCTATTTCTATGGCAAGTTTTCTGACTCGGTATAGTCCTCAGTATCACCACTCCTGACATTTGCTGCTGGGACTCGCCATGCCATGTTCACGTGGATGAATCGTCCTCATTCTCTTTGTATTCCATGAGTAAGCAGGAAGTTCCACTGGGATAATTTACTTCCAAGAGCTGCTGCTTTTTGGAACAAATTCATGAGAGAATGTTTTCCTTGATCATTACAATCTGAACTCTTCAAGTTAACCGTTTTCTTTCCTGTATAACGACAAAAACTGTATTTCTTGCCTTTTCTTAGGTCATACAATAACATGGCGTAACCTTTTACTTGAGTGGCTCTTAGGCCTTGTATTTCGTGAACATTAGTATAAAAAAAAACGTGGAAAGCAACAGGAATCTAATCCATTATCTTTCTTGACGATATACATTTCCCAGATATTAACAGAGGAAGCTTTAAAGAACTATGGTCGCCTTCATTGTTGAAAGAAGTTAGCATCTTTTTTATTATATTATACCGGCAGCAGAGAGTAATCCATGACCTAAAGGCAGAAATGGATTCATGCCTTACCCATTTGAAGTAATCTCAGACGAAGATTTACGCTTTTTTAAATCTTATTTTATTTCTGGAGCTTTTATCCCAATGCTGGGGCGTTTTTTTTCTTTTCTTTTTCTTTTTTTTTTTCCTGTGTTCTTTTCTTTCTTTCTTTTTTTTTTTTTCATTCTACGATTTCATCTAATTTATCTTGAAAATCCTGACAACTTAAGACTATTACAACTACTACTAGTTCTAAACAAGACTTGTAGAAAATTAATAATGACAACATATCATTTAAGAAATTCGGAAAATTTATGACTGCTAAACAAATACCCGTCCTGGAGAGAGAGAAAAGAAAGTTGTAATAGGAGTAGTTTTACCTCCATAAAATATGCGTATAAACAACATTTTTAGCAAGACATCTATTATCTAAATTCATTTTTCGTTGGGCTAAGTCCATTTAATTTTCCTACTCTAGACATAGCTACATAGAGAGGAATATGAGAGAATCTTTTGAACAATCTTATAATGTTTGTATTATAATGATAATAAAAATTAATTCGGCAAATTTTATATTTTCCACTTGTTTAAATAATTCGATATATTTTTAAGAGAATATAATTAAACTGATTATTTTGACCTATTTAGACAATTCCGTAAAAGTTGTTTTTGGCTCCGATCGACTAATTTGCAGTAATGGGAAATGGCAGACGACAACTATTGTTACTATGAACACTGCAGGAAATATGCCAATAATTAAGTTTGTCTGACCTAAAATCATTAAATTCTATAAATATTTTTGAAATTAGTTATTTCATGTTCGATCCTTAAAAAATGTTATTTCTTGAAGACTAGATTATGTTCATTTTATGTTTTCTTTAATTTTCAGTACGCTAATAATTTTCCGTTAAATTACGACTGAAATTTGATATAAATTCTTTCTACAAATAAACAATGAATGAAGTAGAAAAATATTACTATCAAGACGGTTATTGCTTACATATGCCATTTTTTAATTGAATTAAAAATTATAGAGAATGGATATTTATTAAAAATCAAATGTCAATCTCTATCTACTGTGCTCCTGATTGTTCCCCCTTTTTTTATCGCTCCTTGGTAATGTTCATGTTGTCTAATTCTTCCACAACGTGTAACCTAAGAACCTCCACTAATTTTAGATACCTTGGTTTAAAATGAAGAAGCTTTCTTGAAGCTTTCATTTTAACTTTAATTGAAAAGTAAAGGATTAAATTTACAATTTTTAGTAAGAAAATAATCTGGTGTATTTCAAACAGAAATTATATTGGTTGGAATCGTTTTTTGTTCTTTTTTTTCCCTAAAATAGCTGATTAGTGACCTATTTTAGTCGTCTTTGTCGACATTCATCGCAATGTTATTCTTTATACTAAAAAAATCTTCCAAAAATAAAATAAACTTTCTGAAACTTTATTTGAGGAATATTAGCTGATTAAAATTATAATTAGTGGAGGTTTCTAGGTTAGATCAAAATGTTTATCTTATTAATAAGAGGAAAGACCTAAGTATTTTTAATGAGCTTATTAAATGTTTTAATCCTTTTTTTGCATGTTCGCCATTTTGGTTAGAAATCTTTGTTTTTTTTTGTTTTTTGCGCCAGGGTTCTGCGTAATATTTACGATTAGTGTTCTTGCGCTTTTTTCTAGTGAAAAACACATTGATTTGGAAATTCTTGCAAAAAATCAAATACTTGTTGGATTTTAATGAAACTTTCAATACATTCAAGTACAATTAATCAGATTTGAAACAAATATTTTTTACATAAAGTTGAATATAACACAGAAATGGATTTTTAAAACAAAGAGTAGGGTGATTACGCGCTTGACACCGATAGCTTGGTTTAAAATGAATTTTTATAAATGGAAAATCTTTCTAGAAGCTTTCATTTCAGCTTTAATTGAATGTTAAAAGATTAAATTTACTATTTCCAGTAAACAAAATACTCTGGTGTATTTCAAACAGAAATTATATTGATTGGAATCGTTTTATTTCTAAAATAGCTGATTAGCGACATTTTTAGCCGTCTTTGTCGAGATTTATCGCACTGTAATTCTCTATACTAAAAATCTTCCAAAAATAAAATATACTTTTCAGAAACTTTATTTAAGAAATATTAGCTGATTTAAAGCATAAATAATCTGATTTGACAAAAAATATTATTCACATTCAGTTCAAAATAACAGAGAAATGAATTTTTAAAACAAACAGTAACGGTGATTACGTACTTGTCCTCGGTCGTCAATCACGTGACAAATGCTGATAAAAGGAGTTGACAGAATTACTGTTCTACGGAGAATTTATCTGTTAAAACATAATTTAAGAAAATGACGGGTGAGACCCTTTTTGTATAAATTTTAAGTACTCAGTAATCTTAAAAATGTTGGAAAACATTCTCCGCAATCTAATCTGAGGAATGTTGACTTTAAATTTACTATAGTCATCGCTCTTATTTTCTGATAATGACGTGTACGGTCGACCATACTTTCAAACGTGGGCATATTATTAGGTTGGTGCAAAAATAAAGACGTAATAATGTCGTTTTTTGACGTATTTTTTAACGTCAAAAAACGACATTATTACGTCATTATTTTTGCACCAGCCTAATACATAATATTTTATATACATAAAAAAAATAAAAAGTTATTTTTAAAATTTTGGGGCAAAATTATTTGTATTAAGCTTTTCAATTTTTGATTAGTAAATATAGTTTTCACTTAATAACAATATTTACTAATGGATGAAAATAATGCAGAATTTTAAAAGATATTTGTAAAAATTCATTATTCATCGATATTTTTTCTTAAGTCCTTCATAAATCTTATTTATAAAAGAAATAAACAGCTTTTCTAATTGAATAATGTGTTAGTTTTATTACATTTTTTTTTAATTTTACGATTTGGAGCAGATTTTCTGTAAAATGAGGAGTAGTCTAAAAAACGTTGATGATGTACATTTTCCAAGGGGTAATGCTTTTAAATAATAAAAACATTTCGGGTGAAATTAATATAGTTCAGGGTAACATATGTAATATATCTTGTTAATCTTGTTACCTCGTTGTACGCCATATTGGATTGTGTTGTTTATGGAAACATTGCTCTTCGTTATCGCTCCCAAGATTTTCTTTAAAGAATTTCCACAATAATTTCATTCATTTGTGAATAAATCCTGAAAGTGTCATTAAAATCCGACACTTATTTGATTTTTGTAAGAATTTCCAAATCAATGTTTTTCACCTGGATAAAAAAGCACAAAAACACTAAATATTACGTCGATCCCTCACGCAAAAAAAAAAGATTTTTAACGAAAATTTCGAACGTGCTAGAAAGGATTCAAAAATTTTAAAAATAAAAAAAAAATACCTAGGTCTTTCTTCATAATAATAACAAATATTTTGACGATAAAACTTTGTTTTTATTCATTCTTGGGCCTTCTTTCATCATGCAAAATGTGGAAGTACCAACTGTAACGCCATGTATCTTTGTGGCTTTACTGACTTGTTTGGTGTGAACTCTATTAATATTTATCTATATAGCTATCTATCTGCACACACACACACACACACACACATATATATATATATATATATATATATATATATATATATATTGAATGTAAAATAAGAATGATTTATTATGTGATATCAATACCAGCTGTTGTTTTATTCTACTGATGTAAAGTGGGGGCACAGACATAATTTAGACAATTTTTGAAAGATTATGTCTACTGCTAGTTGAACTGAGAATACCTCGACTCAAACATTGAAAACGTGTTTTTCTTTCGTTTATTGCAGATGTGTTTCATGAACAAAGCACTGGAAAATATAATCAATGAAACCGAGGAAATTGCTGAAAAAATCAAGTAAATATCTTTTCTGTTTTTATGTGATGATATTCACAAATATTTTCGTATAATTTAAAACACAAGAAGCATGTAATATTTCAGGGAATCACTGATATTGTTGACCCCCAACATGAATAAATCAGTTTTTCTTAGCAAAAAAAGGAAAAGATTCAAAATCTCGGGTTACGTCAATAATGGCCGATGACGATTCGTGGCTAAGAAACAATGTCCATTAATCTTGTTTTCTCCTTGTACGCCATATTGGATTGTTTTGTGTTTAGGAAACTTATTTCCCTTTGTTATCGCTCCCCGACATAGTTTAACGCCCTTCTGGCGGCGGTGTTTCGAAGGAAAGGAAAGCCATCATTATGGAAATTAAATTACGGGTACGTTCTCGCACTTATCGCTTGTGGAACTTCCTTCCGGCTCCAAGCTTTCTAGCCAACGTTAACTTGCACAAATTTAAATACAAATTCAATTGCTATCTAGTATCCTCCTGATTACGCTTTTCTCTTTCCGCTCATCATTAATGTTTCAGTTTCTAATTCTTTCACACCCTGTAACCCCTTGGTTTTCAGTGGCTTTATTGATGCCGATTAAAAAAATATATCATTTCTTTTAATAGATTTGTTATTATGGATGGGAACCTAACATCACTGGGTTGAGTGATACTGCGAGCAATATCAGTAGACGAGTAATGTCCGTAGGTGACGCAGTGAGGTCAATATTCGTTTAATATTCAATTTAAATGATTATTAAAAAAGAGGAAATATAAATATAGAACATACCTATATATATATATATATATATATATATATATATATTAGGTTGGTGCAAAAATAATGACGTAATAATGTCGTTTTTTGACGTATTTTTAAAGTCAAAAAACGACATTATTACGTCATTATTTTTGCACCGACCAAATATATATATATATATATATATATATATATATATATATATATATATATATATATATATATATATATATCGCTGACTCGAGAAAGCATTATTCGTGATCTTTTGTTTGCTGATGACGCTGCGATGGTGGCCATCTCAGTCGAAGAATCTCAAGCACCCGTCAATCATTTTTCCACTGCTTGCAACGCATTCGGATTAACTATAAGTATAAAGAAAACTGAAGTTGTCCATCAACCAACGCCTACACCTAAGCAGATCAAGGGTGTAAAACAAAAATCACCTGCCCACACGTTTCCAATCTTTCCCATTACTGTTGGCAACAACAACCTGATGTATGTGAAATCCTTCTCGTACTTAGGAAGCAAAGTCAATTCAAGTGCCTCTATAGATGACGAGATAGTTAACCGAATATCAAAACCAACCAATGCCTTTCGGAAGCTTAAGCATTGCCTATGGGATATCCGTGAGATATCACTGAAAATCAGTATCTGTCGAGCAATCATTCTCTCTACACTTCTTTATGGGTCAGAATCGTGGACACCATAAACGACGCCCATCAATCTACTTGATGCTTTTCATAAATGCTGTCTTTGTTTAATATGCAGTTAGACACGACAGGGCAAAATCTCTAACACTGATCTTTTCATCAAATGTGGCATAGTGGTATTGAATCTTTTCTGATGCAATCACAGATCAGATGGCCTGGTCATGTCATCAGAATGAGTGTAGATCGGATGCCGAAATTTTTCATGTATAGCCAACTTTTTCATGGTAAGCGTAACGTAGGCCGTGCTTCATTGCGCTTCTAGGACGAACCTAAATACAATTTAAATGCTGCAAACATCTCTATAGAGTAGTTCGAACACGCTGTTGAAAACCGAGAAAACTGGTGAAACCTCTGCTATCGAGGTTTAACTAACTTTGAAAAGAATCGTCTCAATCATCTGAGAGAATTAAGAATTAACACTAAATCTCGGGCTTATACATCAGCCCATACGACGGCCAACACTTCAGAATGTCCCTCATGTGGACTTCTTTGCAAATCCCGTGCAGGATTGTTGTCTCATACGTGAACATAAAAACTGAACTGAAAGACACACATACGTCGAAAACGCCGGGAGAGTCTATCATCAGATAGATAGATAGATAGATAGATAGATAGATAGATAGATAGATAGATAGATAGATAGATAATGAAGAGACTGTGATAGATAGATAGATAGATAGATAGATAGATAGATAGATAGATAGATAGATAGATAGATAATGAAGAGACTGTGATAGATAGATAGATAGATAGATAGATAGATAGATAGATAGATAGATAGATAGATAGATAGATAGATAGATAATGAAGAGACTGTGATAGATAGATAGATAAAGAAAAGACGAAAGACAACGGCAAAAGCGTCAGCAAATGTTCATGTGGCTATGTCCCAAAATCCTCGCTGTTGAACAATGTGGACTTGTGTGCAGGTCATTAGCCGGAGTGAAGTGTTACATACAACGCAAACATAAAATACTGAATGAGGTTGTCGTATCATATATCCATCATATATATATATATATATATATATATATATATATAGCTTAGAGCCCCGAGCAAGGCATGAAGCCACTAGGATGCAGGGGGTTTCAGAAGTTTTATAGCAAGAGCAGATAGGAGTGATAGAAGAAAGGATTAAGGGAAGGGTAGTGTGTAGATCAAGGTAACTGGAGATGTCGATTGACATTACATTTGAATAGTTGGAGATTATCAGGGAAACAGTAATTGGGAAGGGTGTTCCACAGGCGACAGGTGCTATTGGAAGCTATTGGAGTAGAAGAGACGGCTACATTTTAAAGTTTCTACAGTGTAAGGGTGAGAGCGGGATGCCAGCCTCGTAAGGCGCTTGTATTCATGGAGACTGGGGACCAGGGAAAGCAGCTCATCGGAGCAGTTGCCATGAAAGTATTTGTAGAAGAGACAGAGAGAGGCGACGGCGCGTCTGTGAGATAGTGGCTGCAGGCGAGACGCTAGACGCTAGATCAGGGCCAATCACATTACATATCCGTCTCTGGATCTTGTCAAGAACTCCGAGGTAAACAGAAGGTGCCCCAGACGATATATGGCAGCAATACTCCATGCAAGGGCGAATGGTCGTCTTGTATATTTGAAGTATCGATTCAGGGGAGAAAAATTTCCTGGCGCGGCACAGAGAGCCAACTTTCCTCACGGTGGACGATGCAATTGACTCAATGTATTTGTTCCATCTCAGGTCAGCAGTCAACGTGAGACCGAGCAGACGCAGGGAGTCACTCTCAAGAAGTTGACTATCAGACATTCTAATGGGAGGACAGGTAAGGATATCTATGGTGGTTAATGGAGAGTAGTTTAGTTTTAGAGGCGTTAAATTTGACCATCCAATTGTTGCCCCAGTTAACAACCGATTGGAGGTCCATTTCAAGACGCGCGGCCAGGTTAGTTTTGACCGCGACACTAGATTTGGGATATATATATATATATTAAAATGCAAGATTAAAGGTTAAAATAAAGTAAAAGCTTAAAATATAAAATAAACTAGGGTTTTAATATAAAGTCAGCAGGACATAAATATAATAATATTAATGTTACAAATCTTAATGCTTCATACTGTAACACGATTGTGTTACACATACTGTTGTACTGTTTTTATACTGTATCACAATTGTGTAACTCATTTATGTAACACATAGTGTTTCACTGCTTTCATACTGTAACATTATGTAACACTATTGTCTTACAGCATGAAACTCTGAGTAGAAGATTTTGATTACTATTAGAATCTTATTGTATTAATAATATTATAATATACTATATATATGTGTATGTGTGTGAGTCTATGTTTGTAAC
>OZ010578.1:54798678-54813678 GCA_963932145.1 Acanthosepion lycidas | reverse complement strand
CTGGGAGTTATGTGGCCAAATGTAATGGTGATGTTTTCGCAGAAATTAACTGAGAGCCATGACTGTGTTCTCCTGCTTGTGTGGCATGGTGCAGCCATTTGTCGGCAGACATAGGGTCTTCCAGCACCCTCTTGATCCAGGGCAGCACTACATCCTCACGGCACCTGATGTAGGCCGCCGTGATGAGTCTGAGGCCCTGTTAGAAGATGAGTGGAGACATAAAGTCGCTATCACTAGTGATCACTCCAAAGACCTTTGTAATCACCATTGGACTCATCCAACTCTTTTAGAAAACTCTGTATTGTCCTCAGATTGATACGTAAACACTCTGAAATGTTCGTATTGAAGCTTCCGGTGCGAATACCAAGCAGTACGGAATGTCATTTTCAAATTTCTGGCGGAATGAATTGCATCATGATGCTCTTTTTTCTTACAGACGGGTGCCCAACTGGCCCTACTATACTGAGCAGTCGACAAAATAAAATAAAAAACAACGCGCATGCGCACAATTTAATATATAAATTGGCGACAATTTACTTATTGTACCCTGTATATAATATATAAACAAGGTTATTCAAAAAGAGAGGACAGATTTCAAAAATTTATTAAAAGCAAATGCTAAGAAACAGAAACACATTCAACGCATTAGCAATAAAAAGAAGCATTCAAACAAGATTGACAAAAGAGTTTCATTTATTTTAATAATTGTGAACATTTTCCCCTCTAGTAATGTGTTGAATGTGTTTCTGTGTCTTAGCTTTTGTTTTTACTAAATTTTCGAAATTTGCTCTTTCTTTCTCGGCCTGGCCAAGAATAAATTCACCACAATTATGACATCACGAAACTTAGTCAGATTTTGGGACGTAGGTTTTCAGTGCCTCTTCATATATATATGATCATACGTAGATGTGTTAAAATGCGTTAAATGTATAATTTGAAGTATTTATAAAATATTTATAAAACTATAAGCAATATTTAGGGAAGTTATTCATAAAGATACTGCCATTAATCTTGCAAATATGTTGGTGCTAATGGATATGTTTACATCTCCGAAGCGAACAGACGTCTGAGATTTCTCACCTGTTCCCCGAGGCTTCTACTACTCAGCATGCTTGTTCGAGAACACGGTATAGGCTTGACGTTTGGGATTGGGTTTATTTTGCTTTACAGCATATCAGCCTCAATGGGTTATTTAATGCCGACAATATTTTTAGGATAGGTTCGTATGAATAGAATATATATTCTTTGTAAGAAATCAGTTTGTAGGATTTAATTTGATTTGTTTGTTTAACAGCATATCAATTCCTAAGGGGTCATGTAATGACGAAATTTAATTTTCTTGGTAGCTTTGAAGTAATAAAAATATGATATATGTTGTTCTGCTTTCACAGTTGAATACATGGTAGATGATACGCAGTATTTGTGCATATACATGTTTGCATGAACATAATCAATAGAGGCAGTGATATGTGTGATTTATACTGTAGTTTTGTTGAAGTTCTATTTTGCAATACAGTTTGATTTCTTTAAGAAATTATAGGATATTGTATGGATCTATCTCATGAAAGTGTTCTTTCATGTTGATGGGCGTTTCGTTGGAAATTTTACTATAAATAGATATTATTAGTAATTTTTTATATAAAAATATATTGCTGATATTTTTACGATAAAAATATATTGCTGTTATTTTTACTTTTTTTATTTTGCTATATTTTACTATTTTCATAGCGTTTATTTTTTATTTATTTATTTTTTTTGTGTGTGTGTGGGGGGGGGGTAATTTTTTTTTTGGGGGGGGTAATGTTTGGGGGTAATTTGGGGGGGTAGTTGTTTTTTGGGGGGGTAACTATATGCCCCTTAACTTGGACCCTAACAGGTGCTACCACCCTGGGTCAGGGTGACCCTTGCAACAGCAGCAATTAAGAGGTGATTCCACGCTCCTCAAAACTTCCAATCTTCTGATCAGAGGCCTTATTGCCGGACGTTGTAGTGTTGTAGGAGATCAGCTTTCATTGACGTATTTTTGTAAAAAGTCTTTGCAGAGAGTCTGTTTTCATTGATGTATTCTTTTCATATATACAGTTTGTAGGGAAGTTGGTTTCATTGACATTCTTATTTGGCTTATATTTTTTGGTATAGTCCCAAAATGTACTGTTGGTAATTTTACTATATGTATTGTTGGTATTAGTTTTATATAAAAATGTATTGCTGCTATTTTTAGTATAAAAATGTATTTTTATACTTCCAATAGTATTTTGTTTCGGGTGTTACTATTTCTCCATACCAGGGACCCTAACAAGTGCCACTAACCGGGTTAGGATGGACCTGGGAACAACATTAATTAAGAGGTCGTTCCACGCTTCTCAAAACCTTCAAGCTCCCGATCAGAGGTCTTGCTGCTGGATGCAGTTTATCGTCATATCCAGAACTTGCCAATAGAGAGAATTTTACATATCTGTTTCTCTTTGCTATTTAAATGGAAGGATATTGTTAGTAACTTCGCTACCAATAGCTATTGTTAGTAACTTTGCATTAAATTGTTATTATTGGTTACGTTGCTACAAGTAGGTATTGTTGTTAATTTTACAATAAATAATTATTGTTGATAATTCTACCATATAAAACTATTTTGCTGGTATTTTTCCTATAAAAATATTTTTTTATACTTTCATAGCGTTTTGTTTTGTTTGGAATGTTCACTATTTACCCATAGCTGGGACGTTAACGACTGCAGCCACCCTGTGTCAGGGTAGACCTGGGATCGATAGCAATTAAGATGTGGTTCCATGCTCCTCAAAACCTCTAATCTTTTTGATCAAAGGCCATAGCATTTGTTTGAAGAGAAAAATAATGAAGCAGTTGTAGTGATTATTCCAAAGTACGCGTGATTATTTCTGAGTAAATTGGCAGTCATACTCTTACAGCATTTCACCTTTCTTGGCAGATCTTTTAGCATGACATTGCCATGATAACTAAATCAAAAAGACACCCAAGGTTGCCACACCTACACTAGTTAATCCAAGACCCTAATAGGAATAAAAATAACAGTTTTTGATACCTGTGGTTTAAAATGAATTTTTAATAATGAAAAAGTATGCTTGAAGCTTACTCTGAAATTAGTCATTTTGACACATTTGTAAGTAAAAGTTAATTCTCGGTTTTAAATTCTTCCAAAAATAAATTATACTTTTCTGAAAATTTATTTGAGGAATATTAGCTGATTTAAAGTATAATTAATCTTATTTGAAAAGAAAATTTAAGCGCTACAAAAATGAATTTCTCCAAGTTTCATAAGATTAAATAAGTGGTGGGTAATGTAAAAAAAAAATTAACCAAGCTAAATGATTAAATTTACTATTTCCAGTAAGCAAAATACGCTAGTGCATTTCAAATAGAAATTATATTGAATATAAGTATTTTTTTTTATTTTTTTTTTTTTTTTTGGTTGCTTTCAATAAAATCATTAAAATCGGCCATTTTGACAAATTTGTAAACAGAAGTTAATTCGCGGTTCTAAATATCTTCCAAAAATAAAATATACTTTTCTGAAAGTTTATTTGAGGAATATTAGTTGATTTAATTTTTTTAATTTAATTAAAAATAATACAGAACAGATATTTATAAAAAATGCAATGTCAGTTGCTATCTACTGACCTCCTGATTGATCTTCTTTTTCTCGTTCTTTGGTATGTTTTCGAATTCTTTCATACACTATAACCTACACCAATTATACTTTAAATCAGCTAATATTTCTCAAATAAAGTTTCAGAAAGTATATTTTATTTTTGGAAGATTTTTTAGTACTGAGAATTACACTGCGATGAATGTCGACAAAGGTCGCTAATCAGCTATTTTAGAAAAAAAAAAACTATTCCAATCAATATAATTTCTGTTTGAAATACACCACAGTATTTTGCGTACTGGAAATAGTAAATTTAATCGTTTAACTTTCAATTAAAGCTAAAATGACAGCTTTTTTTATGTTTCAGTTTTATAAAAAATCATTTAAAACTAAGGTATCGATGACAACCGGATAGTCACCGCTCCTGATTGATTTAAAAATCTATTTCTATGTTATTTTCAAATTAATGTAAATAATATTTGTTTCAAATCAAATTAATTATAGCTGAAAGACCACAAAGTCTCATTAAAAACTTGCAATTATTTGATCTTTGCAAGATTTTCCAAATCAATGGGATTTTTCACCAGAAAAAAAAACCCTCAAAAACACTAATCGTAAAAAAAAAAGATTTTTAACGAAAATGTCGAACATGCTAAAAAGGATTGAAAAATTTTTAAAATCATTAAATAATACTTTGGTCTTTCCTCTTAATGATAACATAAACATTTAAGTTTGGGTCATTTTTCATCATGCGAAAAAGTGGAGATACCTACTTTTTTTAGAGTCGGGCTTCTCAGCCTAATCCGATTGTTATAAATCTCACTGTTTAAGAAGATTAAAAAAAAAACACAAAGATAGCAAATAAAATGCTCATATCCACTAAAAGTACCGTTAATACTAACAATGACACAAATACAGCGTGCGATGGATAAATTGTCATCTAAATTACGCAAAAAAGAAAATAATACGAACAACTCATTTTAACAGATATATTTATCAAAATTACACAGAAATATCGTGAAATACTATAGAGAAAACTTATTCAATATAATCGCCATTGGATTCAACTACAGCTTCCAGACGACTTCGGAAACTCCTGCAACTCTTCTGGATAGTCTCGTTGTTTAAGTCAGTGAATGATGTCATAATCCTTGCCTTCATTTCATCTTTGGAGTTACAAGGAGTTTTATTAGTCTCTCACTCATCTGCGCCCCACACATAATAATTAAGGAGGTTGCAGTCTGGGAGTTATGTGGCCAAATGTAATGGTGATGTTTTCGCAGAAATTAACTGAGAGCCATGACTGTGTTCTCCTGCTTGTGTGGCATGGTGCAGCGATTTGTTGGCAGACATAGTGTCTTCCAGCACCCTCTTGATCCAGGGCAGCACTACATCCTCACGGCACCTGATGTAGGCCGCCGTGATGAGTCTCAGGTCCTGTGAGAAGATGAGTGGAGACATAATGTCACATATCTTGAAATACTAAAGAGTAAATTTATTCAATAAAATCGATATCGGCTTCAACTACGGTCTCCAGGCGACTTCGGAGTCTCCTACAATTCTTCTGGGCGGTCTCCTTGTTGATGAATTCGACCATAATCCTTGTCTTCAGTTCATCTTTGGTGTTACAATGATTTTTGTTGATCTCTCGTTCAACTCTGACTCAGGGCAGCACCACCTCCTCAAAGCACTTGATGCCGGTCTCCGTGTTGAGTGTCAAGCGCTGTAAGAATTTGAATTAAGGCATAACTTGGTAATCACCATTAGGCTCATCCAACCCTTTCTGAATCCTTTGCACTCTCTTCAGATTAACATATAAACACTCTAAAATGTTCGTATAGGAGCTTCATATATATATATATATATATATATATATATATATATATATATATATATATATATATATATGTTTGTGTGTGTGTGAGAGAGAGAGAGAGGGCGAGAAAATGGTATTTAAATCTTTACATACGAGAACAATGTTAGGGAAATTACATACAAGAGCAATGTTCTCATATTGCACCTCTAAAACTCGTAACGATTAGATATTGGCAGCTCACGTACCTTTCTATCTAAAAGTAACTTCCTCGTGTGGTAAAAATGGCTGGTTACATTCAATGCCTCGAAAATCAAACTGTTTACATTCTATAACCGCCGATCAGACCCCTAACTACTGCCAGTCACGATGAACGGACGGCTCCTCGAAGAGGATTTGTGCCTTGAGAGAACATTGGGCCTCAAGCTCACACCTGACCTAGAGATGCAGTTAAAATGATCGGCTCTCTGTACCGCTTTAGTCAATACCTGGCTCCTCATTCTATCCTCCACCTTTATAAAATTCAGATCAGGCCGAAAATGGAGTACTGTTGCCATATTTAGGCGGGAGCTGCCCAGATCTCAGTTTCCAGTCTTCATAGAGTTCAAAAGTGTCTCCATGTCTTTGTTGGAGAATTATTTTTCATCCTTCAACCTCTCATTCAGAGGTGGAATGTGGCGAGGCTCTCACTGCTCTGTTGCTATTACCATTGAAAGTCCACGGACAAACTACATTCCTTGGTTAGCGCCAGATCTAACATTCACGACAAGGACCCGCCATTCCACCTACATAGTACCAAAACACCGACATTCCCTCTGTATTCCGTCGGCGAGAAGTTGCACTCATACGGCTTCTTATCGCGAACCACTGCCCTGCAGACAGGCTCCCAAGAGGATGTTTTCCTCGATCGCTACAATCTTAATCTGTTCATGTCTTGAGTTAACCATTATCTTCCCCTCCTATGCACATAAACTTAACGTAACCCTCTACTTCGATGGCGCCTGGGCCTTGTACAAGGTAAACCTTGCTGTAAAATAAATATATGCAAATTGAAAGGTGTCTTATATAATAAAGAAACCAAAAATAGGTTGAGCTACTTCTGCTATTTGGGTATTCGGCATAATAAAACGAGTTCTTCCCTTAAATAGAATTTGGCTTCACTCATTTCTTTTTCTTTTTTTTTTTTCTTTTTTTCTCATACCTCAAATTTTCTTTCGTAACATTTTCCTTGCCAACGACGAAACACTCCTCGTATTCCGATGTATTTATCTGCTTATCTAGATATTTCCTAAACTCGGCCTGGCAAGAAGCCACTCTCTTAGAACACCCAGTGAGTATAGGACTCCTAACAATATCTTGCTTGATTAGCTCAGCAATTCCCGCTTTACACCAGACCTTTCGTTGTTGTTTACGAAGATTGGGCTTGAATCTGACACGAGGCGAAACGAAGAAAATAATAGCCTAGACGCCGGAAAGATTGCTGCAGACATCCAGAGGCGCATCCTAAGTGTTCCAAGATGTACGACTTACGATAAACCTTACCAAATCAGAAACTATGATATGATATTAGATATGAGATGATATTGGAAAGAAATTGGTGATAGTACACACCCTGAATCCATCATAAAAATAATCAGAAAATGAAATATTAGGTTGATGCAAAAAATAATGACGTAATAATGTCGTTTTTTAACGTATTTTTAACGTCAAAAAACGACATTATTACGTCATTATTTTGGCACCAACCTAATGAATACTAGACACTTCAAATCATAAGTGAGCTGAAGATACTACCCGGATCTATTAGAGATGGACACAAACTTAACAATATAAGATATGCGGATTTGAAGACACAGAATGAAAACTACATGCAGTAAAGGAAAGCAGGGATAGAGGACTATCAATTGTATGATAACAGATTGAATGTCTGCCAGCTTGCGATAACGTCCAGGATGTGAGCTATGAATTGGAGATTTCAAAATCAAAAATTTACAGAAGTGTATGCATCTGAGACACCCATGTCTACCTTCTGTCAGCATGGCTGATTCTAACCTCTAGGAAAATGACTCGTTGCGTCTTCTAGAGCTAATGTTCTCGACCGACATGAAGTGGAAAGATTATATTGAACCCGTTATATTAAATCTGCTGCTAAGAAATTTGGTTCCCACTGTGGTGCTAGAGATTTTCCCTCTTCAGAATCTATCTTACATATCTTTACTTCTACCAATTCGTCCATGCTTTGAATATTGCTGCTGCATATGTCCCGGCTAACCTGCTATATATTAAGGGCTTGATAAAATCCCAAAAATGAATCAGCAATATTACTGGTCATAATCTGGCACCTCGGCTTCTTGTCACTTTCCCATTGCCGTAAAGTTGCTCTCCGTGCCTTTTCTATAAATACTTTCTTAGCTATGATTTTGTGTCATTTTTGTAAATACGTTTTCTTTTTCTTTTTTTCTTTTTTAAGCATTTCAAGGCGAGAGTGCAGCTAGCACGCAAGGGGTTACAGAGATTGGGAGCAACAGTAAATAAACGGGATTGAGAAAAGGGTAAAGAGAAGGACGGGAAATTAGATCAAAGCATCAGAAGATGTCGATTGACATTACATTTGAATATTTATAGACTATAACTGTCAGTTATACAAGTAAGAGGAAGGGACTTCCACAGACGGGAAGTGCAAGACATGAAGCTATTCGAGTAGAAGAGACGGCTACATTTAACTGTTTCGACAATAAAAGGGTGGGACTGAGATGCTTACCTAGTAACACGCTTAAATTCATGCAGTTTGGGAACCGGCGAAAATAGCTTGTCGGAGCAGTTACCGTGAAAGCACTTGTAGAAAAGACAGAGGGATGCAACGGCACGTCTTTGAGAAAGTGACTGCAGGCAAGATGCCAGACCAGAACCAACCACATTGCATATATGTCTCTGAATTTTGTCGAGGACATTGAAACGAACAGCGGGAGGTCTAAACCATATATAGCAACAGTATTCCATGCAAGGATTTGAAGGATGGACTTGGGCGAGGAAAACTTTCTGGTGCAACGCAGAGAACCAACATTCCTTGCGGTAGATGAAGCTATTGATTCAATGTATCTGTTCCATCCCAGTTCAGCGGACAGCGGGAGACCAAGCAGGCGCAGAGAGGCGCTCTCGTGGAGTTTAGCATTTTATGGGAGGCGGGGAGGATTCTCTGTGGTGGGTAAATTAGGGATTGTTTTTTTCAATTGTTATTATATTCTACCCCCACTCACACTGACACAGACATGAAATTGTATATATGGGAACTAGTTAGAATTTTCCTAGAGATATTCAGGTATTATGGTGGATGTAGTAAGAAAGGTAAGTAAGAATGCTTTGTTTTGGGGTAAGGAATATTGTGGTATGTTTGGGCCAGTGGTTGTGGCTAGCTAAGTTTAAATTTAAGACAGAAGACCGTCTCATATAGACCGATTGTTATAAACTTCATTGTTTAATAAAATAAAAAAAACAACAGCCTCTAAAAATAAGATTCATAGTAATAAGACACGCACGCACACACACACATATATATATATATATATATATATATATATATATATATATATATGCAAATAAATATCGCTCTTCGCTATTGTACCTAGACTTTATGAATTTAAGCGCAGTACTAGATTAGCAACAAAGTCTTATCAATTTACAGTTGAACTGGCTAGATGCAACCGTAAGTTTTATGCTAACAGCTTCTTTTCTCGCACTTCTCGCTTGTGGAACACACTTCCAGCTTCATGCCTACCAACCAACAAAAATGTAAATGCAATGTCAATCCATATCTGCTGTCTTCCTGATTGCTCTTCTATTGGTCTCACTTCTTAATATTGTTTCTGTTTCTAATTCTTTCACACTCAGCAACCCCTTGTGTCTTAGTGATTTTACTGCCGTGAATGGGGAGAACAAATATCTGGCAAATGTTTTAACACTTGTTGGAAAATGCAACACAGAAATCCGACACATTGCGATAACAAAAGATGCCTCCAAAACAAGTAAACATATTATTAAGAAACAGGAGAATAATGTGCAAACTGCTATGTAATATCAATTCTCCAACATGGCAGTGAATGCTGGACAATTTCCTCGAAGATGAAAAGAAAATGATTGAGTTGTCTGTTTAACGGCATGTCAACTCCCTATGCGTCATTTAATGGCAAATTTTAATTTCCTTGAGAGGTTGGACGTAATAAAAATATGATATGTTATTCTGCTTTCACAGTTGAATATTATGGTAGATGATACTCAGTTTTTATGCATCTACATGTTTGTGTGGACATAATTACTAGAGGCAGTGATATGTACATTTTATGTTGCTTTGTTGAAGTTTTTAGAGGTATTGTTTTATTTCTTTAGAAAATTGTAAGCTGTTATAATAAAGTCATTATTAAAGTCATTGTTTGGTAGCATGTTAAACAGATTTAGGTGAAGTCACTAAATTTGTTAGTATTTGTCTTTTGATAATTTTACTGTAATTATTTATAGTTTGTAATGTTTTATATAAAATGTATTGCTGGTGTTTTTACTATAATAATGTATTTTCATATTTTCATAGTGTTTTTCTTTTTGTTTGAGGGTCCACTGTTTTTTGTTTTTTTTTCCATAGCCGGGACCCTAACAGGTGCTACCACCTCGGGTCAGAGTAGACTTGGGAACAAGAGCAATTATTAGGTCCCCAAAACCTCCAATCTTCCGATCAGACGCCTTGCTGTTGGATGTATTAGGTTGGTGCAAAAATAATGACGTAATAATGTCGTTTTTTGACGTTAAAAATACGTCAAAAAACGACATTATTACGTCATTATTTTTGCGCCAACCTAATAGTTTGTCGTCTTAGTGGATTTGCGCGGAGAATAGACCCGTTAGTTGCGAACCGAAAGTTTGGCAGGAGCCTGCGAAAGCGGCGGCGGCGGGAGACGAACGACAATCATTCGACGTCCCGGGGTCTTCACCAGCACCACCACCACCACGTTAGAGGGACGTACACAGCGGATGGGGGGGAGGTCGAAGGACGTCGGCAAATTATTTGCAATTATTAGGTCCCCAAAACCTTCAATCTCCCGACCAGACGCCTTGCTGTCGAATGTAGTTTATCGTCTTACCCATCACTAATGAAAAGAAAACCTGCGACAACAGAGAAGTGAAAAAGAGGACACCATAGACGGAGCATGTGAGTAGTTTTAAGGAAATCAGAAGCAAAAAGGACCATGAATTTTCTGTTACATGTAATGAGGAAAGATAGCCTGGAAAATATGGCATTCACAGGACATATTGGACACAAGAGGAACATAAGAAAGCGGATAGTAACCTATAGAAATGAATTGCAGTATAAATAAGGGGAGGGATAATGTTGTAGCCTTGTTAGAGCCAGAAATAAAGACACAGAGAGGAATTGAGTTTTAAAAAAATATAATTATTTACCCACTGCCCCACGCAGCAAGATGTAGCACAAGGCCGATTTTTAAAGTAAAGTATCCGAGTCCGTAAGATCGGGCAAAAAATTCTCTATAGACCACGTAAAAACGGAATCAGTTTCCTGCATAGCCTCGCCTGGGGGATACCCTCTGACATGTGCAGGTAAATATATTAACAGTAATACAAACATATAGAAACGAAAGTCTTACAGCAAGAATGTTCGGTCCGACTGTCAGAGTTGACTGCTGGAAACTTACGTTTCCAAAAAGGCAGTACCTGCTTCTATTTATAGCTGGTAGAGTCCATGCATGCGTGGCTAAATTACCATAACAGAAGACAAACAGTGCCGAGAGCTGTGAAGGATAAAACGTCGTAGAGAGCCATGATCGTCCACGTCCTGAAGTGACACAGTAACTAAAAAAAACGCTTTCAAATACTTCGGTGTATAGATCAATAATAACAAATTTAATGAAGGAGATAAACGCATTTTATTTATAACAGTATAGTCAGCGCTTTCGGTAGTCTTGCTCAACATCACAAATTGTTACAATGTCAAGACATTAAACTAAGAACTCTTAAAGAGCCTCGTTAAATCGAGACTTTCATTTAGATATCATGGATGACGTCCAATCTGTTTAGAAATGGCGTGAGTTATATATTAGGGTGGTGCAAAAATAATGACGTAATAATGTCGTTTTTTGACGTTAAAAAATACGTCGGAAAACGACATTATTACGTCATTATTTTTTGAACCAACCCTATACAACCGTTTTCACAGACCAATAATTAAAAATGACCTCATGTGAATGAACCTCTGTAGGTTTAAAAGGAGGCTACCCTTCATTAGATCACTCAAACTGGCGCTTCACAATCACAAATAACATTACCAGATAACAAAAAGTACCGCAACGGAAGATTTTCCAACAGCGACAACTAAAATGCATAGGGGAAAATAATAACATAACGAAAATATTGACTTTCCACACTCAGGCAAGCAGAAGGTCGAAAAGGAAACTCCATCAATAACAGAAAGGGCGTTAAGAGTTTCTGAAAAAAAAAACTGTTTTGAGAGGAAGATTTGGAATATCAAACGAAAGTAAAGCTGACTGTTGCTCAATAAATGCCGAATGTTTCCAATATGAAAACCGATATTGTCACTGTTACCATTAACATAGATATAGCGAAGAAATATGGCTTCGGGAAACTAAACAAATGATTAAGCAATAGGAAGAAGATGGGAAAAGAAATAGGACAATGTTAGTGAAAACAAAAAAAAACTTTTGAACGGCTATATAATCTAATATAATGATCAATCATTATCTATCCTCCTTATCCTCATAATATTCACTTCCTTCAACCACCTTTTACATTCTTATCACGCACTTCACTCGGTAACTCTGTAGCTTGAGTGACTCTTGAGTTTACGTTTCGGTGACTCGTGATCATACCTGAACGAGAGTTTGGTTTTTCAAGTGCCCACTCAATTATTCCTTTCTTTCTTAACCATTGTGACATGTCAGTGACAAGACCGGCCTTCATGCTTAAATATGGAATTTATAATTCCATATCTATGAACGAATAGGTGACTAATACGAAGGGAACAAAAAATATCTCACCTGAAATTCGGACTGATTTCACCAATTCCGTTACAGGTAATAAGCAAGATGGAATAATTTAATATATTGGTAATTAATTCTTTAATTCTTTTTTTTTTTTTTTGTTTTTAATCTACCTAGAGCTTTTTTGATTCAATTCAACTGAAAAGAAATGTTGTGCCTTGAACCATTCAGTCGAATAAAGAAAATACTTTTTGAACTTGTAAAAGAGAAGCGAAAAGGAAAGTCACACGGGAAACACGAACGTTCTGGTTTAGTTTCGGTCAGTAACTTCGCTTATGAAAAATAGTTCTGTACGTAAAGAGGAAACACTGAAATTTCTACCAACTGCAAACAGGCCAACCGAATTTCATCTAAAAAATTAAATATAAAATGCATGCGTTGGCAAAATAGAGCCTATTGGGGAAAAGTCCTGGTAGCTAGCTAGCTAGCTAGCTAGATAGATAGATAGATAGATAGATAGATAGATAGATAGATAGATATGGGTAGACTTCATTATTTTTATGATAGATAGATAGATAGATAGATAGATAGATAGATAGATAGATAGATAGATAGATAGATAGATATGGGTAGACTTCATTATTTTTATAATAGATAGATAGATATGGGTAGACATTTCATTATTTTTATAATATATATATATATATATATATATATATATAGAGAGAGAGAGAGAGTGCGAGAGATAGATAGATAGATAGATAGATAGATAGATAGATAGATAGATAGATAGATAGATATGGGTAGACTTCATTATTTTTATAATAGATAGATATGGGTAGACATTTCATTATTTTTATTATATATATATATATATATATATATATATATATATATATATACATACAGATAGATAGATAGATAGATAGATAGATAGATAGATAGATAGATAGATATGGGCAGACTTCATAATTTTTTTTAATAAAAAGATTTCTTTCCAAATTTGTTTCTCCATAAAATGCTTAAAAGAATCTTTATAAAAGGTAAATAATAAATATAGCATTGTATTTGGTTTATATGTTTTCATAAACATTGCCGGCGGCTTAAAAATAGACGGGATAAGAGCAGTGTCAAAGGAATAAGGAATTTTTGATACATCGTTTATTTTGTTTTCGCTTTTTTATTTTATTTTCATTTTGGGTTTGTTTGTTTTTTGTTTGTTTTTTTTGTTTTTTTTGGGGGAGGTAGTATTTTTTCTTTTTGTTTGCGCTGTGAAGGTTAGACTCTGCACGAATTAATAGTAGATTTATAGACCTTCAAGATGGATTCTAACGCGAAAAATTTGCTAGCACAACACAGAGAACTAAATTTCTTCGCTGTAGATGTAGCAATTGATTCGATAGAGTGGCTTCACTTCATGTCAGGGGAAAACTTGACGCCAAGAAGTTGTAGAGTGTTGCTCTTCTGGAGTTTAACATCAGCCATGTTGATGGCAAGCATAAAAGGTTATCTGCAGTGATTAAATGAAAACGGTTTTGTATTGTAGGCGTTAAAATTTAAAAGACAATCTTTGCCCCAGTTAACCACTGATTAGATGTCCTTTTCCATAGCAGTTGCCAGTATTTTCTCGAATTTATTACTAAGAATAGTGTAAATGGTTCTGTCATCTGTGTCAATACCTAGTTGTGAACTGATAACATCGGGAAGATCATTGATGAAGATCAAAAACAGCTTAGGTCCTATGAAAGAGCTCTTGTGTAACCCTACGTTAGTATTAAATTTTATACAATGCGTAGTTCAAAGTGAAGTTCGAAAAAAATTGTTAAGATCCGTAGTTCAAAATGAAACTCAAAATAAATTTGAGTTAGTTAAAGAAACAAGGAAGAGATTTCAATAGCGTAAACTTTCCTGGATTATAAAGTTAATATTAAAATTAATCTTATTTCCCAATAGTTGACAATACAGGTGAAATAATTTTCTCCAAGAGCTGTTCGCAAAGAGAAGATCTACGAGCGATTTATACAGCACGTGTTCTTGATTGAAATGTAGTATTAGGTTGGTGCAAAAATAATGACGTAATAATGTCGTTTTTTGACGTTAACGTCAAAATACGACATTATTACGTCAGTATTTTTGCACCAACCTAATAATATACCCACGTTTGAAATGGCCACGTTTGAATGGCTTTGTTTAATTGTTGCTAAGACTTTTAGCGTTTATTTAATTCAGGCTTACAACGAAATAGGCGAATGACTATCAGACTATGTTTGTCAGAGATAAGACTAAAGTACAAGTCGGGAAATGAAGTACAAAGTTGAAGTTCACAAAATATCTCTTGTATTAATCACAAATTATTAATTCCTTTGATTTCTGGTGTATACATATTTCCTTCCGGCTCCCAACCACCAGAGATCTCAGGTCAGAAATAACTTCATGACATTTTCCACTGATCAGTTTTATAAAAAAAAAAATCCAACATTTTTACATTAACAAAGGTCTTCGTAATATGTGATCTGTACAATTTTTTGTATTCCTTTAAGGCATGGGCTTCCAGGAATCCCTTC
>OZ010578.1:54781178-54793678 GCA_963932145.1 Acanthosepion lycidas | reverse complement strand
GCAAGTTGCTTTACCTGAGAATTGCCTTACATTTTCGTGAAAGATAGAAAGACTAATAAATAACTAATCGGGTATTTGAATGCGATGCCACCAGAGGTGAATAAAGGTTAATAAAAAGTTCGTTTCCTAGATCAATCCGCTTGCAAAATAAATTCTGATCCTTCTATCCACCAAAACACGCACTCACTCACACACACACACAGATAGATAGATAGATAGATAGATAGATAGATAGATAGATAGATAGATCAGAACAGACTGAAATAGATAGATAGATAGATAGATAGATAGATAGATAGATAGATAGATAGATAGATAGATAGATCAGAACAGATAGATAGATAGATAGATAGATAGATAGATAGATCAGAACAGACTGAAATAGATAGATAGATAGATAGATAGATAGATAGATAGACCAGAACAGACTGAAATAGATAGATTGATAGATAGATCAGAACAGACTGAAATAGATAGATAGATAGATAGATCAGAACAGATAGATAGATAGATAGATAGATAGATAGATAGATAGATCAGAACAGATAGAAATAGATAGATAGATAGATAGATAGATAGATAGACAGACAGACAGACCAGAACAGACTGAAATAGATAGATTGATAGATAGATAGATCAGAACAGACTGAAATAGATAGATAGATAGATAGATAGATAGATAGATAGATCAGAACAGATAGATAGATAGACAGACAGACAGAACAGAACAGACTGAAATAGATAGATAGATTGATAGATAGATCAGAACAGACTGAAATAGATAGATAGATAGATAGATAGATAGATAGATAGATAGATCAGAACAGACTGTTCATTTTTTTAGAATTTAGCTTAATACTTATTAATAGTTCTTGTATATCAATCGACAATGTTGAGTTCGATCCTCACTGGTTACCCCATACTTTCGGCCTTGTGCTGCATCTAAGCTATGTTTAAAAAATCACTATCAATCGACAATGTATTTCCTTGAATTGTTTACGTCTTCCTGCCAACGATCCACTAACTGTTCAATACTCGACGATAGATATCACTAAATTTTGACTCGAAAAATTAATCTAAATGTTATGCTCCATATAGTTGTTGGACGAAACGTCCTTCCAGATGATAGAAAGCGACCGAAAAGGGTGCTAGTCTGAAGGGGATAAATCGAAAGAATATAGTAGGTTTGGCAGAACAGCCTGGTGTCGAGCGAGTAAACTAGTGGCAATGGTGGAGCGCTGGAGTTTTTTTTTCTCTCGGTCAATGCGTGTGACACTCATGCGCCGTGTTTCTGGACCTTGCCCATTGAGTGAAGATGACCAGCGACAGTAATGTGAGAGCTTGCCATCTTCTGAGTCAATTGCCAAGTGGTCTGGCGTGGTACTTCTTTATTCAGCGTGATTCTGAATAAATTGAACAGGTCGTCAGGAACGCGGAGAGTCTGTGAGACTTACTCTTCGTGAAGCGAAGAAACCATTCCTGTGTCATTCTGTCGGTAACGAAGTCATCTCCGTACATAGCACAAATGCTTCGGGCAGCCTTTGCAGCTTTGTAACCTTGAATTAAAAGGAGAGATAATGATGTCGAACATGCTCATTCTTGTCGACTCGGCATTCCATCTCAAAGGGGTGTCTAAATCTAATAAGGTATATCAGGTACATTCATAACAGCCAAATAACAGTTTTAGAACAAGTAGAGCATTATCTTGCAGGTGGAGCCCAGTTATAACTTCAGACTGGATTATTATTATTATTATTATTATTATTATTATTATTATTATTATTATTATTATTGCATTTCCTTTTATTTCTGATGAGTACGCATTTCTTTCCGAGCCCCGCCCAGAGACCTAAGGTGAGAAATGGCATCAAAAATTTTCCACTGACCAATTAAAAACAAAACAAAAAAAAATACATATTTTACATAGATAAATCCTTTCGTAAGGTGTAGGTTGTACTCGTGAGAACATTTTTTGGTATTAATTTAAGGCATGGGCTTCCAGGAATCCCTTCAGTGAGTCTACTGGAATATTTTCCAACCAATCTGAGGGCTCCAACTACAACAGAAATTGCTGATATTCCCATGTGCCACATTTTTGAGATTTCGATTTCATTATTATTATTATTATTATTATTATTATTATTATTACATGTTCTTTGATTTCTATTCTATATTCATTTCCTTCTGGGTCCCAAACAGAGACCGAAGATTAGAAATGTCATCATGACATTTTCCAATGATCATTTTTTGAAAGATATAGATCACACACATTTTACATAGATAAAGATCTTCGGAATGCGTGATCTGTACTTGTGAGTATATTTTTTTGTATTTCTTTAAGATATGACCCATCAGGAATCCTTTTAATGAGTCTGTTGGAAATTTTTCCATGGGTTCCAACAACAACTGGAATTATTGATGTCTCATGTACCACATTTTTGAGGTTTACATTTGAATTTCCTTGTAGTTTTCTGAAGATCTTCAAAGATACATTACAGTCTACAGGGACTGCCATGTCAATAAGAAAGCACATTTTTCTCTTGTGGTCCTTGATCACGATATTTGTCTGATTAGCTTTGATCGTTCTATCTGTGTATATTGTAAAGTCCCATAAAATTGTTATAGAGCCTATGTTTGTAACTAGGTCTGGGGCTAATTTCTTTTCTTACTTTCTTTTAAGCATTTCACCCTAAGGATGTCGGGATGTCACTAGCATGCAAGGGGTTACAGAGTGTAGGAGTGAGAGTAAAGAGGCGTGATAGAGGAAAGGATGAAGAGAAGGACAGGGAATAAACCAAGGCATCTGGAGATGTCGATTGACATTACATTGGAATATAGTTGGAGATTATAGCTATAAGAGAAACAAGTAATAGGAAGAGAATTCCGCAGACAGGAGATGCAAGACATGAAACTATTGAGGTAGAAGAGACGGTAATATTTAACCGTTTCGACAGAGAAAGGGTGGGACCGAGATGCCAGCCTAGTAGCACGTTTAAATTCATGCAGTCTGGGAACTAGCGAAAGTAGCTCGTCGGAACAGTTACCGTGAAAATATTTGTAGAAAACAAGAGGGAGGCTACGGCACATCTGTGAGTGAGCGACTGTAGACGAGATGCCAGATCAAGGCCAATCATATTGCATATCCGTTTCTGGAATGTTATTATTATTATTATTATTATTATTATTATTATTATTATTATTTCAGTATTTTCTAATTAATTCACAAAATAGCGCGCCACAACCAACCAACAGCCTTAGACATTAAGCAATTTTCTTCTGAACCTTATTCTTCATCACTCTCCGGATTACTCTTGCCGATCGTCAGAGGATTTCTGTCTGCAGTAGTTGTACTGGGCAATCAATGTCGATTCTCCTATATCGCAGTGATTGCTGGATAATCACAGACAAAGAACATGGACTGAACATGTGTGCAACGGGCATGCTTTATGGAAAATGAAAACAAAATGGATACCTATACTTAACACATAATGAGGAAAGAGTGCTTGGAAAACGTAACACTCACAGGGCATATTGAAGGCGAGTGAACGGGGGGAGCAGCGTTTAACCTTCCTAACGAAATTGTGTAAATGATTGTCGGAAAAGGGATTAAGAGAGATAACGAGCCAAAAAAGTATACTTAAACCTAGAATCAGGAAGAGATCATTTAAATGTTATAATAAGGAAAGAGGGATCGGGGAATTTGACACTCACAGGCTACATTGAAGGCGTGACAGACAGACAGAAGCGGTGAGTAACCTACCAAATGAACTCGTGTAATTTGTTGACAGAACAGAGATTAGGAGAGTTTTAAAAAAAGACAAAGCCTTCTAATAGCCAAAACGGATAGTAGATGTTGTGGAGAGTCGTGATCACCTACACATTTAAAGGACAGAGAATAAAGATAATGAAGACGAAGAAGATATTAAAGTACAACCGAGCTTTATTATTGTATTAATCACACTGGCGAACTGTCAGAAATGTTTTAGTGTCAAAACCATTGACTCATTAAAAAGGAAGGAAAGTTGTGATATGCTAGTCTAATAAATACACACTTCATATCAGTAAGTTTCAAATATTGTTCGATGAGTATTACTCCCTATCATTGGTGGGACGCTCCAAACTTTCTGAAAACGAAAACGATTAAAACAATAAAAAAAGAAACAGTTTTCTATGGAGTCCAAATTGAAATACGAAGTGGCTCACGCTTCTGTAGCTTCGTCCCAAATCTCTCATCAAATTCACTTGATCTGTGGCAGTTTCTAGCCAACGCCTTTCTCATCGGATTTCCAGCGAAAACACAGGGTTGGCGTGTTTCCCAGCCAAGGGAGACGCTTTGTAAAGCACAAGACAAATTTATGAGTTTTACTGTCTTCATGATGTATGTAAAAACGACTTAGTAATTTTAAGAAGTGCTAAATGGTATGAACGTTTAGAATCTGGGGCACGGAGGGATGATTTGGTGGTGGGGGGGATTGTTTTCAGGATCCCCTCCTAGCAAACAAGATAGATTTCTTTTAAAGATGTGGCGGGAAAAATTACGATGACTTTAACTCGAAACATAAATTCTATGCAAAATTGGATCACAGACTAAGAGTTTAGTCAATATAAATACATCTGGAGAGAAGTTAATACAAACGCATCTGGTGGAAAATCAATATAAAGACGTCAGTGGGACGAGGAATCAATATAAGGATGTCTGGATATGGATATATTATAATGGCATGCGGTGGTGAGTCAATATAATGAAATCTGGTAAGGTATCAATATAAATGCAACTGACGTGGGTTCAAAAGAAAGAAATTCAATGGGAAGTTAATGTAAAAACATCTGGTAAAACGGGGTTTCAGTATAGAGGCATCTGGAAGAGAGCTGATAAAAAGAAATCTGGTGGGGAGTCAACGTAAAGACATCTGGTAGAACGGGAATTCAAAATAAAGATATCTGGAAGGGTGCTGATAAAAAGAAATCTGGTGGGGAGTCAACGTAAAGACATCTGGTAGAACGGGAATTCAATATAAAGGCATTTGGAAGGGAGCTGATAAAAAGAAATCTGGTGGGGAGTCAACGTAAAGACATCTGGTAGAACGGGAATACAATATAAAGGCATTTGGAAGGGAGCTGATAAAAAGAAATCTGGTGGGGAGTCAACGTAAAGACATCTGGTAGAACGGGGATTCAATATAAAAGCATCTGGAAGGGAGCTGATAAAAAGAAATCTGGCGGGGAGTCAACGTAAAAACATCTGGTAGAACAGAAATTCAATATAAAGGCATCAGGAAGGGAGCTGATAAAAAGAAATCTGGTGGGGAGTCAGCGTAGACTTTGTGCACAATCCTAAACTCTGAGATTCTCCCTCATTCTACCCATTTGCCACAACTCGACCAATATATATATATATATATATATATATATATATATATACATATATATGTGTGTGTGACACTGCATTTGAGCGCAGTAGCAATATACAACATCCATTCCTACGAAGTGCCTCTCTTTTATTGACTTGTATCATACATTAAACTAATCTTTGGGTAAATATCTTTGGTTGTCTCCCCTTGGAATAGGACTATACAAAATATACTCGCAGTCCAATATTACCGTTTCATTTGCAATTGTCTGCCCATGCACCTTCCTAAATTCTATTACGGCCGTATTGAATTGGATTGCCAATGGGAGCTACTAAACGTGTTTATTTATTTACTTATCCATTTGCATTTATTATTTTTATTTAATTATTCATTTATTTGCCTTATTAATTTACATATTTATATCTATCTATTTATTTATTTATTTACTTACATATATATATATATATATATATATATATATATATATATATATATATATATATATATATATAGCTCTTATTTTATTTTATTTTTATTTAAAATTATTTTATTTTCATTGATATATATTATTTTTACTGTTACTTTGATATAATTTTATTTTACCACTGCATATTTTTTTATTATTATTATTGATATCACTACTTTTAGTTAGTTTATTAATAATAATAATATTAATTACTTTATTGATTTTCATGGAAAAAATAGAGTTACCTCCCCTTGATTTTCTAACATCTTTTCTTGTTTATTATTTTTATAACATCAGCGTCTCTCTAAATTAGAATTTATAATTCTTATTTCCAACCTTATTTTCAGTCTCAAATTTTAATCTGAGCCTAAATTCAAATTCAAAATTAAATCATAATTCATTTAACATTCTAACAACAATAATATTCCGCCGCAACAATAGAGTATCACGTGATAACCAGAAATTTGATTAAACCGTTGTGAACCCAAAGCAAAAATACCGTCACTTGATAATTGCTTTGGCATGAAACTCAGAGTTGGGCAATCAATATAAAGCATTATGTATATATCTCAATATATATCGTAATATATATTAATCGTTAAGTAATGAAAAGTTTAGTAATTCATATGGATAATCCTAAGGAGGATGTAATTCAGAGAGCACAATGTCAAATCAGGGCAATTATTAATTCAATTTAAATAGACAACATTAAGGGTCCATTTTGATGAAAATGATTTCATGAAATCATTTTCATCAAAAATTACCCAACATCGCTTAATAATGAAACAAATTCGTAGTTCCGAAGCAGAAATTTCCGTGTCGCGATGTAAAACATTTTTTAAATATATAGATAGACAGATAGATAGACAGATAGATAGATAGATATAGATAGAAATTAACTAGATTATTTATTGGATAATCCAGTTCGAATGGGATTTTTGTCTATTCAAAATCTAATCAAATGACTTAACATCATTTTTCTTTTGATGGGCTTTTTCGCCAAGCTGAGATCTTTTCAACTCACCTTTATATCGTTAAAGCTGATTATCGCATACTTTTTCCTTATTTTCCCATTTAACTGTTTCAATTTCCTCATATGACTATTTTCTAAAAGTGAATGATTCCAATATTATTGTTGTTTTTTTTTTTGTTTTCTATCTTTGTTTCCCGTCATGAAAGCAAACGCTTTCTATTTCGAACTTTGTTAAAACCAACTTTATCATTCACCAGTTTTTTTCTTTTTCACGTTTTACCATTTTCTTTTGTGTTCTTCGTTAATACAATCTTTCTGCCTTACTTTCCTTCAAGTCCTTTTTTTTCTCTCTTTTTGTCGTTATCCGTATTTATTCACTCGTTCATTTCATCCATATAATTTTTTTTTTATCCAATCGATAAACAGACAGTCTAAACTGCTGTCCAATTTTCATTAGCGCTTTCCTGAAAATAACGTCTCGGTCTAACGCGACGTATTGTGTTTTCTGACAGATATGAAAATAAACTTTTGTCTGTCCGTTCTTTTAGCTATTTCCATTCTTTTTGTTCTTGTTGCTTTTTTTCTTTTCGCTTCGCTTGTTTGTTTGATGTCTATCCTCTTCCCCTGCAGACACAAATTAATCAAACTTAAAACCCGTAAACAGACAATACACAAAAAAAAAAGAAGTTTTATAGGCGCGACTGCTCGATAGATGTCAACAAGTTTGAAAGGGAAGGAAAAAGTAATAAAAACAAAGTAGCTGATTGGTGGTTGAATCAGTTATATAATTTCCTTCCATTGCCAGAGTAAAAGGTAAGTCAAGGTAAAATATAAATAAATAAATAAAAGCATGATAATTTTCGAATGGGATTATTTATAAGTATGTAGGTCTTTTCAAGTCGCAAGAGTGTTGTAATGTAATTTTCTGGCTTTCGCATTTTGCTATTTGGCTTCATGCCGTAACAAAGAAAAGCGAGAGAAAGAAATATTAGAAGACAGAATATATAGTCGTCGCCAAGAGGAACAGCCAAATGTGTAAGCTTCGAATTGGAAAGGTATAAATCAAATCGGTACATAAATTTAGCTATCTCGATAGTCTGGTAACAGACGACGGGACAAGTGAGGCAGAGACACGAAAGCCCGTCTGGACAGAGGAAGATGCGAAACTAAGCAAAGTATTAAAACAGCGAAAGATAAAAAAAAAAAAGCATGCTGAACTGCTATATATCTATCCTCTTATGCGGCAGGGAATATGAAAATATTTCTTTATAGATGAAGATGACGATAAACAACACCCGACAGCGAGGCCTCGGATCGGGAGCTTTTGAGGTGGGTATGGAATTACCTCTTAATTGTTCTTGTTCCCAGGTCCACGCTAACCCAGGGTGGTAGCACATGTTAGGGTCCCAGCTATTGGCAAATAGTAAAGCCTAAACTGGGGTCAAAATATAAAAATAATTTTTTTTTAAATTACGAGCTATATAGAAAAAGTAAAACATTACCAGTAATACATTTTTGGGGAAAAAAAAAAAATTAAAAATTAACAAAGCTCACAAGAAAATAAAATTTCGGCATTTGCAGTTTATTAATGAAACATGCAAAAATTAATGGCAGGAACAATTCTTGCAGAAAAACGCAAAATAAACTAAATACAATCTTACCAACCCTCAGGAAAAAAAAAACTGACGTTATGTAAAATCCCGAAGAGAGAAGGTTACTATAATACGAAAATAGGCTACAATAAAATTAAGCATCCTTTCTTACGGAAACAAAAAACACTACCATGATGTACTACATGTCATACCCAATATACGGCAAAACAATTTCTAATTGAATGCATTGATTTTGACTCCAATAGACATAATTTCTTTAAGGCAGGCAACCTAAAAGAACTATTCGAAAATATTAAAATAAATAGAATTATATCATTCCCGAAACCAGGTGGATTATATCTGAAAATAAAACGATTGTCTATTTTACAGAAATATAAACCAAAATAAATCGATTTGAGCCTAAAATGACTCCAAAGAGTTAATATGTCGTTAACAATCCAATTCAACTTAAAAACTTAGAGATAAAAAAAAAGGCGCAAAGCAACAAAGATGCATTTTTACAGACGGACACTGAGAATACCATAAACAAAACAGGTTAAAGAGGAAGACCTAAAAAAAAAAAAAAAAAAACATCAGTCACCTTCCCAACGTCGTAAGATTGCTTCTCTGCGTCTTCTGTAAATACTTTCATGGTAATTGTTCGGAAGAGCTCTTCTTTGTGGTACCTAGACATTTTTTTAATTGAAGCACAATACCAGACTGGCGTCGAGATTTCATCAATTTACAGTTGAGCTGCCTTGTATGGGGTGATACCGATTAAAAAAATCCGAGATAGTTGAAATTTCTGGGAAACATTATGAGGAAAGACGGCTTAGAAATTTAAATACCTGCAAAATGGATTTAAGGACTCAGAAAAAAAACAGCAAGATAAAATATGAATGGAAAAGCGAAAAGAAAAGTCTATTAATTATAAAACAGAATGTATTTGTTGTGGCCTTGTTAGAGCCAGACATAAAGACCCAACGAGAGGAATTGACTTAAACAAATATATTAATAGAACAGCAATACAAATATATACAAAGGAGTTTTGCAGCAAGAATGTTTGCTTGGACTGTCAGAGCTGACTGCTGGAAACTTCCCTCTCTCCAAAAATGCAGTACCTGCTCCTATTTATAGCTGGGAGAGTTCATGCGTCCGTGGGTAAATTACCATAACATTATGGTCGTCAGTAAGAGAAACACCGAAAGGTTTTTTGTATTTATTTGGGTTAAATAAATCCAAATAAATAAACAAATAAACGACTTCCGGCAAAATAACCGCCAAAATAAACTACCCACAATGCACCACTGACCCGTATATATAAATAGCCGAGAAAAAAAAAACAACAACACTCATGGCTTGACAATTGTGTCTAGCATGAAACTGCCTGTCGCCTGTAAATGTTGACTTCAATGCTCACTTTTATATTTACACACGCTCTATCTCTCATATTGAGCACTTTATCCCATAAATATAGCACATCTTAAGAGTATATTTCTTCAGTATATATATATATATATATATATATATATATATATATATATATATATATATATATATATATATATATATATATATATATATATATATATATATATATATATCTGGACGTGTTGTAATGGTTAGAAAACTTGTCTTGCCAGATCGGTTACCACTGAGTACTGAGTTCGATCCTCACTGGGTGCCCCATACTCTCGGCTTTGTGCCATATCTAACCCGTGCTTAGAGCAACTCGAGTAAGCTTGTCTCGCTAAAACAATTACGACTGAGTAGAGAGTTTGATACTCACTGGGTGCCCCATACTTTCGGCCTTGTGCCACATCTAAGCTAACTTAAGAAAGAAATTCGGATTACTAACACAAAAACAGAAAATGTCTCATATCGAGAATATTTAACATTGAAAAACATAAGGAAAAAATTAATTATTTTTAATAATATGTGGAAATCTCCGCTTTTACCTGAAGACGGTCGCGAGACCAGAAACACGTGTAGTAAAATTATGGCAAACAAAGCATAATTTTTTTTTCCAAGTAAATCCACATTACAACCAAAAACGTTTTTAATATATATAGTCTTCTTCAACCCTGGACTTAATTGAAGAAGACTGGTACAAGGCTGCCTCGGCTGAAACAGGCTATACCCACTTGATGTAATTTTGGATTTTTTTTGCTGTGTAATATATATGCTCTCTTGTAATATATTACATTGAGCTCCCTTTGTGGATCAGTCTTAATATTTGATATTACTAGGATCCACCTGAATTATATACCAACGGATCTATTACCTGTACTATATATATATATATATATATATATATATATATATATATATATATAATGTGTGCGTGTGTGTAAAGATGAAACTATGGTGTATGCGTGGACCTCCAAATATTAGTATTCAGATGGATGGCAGTTGATCTCTCCTCTAAACTAACTCTCATGGCTCAATGAGGAAAAGACTAGCTGATCTCATTCAGTACTTCCAAAACAATACTAATAACATTTTGTCAACCCCGAACAGACCCCTAAACTTGCATCAATCCCGACGAGTGCTCCTACCCTCAAATAGGCTCCTTGTCTTGAAAGCCTACTAGGTCAAAAACTCACTACCTCGCAAAAAATTCTGGGAGAATGGTCGGTTCTTTGTATTGCTCCAGAAAATACCAAATTCCTGCTACCATGCTATATCTTTACATGATCACGAATTGAGTATTGCTGTTATATTTGAACTGATATTACCAACTCTTCACTGCCCAGCTTTACCAGTTCAAAGTGATTACGCGGCCTTGATGAATTATGCTCCATTCTGCAACCCTAAAGAGACAACATGTTCCTAGTCTCTCACTACTATATCGCTATTACTGTTCAAACGAGTTGCGTTCCTTACTCCCACCAGTTCAGACCTTCATAGCTAAGACCCGCCATGTGATGTACACGGTGGCAAATCATCCTCATTCCCTATTCCTTTGATAAAGAGTAAATTCCAGTCAAAGACTTTCTTCCTCAGAACGGCCACTTTGTGGAACAAACTCCCGAGATAATGCTTCCCTGACAACTACAATTTTGATTTTTTCAAGTCCACTGTCAACCGATATCTATTCTATACGCCAACGTAATATTCAGTTTTTAATTACTCATTCTCGCTCCCTTACAGCAATCTCCCTCGTTAATGCTCTACCATGAATGGCCCTTGTGCCTTGTACTGATTAATTAATAGTATGATATAAATATCGATAGTGTAGTAACAGGCGACGGAAAGTATAACACAGTGATCCGAAAGCTCTTCGGTATTAAAGTATTTTGTAAATATGGGTATTATTTAGAGTTTTAGTCGAGAAAATGTTTTGGTGATTTCTGTATGAATATTTTCGAATAAAGTCGAAGTTAAAATTTCAACATGCGGAATTAGGAAATACTAAATATTTCAGATACGTCAGGGTATGCAACAGTTACAAGAAATTTAGTGCATGAGATAAAGAAATTGAACATACTCGGAATAGTTTCACACAACGCCGCAAGTTTCTACAAAACTAAAACATTTATCTAAAAACCCGATTCATGTTTTTAAATAGTCATGTCAGATCAAGAAAATAGAAACAAAAATGAAACTTATACTTAAAATCAGGAAGAGACAATTGTTCATCAGGACAGTTATCATGAAAATATTTATAGAAAAGACACAGGGAAGCTACGTTAGTGATGTGAGAGAGTGACTGAATTGAAATTCAGAGTTATCTGTCTCTCTTCAGGGCGTAGCTGATCATGGCTCTCCACAGATTCCGTTTCTTTATTATCTGTGAATTACCATGACACTTTGGGAAAGACTGTGGAGTGGTTTCCCGTTGGCTTCTTCACGGTTTAGAAGTAAGAGTAGCCCTTCTCAAAGATTCTTTTTCTTTATTATCTGTGATTTGCCATGATTTCTTGAGAAAGACAGAGGAGTGGTTTCAGCTCAACTCCCGAGTAGCCTTTGTTACTCCATTTCTACCAATTAGCTTTTTAGTTCTCCCAACGTGGGTAGCTTATCTTGGTGTCTGGGTCGTCCGCTCACTGATGATAATTTCCACCCAAAAAGAAGTTCTGCTGTTTGATTCCTTGGTAACAACTACGTTTATTTAC
>OZ010578.1:54758678-54776178 GCA_963932145.1 Acanthosepion lycidas | reverse complement strand
TCATAGTATTGAAACATGAAAGCTTTTGCGTAGCGATGTAAAATGCTTCTTTTGTTATAATCTCGTATAATAAAAAACATAATAATATTTTGCTCTACTTCTATATACTACTATATACATACATATATATATATATATATATATATATATATATATGTATATATATATATATATATACACATATATATACATATACATATATATTGCTATATATATATATATATATCCATATATATATATATGTGTATATATATACATATATATATATACATATATATATATACATATATATATAAATACATATATATATATATATACATATATAAATACATATATATATATTCATATATATATATATACATACATATACATATATATATATACATATATATATATACATATATATACATATATATATATATACATATACATATATATATATATATATATATATATATATATATATAAATATATATATATACATATATATATATATATATATATATATATATATATATGTCTTATATATATATATGTGTGTGTGTGTACAACTTTTGGATTTTTATTCATATTTACTAGGATTCAGATCATATTCCTGGTTTCTAATCCATAATTAATTTTTCCCGTGTCTGATTATTTTCGGGTTTCATAAGCCATTACGAAAGAACTTTCTTGTCTTTTATTTTTTGTACTCCCTACGTTCCAATAGTGCTTCTTCAAAGATAAAATATAATATGGAATTTCAGGTGAAGACGCAACAACGCAATATTTGAATATATGACGAAACCAGCATTGCACAAAATACAAAATGAATAGCAAAAATCAAATATGTTTTGTACGTTTCATTTTTTTAAAGCTGATTATGAAAAAGAAGTATCTCTATTAATCCCAAATTGCTAAGTTGAGCAAGATACCAAACACCCGTCTGTAGTTATAAATTATAAAACCAAATTTATTTGAATATTTTATTACGCTAGCTAGCTTCTTTCTAATTCCAGAGGAATGGTTAGATTCACTCCCTGATGGCTACAGTGTCCCAATGAGGAAGTTTCAAGGGAATTGGGATACATTACCTCTAATCCCATGTATCGTTCCACTTTAAACTCGGCTGTATGCCATATTCCTTTCGGATGAGCATAGATAAATGCCAAAATCGCATTTTGTTGATGTGATACTATAAATTCGTGTATTTTGAATGCAATGAGAAGCAACACGAAAAAAAAAACATTTGTAGCTTCTATTTTCTTTTTTTAATATGGTCCTAACTTCACAAAAGGTCTTAATATCTTAAGATTGCCTATGTCCTCATAGAGAGAAAAATTTTCTTATTTCAAAATAAAGAAATGTGCAAAAAATGCCTATGTCAAATTGCGCCCTTTAGAATCACATCGACGATTTTGATAGTAAGGTTTTAGCGTAATATTTCCATACACATACACACCCAACTAGACATGAACAAACAACTTTATATAATTCATATACAGGGTTTCAAGCACATACACCCGCAGCTTTATATATATATATATATATATATATATATATATATATATATATATATATATATATATAGATACATAGATAGATGAAGAAATATAATTTTAGGTTTGCCATATTTTGGGGATTAAGTGCTCAATATCAGAGACAGAGCGTATGTAAATATAAATATAAAAGTGAACATTGAAATCAACACTCAGAGGCGCAATCGTCAGGCGGCCTGACGATTGCGTCTAGCCTGACATAGCCTGTCGCCTGAGTATTGACTTCAATGTTCACTTACTAATATATATATATATATATATATATATATATATATATATATATGATAATACAAGTATTCAACCTTCCTTCCTTCCTTGGGCTTGGATAATCGCCCTCCATTGCAACCATCCATAGATTTGTTTTTGCATTACACCCATAGTATCTGCGCCATCTTTGTACAGCATAGGATGGCTATGTTTTGTATCCGGCGTTGTCCTTCTCCTAGACTGGTTACCAAACATAGCTAGAGAGACCTGTTATTTAACCAATAGCTGTGGCTGGTGGGGGGGGATATATGGATTCATATCATTTTCAAAGGTATTCCTCCGGAGTTGAATGTAACGCACTCGATTGGAATCCGAACTCAAATCGACGATTTCACGTTCCGAGCCCGTCGCCATAACGCTGCCTGCACATATGATAATCAGGAGAGGAAATTTTTCGAGAAGTGCGATGTCTAGTGGTTAAAAGTTCGCAAGATACGCCTTTTCCGATGCGAGTTAGAGATGTTATCAGTGATGATTTACAACCGTGATCATGTTCAAATCTTTCAACATCAGAATCTTTTCCCAAATTGACCCATTCAGGGCTGATCCACACACTGGACACCACATCATATATCTTCATTCCCATTTTATCTTATCATATCAATTTATATAAATGCAAAAAAAAAATATGGAGATTTGGAGAGATATCGGTCCTCATTATCACTTACACTGATCCACTCCGCCTTTAATGTTCTTTACCCCGTAATGCTATTGGTAATATTAGCAGTTTCCTTATAAAGAAACATTCGTCATTCCCTTGGCCGAGAAGCAAGTGTTACTCGGGTTACGCTTTTCTTCACTCCTTAGTAGTTTGGCTGAGATCAAAGTGTAGTAACTGTTCTCATCACTACTTGTTATGGTAATATCAGCCGAGGAAATAGTCGGCATTCATTAACCGAGCAGCCAGTGTTACTCGAGTTACGCTTTTCTTCACTCCTTAATCGTTGGGCGGGGATCAAAGCGTAGTATCTGTCTAGGGGTGGACAAACTACATTTTCTACTTCATTTGTCTTTCTGTCTTCGGACAAAGCGCAACTTAGTTATATCTTTATCTTTGAGCAGAGCACAACTGAAAATATTTCGAGGTACCCGGTTCTGGGGACAACGATTGTACCTCCCTCAGTGCATTAACAATGGAGGATCGGCAGTAATACCGATTCCAGCTCTATCAACGCTTCCAGGGGTATTTTTGGATCTGACTCAGGTGCATGCCCTCGGGATCACCACATTAAAATGACCTTGTGTTACATCCTGCCAGCATGGGACGACAAATAAATACTAATTGTAGTATCAGTTCTCCATATCTCTAATGGTAATGCTAATATTAGCCGTTTCCTTATAAGGAAACATTTCCTATTCATTTACTAAGCAGCCAGTGCATAGAAAAATTGTATTATTATGTTGACTGTAGTACGAATGATAAGTAAGGAAGATTATAGTATATTAGCCGTTTCTTTATAAGGAAATATTCAGCATTGATTGACCGCGGAGTTAGTGCCACTGTCGGGTGCAATTTATAAAAATTTTCTCTTAAAACAATTTTTCTGGAATATTGGTTTTCCGAGTGCAGTCGCTGTTATAGCTCTTTCCGGTATTGATGGAGATTTCCTTCCTAACCTTTTGTTTGATCTAGTGTGGAAGATCAACGTTTTGATTATGTCATTATTCTCACTTCTAGTTACATGTAATATCCATTTTAGTTGTTACTGATGTTAAAAGTCCTCGAGCGATGTGGTTTCCGTTATCTGCCACAGTGCTTTGATTGTGATTATGTAGGGCCAATCCACGATATACGGAGTAGAACGGTCCTCGCTGAAACCTACACGCTTCTTTGCTCAAAGACATTTTTAACCATCGATCTGAGAAAGCGGTTATATATAGTCGGCAGTTTAGACATTTCTGAACGAGTTTAGACCCGTGAATGACATCCATATGTAAGTCTTGACCTGATATTACTATTTAAAACATGACTCGGGCTTTTAGATTAATGTTTCGGTTTTGATGCAGCTTGCGATTTGGGATGAAACTAGCTCGAGTGTCTGTCTATATTTCTGAGATGAGGTATTGTAATTATTTACATTATTTACATTGTTCGGACTGTTGTCCTCATCTTTATTGCCATATCCACGACGTTTCGTCCATTGTACTATCCAGCCTTCTTCAGGATATGTCTATATTTCTGAGATGAGATATTGTAATTATTTACATTATTTACATTGTTCGGACTGTTGTCCTCATCTTTATTGCCATATCCACGACGTTTCGTCCATTGTACTATCCAGCCTTCTTCAGGATCTGTCTATATTTCTGAGATGGGGTATTATAATTATTTACATTATTTACATTGTTCGGACTGTTGTCCTCATCTTTATTGCCATATCCACGACGTTTCGTCCATTGTACTATCCAGCCTTCTTCAGGATCTGTCTATATTTCTGAGATGAGGTATTGTAATTATTTACATTATTTACATTGTTCGGACTGTTGTCCTTATCTTTATTGACATATCCACGACGTTTCGTCCATTGTACTATCCAGCCTTCTTCAGGATCTGTCTATATTTCTGAGATGAGGTATTGTAATTATTTACATTATTTACATTGTTCGGACTGTTGTCCTCATCTTTATTGCCATATCCACGACGTTTCGTCCATTGTACTATCCAGCCTTCTTCAGGATCTGTCTATATTTCTGAGATGAGGTATTGTAATTATTTACATTATATACATAGTTCGGACTGTTGTCCTCATCTTTATTGCCATATCCACGACGTTTCGTCCATTGTACTATCCAGCCTTCTTCAGGATCTGTCTATATTTCTGAGATGAGGTATTGTAATTATTTACATTATGTATATTGTTCCGACAGGTGTTCGCATTTTTATTGCCATATCCACAACGTTTTTTTTTTGTTTGTTTGTTTTTTTCGCACATTCAATATTACAGCTCCTGGTATTTCCAAGCGGTCCCCCATCTAAGTACTGCTCAGCCTCGACATTGATTAACTTCGCTGATCTTACGGGAACCGGGTTTCGGCGTGATATGACTGTAAGACGCAAAGGCAAAGTGCGACGGACAGAGAATCATATATATATATATATATATATATATATATATATATATATATATATATATATATATCGTATGTGAATGATTTAACGAGATGAAAACACCGTTTAGCTTTATTTTTGTTATTATCATTTTAACCCCAAAAGACTCGAATATTCAAGAAGAGATATTAATGAAAATATTGTTATAACTTTAATTATGCCAATTCTTAGAGGCTTTTAAATGAGAATACACAGCAAATAACGTAAATCAATCTCTAAAGAGATTATATCAGCACGGAAGCCTAATAAGATAATTGTATAAAACACACACACGCACATATCTATATCTATCTATATCTATCTATCTATATATATATCTATATATATATATATATATATATATATATATATATATATATATATATATACTAAAGTTTTGTTTTTTAATAGGATCTCTTCTGAGAAAGATCTGATTAAATTAATTAACACCAATTTAAACGTCTTTAAAGTAAGCTGCTTGGAATGCAGGAAGGCAAATTGTGCCTTATATTTCTGTGCTAATTTCGTAAACATTAGTTTTGCTTTGAAAATACTGCCCACGTCAAAAGAATTGCGAAACGCAGTCGAAGAAACGGGAAAAAGAAAACAAATGACTAATTAGAAACCTTCACTCCATAATTCTTTTAATACAATGTGAGACAAACAAAACAACGAATAAAAAGAAATAATATAATGCACAGTATGTCCCCGCGTTACGATAGTCCCGACCTACGACGATTCGTGTTTACAACACAATCTCCATCAATCAAGTCCGCCATATTGTCGTGCATTTGATCTCTTCTGCTTGTGTTGCGGTTGTGGAAAATTATTGCCTTTCATTATGGTTCCCAAGAGTAGTGTAATCTCTTCTGATGACGGCGCTTTAATGATAAGGAAGTGAAATTACGGGTGCGTTCTGACTTACACGGAAATTGGCGTTACGACGCGTCGTAGGCATGGAACTCTGTCGTAAGTCGAGGAACCCCTGTACATCCAAATAATTAAAATAATTCGTCTATAGTTCCTTTTCAAAAGACGAGAAAGGGATGTGATTCCCGGAAAAATTCCTATAGACTCAAATATAAACAACTAATATTTATCTTATCTTCGAACAAAGTAAATGCATATATACGCAAATATAAAAATCCACGATTTAACTATAGGAACAAATATAAATGACTAATATTTACTTATTCGAGAAGTAATTCTTATAGGCTCACATATAAAAAAAACTAATATCTACCTGTAAGCTCAGATATAATATTTAAGGAGTAAAACTTAAAATGTAGAATAACAAAGTTATTGCAATATGCAACTTAATACAATCTAAACAAAACATTCATTATCCTACCTATAACATTTTTCTGACCTTCATATCTGCAGATCTTTTCATGGCACTTTCTACGCCTATCTTTGTTACAAGACCATATTCTATTGACGATAATATCCACAGAATTTAATCTGTCTTGAACTAGATAAATGATTATAGACTCAGTATTCATTATTGTATAAGCATTTTATTTTACAATTGATTTTTCACCACTTCAAGTGAATGAATTCTCTTTGTCCTGAAAGAGGAAAATTCTTCATCAGAATCTATAGACTAACTCTACATAATCACAAAGGGTTTACCAAATAACAAAAGGCGCATCGTCACTTGAATGTCTCCAGCAGCAACAGCTGAAATGGTTAGCGCATGTATGGAGAAGAGGAAGTAATAATATAATAAAGATGTTGACTTTGCTTACTATCTTAAAGAAAAAGTTAGGAAGGAAACTTCCATCAGTAATAAAAAGAACGATAGCAGCTGATTTGTCAAGTCTAATTTGCAGAAAATATGTTTCAAGAAAAAGATTTTATAAACTTTAATGAATCCCGAATGCTTTCTGTATGAAAACGGTTACTCTCAAGATTGCCGTTACGTTAAGCGAAAACAATGTAATATTGATCGTCAGATTTTATATCAAAGAGGCGTTATACCCAGTGACGACCCTAAGGCTGTTGGCACCCCGGGATAGCTGAACTTTGGCGCCTTTAATTTTTTTTCTAATTTTCACAAGAAGTAAAACTGAAAATGTAGAATAACAAGTTTATTATAATATAAAGGGTGTTTCATTAAGACGGATCAAAGTCAGCAGTAAATAAATCAGTGTTATTGGTGAAAATTTATTTATTTCTCTATTGGATCATGTTAGTTAAGTCATGGCAATTATATGTGAAAAATAATATCGCTCAAATGTCCGCCAAATGAAAAGTCGAGGAAAGAAAAAAATGAAAGAAAAAAATCATTAGACGCTTAAACTTAATTCACATTAAAATCGGCCTGAGTTACTGGAACACCCTTACAACTTAATATAAGCTAAACAAAACATTAATTATCCTACCTAAAACATTTTGCTGGCCTTTGTATCTGCAAGTCTTTTTTAATGGCATTTTCTACGCCTATCTTCTTTGCAAGATCATTTTCTATTGACAAAATAGCCAAAGAATTTAATCTGTCTTGAGTCATGGACGATCGCAAGTATGTCTTTATAAGTTTTAGTTTTAAAATATCCCAAAGACATGATATGGCGCATAATGGTCTCCTCGGCCTTGAGGACCGCTTCGAATTGCGAGTGCCCCATTTGCGACTGCTCGAGTTGCCAGTACCTTGAGCCGGACCGAGTTATATATTTCTTATATGCATTAGAAAAATTCATCCGAAAAATAATCCCGGGTATTTGATTTAACTTATTCTATATTTGTATTGTCTTTCAGAAACGAAGTCGATATCGACTGGGAAAAATTTGGTTTGTCCACATGTGACCCAGAGGCTCGATACCTTGACTATGACGACGACTTAGTTGTGAAAATCATTTCTGCAACAGCTCGGCTTTCAGGTAAGAAATTATATTAGCGACAGAGAGGTGAAGACTAAATTATTTTCGAAGTAAACCTAATCATCTTTTCATTGTGATTTATTATTGCATCTGAAAGACCCATTTAATATTTGCAGCTTTAGATGGAAAATATTCTCATGTTTGCGATCCGGAAGGCAACGCTTTTTAAAACATGCAAGCTTTGTAATACGTCATAATTTAACATCTAGCAGGTGAGTGTAATCTCTTCGAAACTCAGACTAGAGGCAGATAAGTGAGAACAATGTTTTACTGTCTTTTAGTACTCTCGGGAATACGCGGCGCTGTTCGGAAGATCTCTGAATAATATTGATATTTTTGAACCATCAAAAAAAAAACTTTTTTTATTCATCTTTAAAAAATAAACTACATTGTATTTTTGGTTTGTTACAAAAAAAGGAAATTTACGAAAATACCCCACTACCAATACCCTGCTCGGCGGGGGGAGGGGAGGGCTAGGAGGCTGAGCATCCCATATTTTTATTAAAAAAGACAGATTATTTTTCGATTTAAATACTAACGTAAATAATGTGTTAATGTTGTTTTCAAACAAATCAAATTTAACTTTTTTTTCAAATTATTATCAATAAAAAACAAAAGTAAATAAACTTAAATTAAGATATATTTAAACATTTAATTTAATCATTTTTAAATCAAATTCTGTAGCAAGCCTTACATTTTGAAAAAATAATTATTTGGAGGGGAATTTAGATTTTTAAGTAAATAAAATTTTACTTTTAAAAATTACATTAGTAAACATTTCTCTGTAAATGAATTTTATTACTATCTACTTCCGGGTGCAGCCAGTTTACTGCAGAAAGAAACGCCAACCTACTGCGGGAATATCTTCTGCCTAGTCTGTCATTAATCGCAAACGACATGATACCCCAAGCGTGTTCCACGTCCGGCACTTAAATGACTGATATATATTAAGCGTTCTCAAATATGAATAAATTAGAAGGACAGACTGGGGCTTATCATCTAGGAGAAGGTAACTCTGAATTCAAACCAGCTTCCTGCCTTGTAGGTTCTGTCTCTTTTGGAAAAAGATAAAAGAAGTTAACTTCAAAAACAAATCCACCTCTCAGAGAGGTGGGACGAGATAACTTTAATATCTCCGGTGCAAAATTAACCGGCAAGCCATTGCTCTATATTGCCTTGGGTGGCACCATGAACCACAATTGTGAGATTGAGGGGTGTGGTAACCACAACAGCGCAATATAACTGAATAAAACGATGAATTATATGAAGGGTTCGTTTGTCTTCAGATCAATTCAGATTATACAGCGTGAGAGGTAAGGGTAAACCATCAGTTGTATGAAGACATAATATATGGTCATTAGCAAAAGGAGCCGTCTAAGATAAGTTGTACACATTGGAAACGTCAAAATAAAGCAAGTACAGAAAAACGAAATGTTATAACAGACTATGGAAAATGTCACAGAAATTCAAAGACGATTTTACTGTCATGATATTATATAAAAATTGAACACTTTTCATTGTTTCTAATGAACTTTTCCTGTTTCTTAATATTATGCTGAGCTCCGGGAAAGCACTTCCGCTATTCCAATGCGTCTTTGTTTTACTATCATATTTTCCGTCATCAAAAATATGATAAAGAGTAAATTGACCACCATTCACTGCCACACATATGTTTTTAAAACAGGTTGGAAATAACTGTGTATAAAAAGTACTTATTCAAAAATATTCCCCTACTTTTCCAACCAACTTAAAGAGTAATACAACTGAAGTCCTTTTAAAAAGGAAATTTCCCTTCGGGAAAATTTAATAGCTATCAAAGTACGCGGAGCTCTCGGGGGTAAATTGAACGGTTTCGTACACTCACACGCAGGTATGTAACATTAGTGGACCCTTGGCATAGAGAAATATGCTTTCTAAAAGTTAAACAAAGTATTAAGAAACAGAGAAAAATCTTTAGAAACGAAGAAAAGAGTACTGTATTATCAGACCTATATGGCAGTGAATGCTGGACAATCTGCTCACAGAAAAAGAGACTTCAATCAACAGAAATCTGGTTCTGTAGAAGGATGCTGAGGATATAATGGACCGAACACGTGAGCAAGTTTTAGAAAAAATGGAAACAAAAAATGACACGTACATCAGAAGGAAGCTTGGAGAATTTGATACTCACAGGAGAAACTGAAGGCAAGACGGACAGGAAAACAACGCATAACCTATAAGAGCTACAAAGGGTAGGAAATAGTGGGGAGCCATGATCACCAACTTCCTGAAGATACAAAGAAGAAGAAAAAATTAAGATGATAAGGATGATCATGATGGTGCTGGCGGAGAGCTATGATTACTAACGTACAGAAGAAAATGAAGAAAATGACGAAGTATTAGGTTGGTGCAAAAATAATGTCGTTTTCTCACATGTGAGAAAACGGCATTATTTTTGCACCAACCTAATATTATTATTAGTAGTAGTAGCAGTAGTAGTAGTAGTAGTAGTAGTAGTAGTAGTAGTAGAATGATGATGACAATCATGATGGTGCTGGTACATAGCCATGATCAGCAACGTATAGGAGAAGTAGAAGAAGGAGGAGGAGGAGGAAGGAGGATTTTTTGCAGACATGCAGAAAGTGTTAGCCACACCAGCAGATATACATACATAGTAGCGAGATAATTTTAATGTCAAGTTTAAGTATTCAGTCTGAGTCAAGTAATTCATAATTTAATTATTTATTGCCTAAAGTTCTTTTAAGAATTTTACGCATAGATTGAATCTCGTTCTTCAAGCCAACATCTGCAGGCAATTTCAATTTAATACGAATAACGTTGTACACATTGTTGTTAGGCAAAAGGAGGCAAATGTCTGTCTGAATTTCTGAGACGACGAATCATCATCATTATTTTACACTGATTCATTCAAACTGTTGTTCTCATATTGGTTGTTATTATATCTTCGGTACAGCCGTCGTAAACTCTGACCTTCTCCAAAAGTCAATCGAAATTGTAATCCCTTCTTTAGGTTACCAGAACGATAAAATTACTTTAGCAGGTAAGCAAAGCCACGGTTATTACACATTGATCTGAAGTATAAGTGTCGATCTGTACGTAAATAATCCCATCATTTTACGAGTAATTTGTATATTTATAAACTTAAAAAATGGTGGGTGGGGGTGAGAAAAAGCTACTACTACTACTACTACTACTACTACTGTAGCAGTAGTAGTAGTAGTAGTACTAATAATAATAATATTAGGTTGGTGCAAAAATAATGCCGTTTTCTCACATAGTAACATATGTGAGAAAACGACATTATTTTTGCACCAAAAGTGAGAAATAGTCTAGATTTATTACTATTGATTCATTGACTAATGAATTAATGTTACTGTCGGTTGAAATTTGCGATTTTTTCTCAAAAATCCGTTGACTGTTATGTTATTTTTTTTTTTTAAATCGGTTTCACTCCAAGCAAGGCAGTAAAGCCACTAAGACACAAGGGGTTAGTGGGTTCGGAAGAATTAGGAACATTACTAATGAGCGGGAAGAGAAAAGAGTAATTAAGAGTAGATAGCGATTGACATTGCATTTAAACTTTTTGAAGATTAAATTTGGCTGGAAAGCATGAAGCCAGAAGGGAGTTCCACAAGTAAAAAGTTCGAGAAAAGAAACTGTTAGCATAGACTTTCCGGCTACATCTAGCCAGCTCAACTGTGAATTGATGAGACCTCATCGCCAATCTAGTACTGCGCCTAAATTCAAAACGTCTAGGTGCCATAACGACGAACTCATCCGAACAATTACCATGAAAGTATTTATAGAAAAGGCACAGAGAGGCAACCTTACGGCGGTAGGAAAGTGACTGAAGCCGAGCTGCCAGATCAGAACCAATAATATTGCTAATCCTTCTTTAGATTTTATCAAGGAGCTCCAGGTAAATAGCAGGTGGTAGCAATATTATAAGAATGGAAAATTTGTAGACTTATAGATATGTGAGAGAAAATTGTCTCGCGTGACACAGTGAACCGACTTTCTTAACAGCTGACCTAGCAATGGATTCAATATAGTATTTCCATTTCATGTCAGCCGAGAACGTTAGCTCGAGAATAGTTCTTTCTAATACAGGGGGAAGGTCTATTCTATACTTTCTGTTTTTGATAGTATGGAAAATAAACAATTTAATGTTATCATTATCTTCTCTTCTATTTGGACTCGCTAACATTTTTGATGATGTTAATGTTAAAAGTGTTCATACGATGTGGATTTCGTCTTAGTCTGTGATTTTGCAATGCCAGTCTATACAGTCTGATGAAGTACCATCTTCTTTAAGACTTACACGGTTCATTCACTTGAAGTAAATAAATTTAGTTTTACTATCGATCCCCCTGACAAATGATTGTAATCTCCGCAATACTCAGACACGGGACAGATAAGTGAGAACGTTTTCGTTTTGGTTTTATTATTTTATCTTTGTACAGTGTAACCCGAATATAAGAGAGTTGTCGGGACCGGAGAAGAAGTCTCTTATATCCAGGTTTCTCTTATATCCGGGTTTGGTCCATTTTGTTCAGGTAAGTATGGCTCTAATTTGGGACCAGAGAAAATATCTCTTATATCCGGGTTTCTCTTATATCCGGGTTACACTGATGAAAATAAGTAATCAAGATTTTAACAAGAATTATAAAGATTTTAGCGAGCAAGTGTTTTAGGCAGCAAAATGTGTCCTTTTGTAATCCCTCTTATCTTCTATCTAAATAAATAAACTGCAAATTCTCTCTGTCCGTCAGTGTGTCTGAAAATCCCTCTAGCTCTGGCCACACTTACTCTATTAGGTTGGTGCAAAAATAATGTCGTTTTCTCACATATGTTACAATGTGAGAAAACGACATTATTTTTGCGCCAACCTAATACATAGACATATCATCTTTTAGGAATCAGGAAAATCTGCCTTTCATCTTGTGCTTGAACATCCGGTACTGATGAGTAGCAACAGTTAAAATTTTAAAATTTAAAAGAACTGAAAAAAAAATAGTGATTTTAAAAGTTTTTAATCTGTATTGAGTTTAGAGTAACACAAAGAATTGTGGATTTAAAGGTTTTTCTTTTAAATTCAGTTTAAAAAATCTCCAACATTTTGTGAATTGAGAAAATCAGTTTTATTTCTTCAAAATGCCAAGGAATCATAGTTAAAGTGAGAGGTTTCGTAACGTGAGATTTTGAAGTTCCGCAGAGTTTGTTATTTGAAGAACTCACTTTTCGGGCTGAATTGGAATTTCGGCCCAAATCAAACTTCCAGCCCCAAATCGGACTTTCGGCCCAAATCAAACTTCCAGCCCCAAATCGGACTTTCGGCCCAAATCAAACTTCCAGCCCTAAATCGGACTTTCGGCCCAAATCAAACTTCCAGCCCCAAATCGGACTTTCGGCCCAAATCAAACTTTCAGCCCCAAATCGGACTTTCGGCCCAAATCAAACTTCCAGCCCCAAATCGGACTTTCGGCCCAAATCCGTCTTGTGGCCAGAATTGAATTTATAGCCCAAATCAGAGTTAAAGAGAGATGTTAAAGTTCGATAGAGTTAACTGAGGAATTCAAAGTTATTTCTTCAAAATTATCATTGCCATCTTCTAAGCTGGACCAGAGGTCCATTTAGTTTTGGACCGGAGGCCCAATTAGCCCTACGCAGGGGCTAGCTTAAAATTCCGCACGGAATGCGCCCTTTAAGTTAGTCTGTTATATAGAAAAGTTTTCGATGAATAAATTCTTTACTTTATCGTTAAATACGATTTAAAGTATCGATTAAATTAGGAAATTAAACTCCTCGAGTCCACTGTCATAGTTCTTTCTAATACGGATGCAAGTTTCATTTTGAACTTTCTGTTATTGGTCGCATGGAAAATAAACAGCTTACCGTATAAACTCATGTATAAGTCGACTTCATGTATAGTACGGCCCCTGAATTTTTTGCATGAATTTTAACCCTTCCAGAAAAAAAAAGTATAGAGCAACATGTCCCCGAAAATTCATAATTTTTAACCTTTTCAAAAAATATTCCCTGTGTATAGTGCAACCCCTATTTTTGGCATAAAAATCTGATTATAATATATATATATATATATATATAATACAGTAATTTATTTTCGTGAAAGTGTTCATGTCATGTTGTTTTCGCCATTTGATAAAGCTCTTTATTTAGAATTTTGGGGTGCCAGTCGATAGAGCCTGATGAACGACAGTCTTGTTTAAAATAAACATGGTTCATCCCCTTAAAGCCATTTCAATCATTGACCTGAGAAAACCGTTGTATACAGATAGGAGTTTACAGATCTCCGAATGAATTAGATTTGGTTGATTTTTTTTAGTGGCATATCAACAACTCTATGGGTTATTTAATGCCGAAATCTAAATATTTTGAAAGCAGCTGTATGACTTATCTATGGATAAAATGTATTGTTGGTGATTTTGATATAAAATAGTAATGTTGGTAACTTTGCTATAAATAATACGTATTTATAGTATAATTACCAACAATTGTAATGTTAGCAATTTTACTATAAATAGGTATTTTGGGTCATCATCATGCCTTGGTTTCGCAAAACGAAGATCACGGGGGGAGTCTATACACGTCGCTTGCAGGTACGTTTGTGATGATAAGTCCAATGCTGGACAGGCATACTCGGTCGCAGTAGTTGCAGCTAAAAGCCTGACCTGGCCTCGATGGCGTAGCATTGAAGTACTTCCTCCTTTAGTTCTTGTCACTGAGTGTGGCCCTGCAGGTATTTTCAAAGGAGACAGCATGGTTGGTGGTGAGACGCAAGGTGTCACGGTTCTCAACTAAGGTTGACTATTTGCTATGGTCAATATGACAGGCAAAAAAGGATTTTTCACGGGGGGAGTATTTTTGGTAATTTTTCTATAAATAGGTATTGTTGGCAATTTTACTAAAATAGGTATTGTTGATAATTTTTCTATAAATAGGTATTTTTGGTAATGAAAATGAAAACGATACTTCATTTGGGGCAAGCTATGTAAATGAAATCGTGTAATCGAAACAAACCGCAAACTATCGAGCTTTGCGCTAATAGGTATAGGTTGAAGTTCTTCAGTTTTGGTAGCATCTATCCCCCAGCAGCTTGAGCCACTCAATGGAGATGTCTCGGTCCTTATAAATGGGTTAGCTATTCTTCTAACGTTACCGTACGTCAGATTAAGCTAATCTTTTGATTATCGGTTTGTCGCCTGTGTTACCGACAGATAATAATCTAGTGCTGCAATCCATTTCTAGAATTGAAGTTCGATTATGGTGTTAATTTTTTTTTTTTTTTGTATAGTTTCTTTCATTCTAAGGCTGACGGCCATATCACATTGAAAAATTGGTTACCGTACGATCTCCGAAGTTAAGCAACGTCGAGCTTGGTCAGTACCTAAATAGGTGACCGATTGGGAATACTAGGTCCTGTCAGCTTGGATGCGCGATGGTGTAATGGATAATGGCTCGAAATTGTTAATCGAACGAGCAGAGTTCCAATTCCCGTTGATATCGTTATATTCACTTACGCACAAATACCCTAGGGAAAGGCATGAGTCCACCACGTTTCTCCCCACCTATGGGCTAATTAGTAAAATTTGTAACATTAAACTATTATTAACTTTCCCCTCCCCATAAAAATTCCTATAATCTTCAAAGGGTTGATAAAGAGTAGAAAACGATTCAATCAACATATATTTCAATAGAAAGAGTTCAGACGAACCAAATTCCATAGTTCCAACAGTCTTAACCTTCACAGCTAAACCCGAGATGCCACGCACATTGATGCGAATCCCTATGATTCTTTTCCTATTCCATTGGTGAGATGTAAGTTCCAAATGAACAGCTTCTTCTTACGAACCGCTACTCTGTAGAACGGACTTCCAAGTGCATACTTCCCACATTACTACAATCTTAAACTCTAAGATTAATAATTCTTTCCCCCAGATATGTCCGCAAACTATGTCTATCTCTTACTCTATAACCCTCCAGATCTAGTTCCTCTTATGCCTCGTGCTGGGTGAACATAATTGTAAAAATAAATATTAAAAACCCTTGGGAAAGCTATTAATCCATTTCTTATGCAACAGCTATAGGTTAATTTATAAAGACTTATATCAGTAAATAATTATTATCTTAAAGAATTCTAACAATCTAAAAATATTTTCTGGCTTTAAATAACCTGTAACGGGTTGATAGTCCGTAAAAGACGAATCAAGTAAGAATAGTAAAAACAAAAAGGAACCTTATACTTAACATCAGGAAGAGTCAGCTGAAGTTTCCGGGATCACATAATGAGGAAGGAGGGCTTGGAAAATCTGATACTCATAGGTCAGATTGAGGGAAAGAGAGACAGAGGGAAGCAGCACGAGACATACTTGATGAGCTTGGGTAAATGGATGGTAGAACAGGGTTCGAGAGAAATAACAAAGAGACAAAGGTGAAGGTGGAGAGCCACGATTGCATACGTCCTGATTGGACAAGGCACATAAAAGTAGAAAGAAGTAACGATAAACAACAGGGTTGAAATTATTTTCTGCAATTATAATTATTTCTTCTAAAATATTCTGGTGTTATTTCTAATTTATTCTAATTTATTAGGTTGGTGCAAAAATAATGATGTAATAATGTCGTTTTTTGATGTATTTTTTAACGTCAAAAAACGACATTATTAAATAATGACGTAATAATGTCGTTTTTTGACGTATTTTTTAACGTCAAAAAACGACATTATTACGTCATTATTTTTGCACCAACATAATATTTATTTTTTGGTTGGTTGGTTGGTTGGTTGGTTCATTTTTATTTTTGGCGATTTTTAAAAACGGGCTAATTTGGTAAAAATGTTTCCTGTCCAGATATTTATAAGTTCCTAAAAACAATAAATAAATGACAGCAGTTCATCTTTTCAAGACAACCCAGACAGTTTAGGTTGTTTGATGATATTAATAGCCTGCCTCCCCTCCTGCGGGTTTGTCTCATTTCGCTATTTTTTCATTAACGGTAACGCAATTGTGCACGATGTTGGATTGTTGGGTTCAAAATGATGAGAGTCAAAATGACGCTTCGTGTGTTTAGCTCTGCTTTATTTTCATTTAACTCATAATGCTGCCTGACCTCCACGTGAGGAAGTGTGAGACGGGTTTTTGGCAGAAGGGATGACGACACCGACGGCGGCTATTGGAATGAAAATGGCAAGAGAATGAAGATTTAATTTTATATATTTCAAGTATGCGCAATTATTTGCAGAAGGAAACGGAGACACTGGTGATGACGATCGTATTCAGAAATGAGTTTCTCGTAAATCACTTTTACATACAAAACGTACATGGTGATAGCCACATCTTACCTCCGCATACCCACCTCCATCTTGTTTCGGTTTCCAGAAATTGACAGGTTCTACAACTAAACGATTGTGACCCCGACTTGAATCGAAAAAGAAATACAGGTTCAATTCCTGTCGGAGGCACAATGCTTTCTTTAGTGGGATTTTTCAGTCTAGGTTGGATATTATTATTTTCACTATTTAAGAAAATAATAAAACAGATCGAAAAGACTCAAACATAAACTTTATAGGAATAAGTATATAGTGTCTATATATATGTATATATAAATATGAAAGTGAACATAGAAGTCAACACTTAGAGGCGACAGTCTGTTTCATGCAATGGTCAGGCCTGACGATTACATCTAGCATGAAACAGACTGTCGCCTCT
>OZ010578.1:54708678-54756178 GCA_963932145.1 Acanthosepion lycidas | reverse complement strand
TTGGGAAAGACTAAGATCCGCTCGCACGCCTGAACACGAAGAACACATTCTACAGGCTGTCTGAGACTATCCAGGTATTAGTACATGACAAGTGGCCATAGCATGTCATACATCTCATTCTACTGTATGGTGTGGCGGTAATTCAAGGACAGCTCCTGTATCCGTATCATTTGCAACGGGAGAACTTTTGCCGATGCATTATTGAACAAACTGCCGATCAGTTGTTTGTCTCTTCAGTTTTGTTTACGGATGAGGCAACGTTTCGAAGTGATAGGATAAAAATTTACACAACCAACATTTGTGGGTGGATCGAAATTCCCATGGTACAATACAGACTAGATACCAGCATCAGTTTACGATTAATGTATGGGCTGGAATTGTAGGTGACTGTCCTGTAGCTCCATATGTCCTCCCAGAACCTGAGCTGTCTACAGGGACTTTATTTCGAACAGACCTGCTAGAGGATGTATTTCTGCTGATACATTTTAGTTACATCGTTCACGATGCACTGGCTCACATTTACCATGAAAAATGGATAGGATAGTGAAGAACCAGTTCAATGGCCTACACGTTCTCCCAGATGAAATCCTTTGGATATTTATTTGTGGTGCGACCTAAAACAATTATATTATTAATGCAGAAACACTTCATCAACGTCTAATGGGGGGCAGCGAAATTATTTGACACTGTCTGGAAGTATTAGAAAAGATCCACCACTCAATGATCCGAAGGGTGCATGCGTGAGTAGAAGCAATCGGTGGACATTTTGAACATTTATTATGAGTTTGATGTGTTGAGATACAACGATGGATTTTTGGTCATATGTTTATAAGGATATTTCAACATGTTTGTAAAAATATTTCGTATTGTACATCAAAATACCATAAACTTAATATCTCAAAAATGAAGGATTTGCGGGCATATGATCAAATGGGGCTTTCGTCCTTGTTTTGCTGTGAGAAACCCGCCCCAAAGTTCATTTGTTTTCATATATATATATATATATATATATATATATATATATATATATATATATATATATTAGGTTGGTGCAAAAATAATGACGTAATAATGTCGTTTTTTGACGTATTTTTAACGTCAAAAAACGACATTATTACGTCATTATTTTTGCACCAACCTAATATAAATATATATATATATAATATGTGGGCGCATATATATTATACGCGTGACCGAATGCTTACTACATTCGCTTTCTGACCATGGTACCTAGGCCCGAATTTCACCATCGTCGATTTGGGAAATGCCTTGTGACTGAAATTGAGTAGACGGTAATCGTCGATGGTTGTGCTAGCACAAAGTCACAAGTCATCGTGACCGAGCGTTTCAGTGTACTGACCTTCTTCAGTTGAATAATGAAGAAATAGTAATCTTTTATTAATTTAACATGTTTTGCTTTTATTTAAGCTTCATCAGAAATCTTTAAAGCTTGAATAAAATGGAAACCTCTTTCGTTTTTGTAAATGTTTATTTGTTCGTTATTCTATAATTCTATTGGATCTAATCCATATTTGATTTCAATTCATACACGCACACACAGTCAAGCACACACACACACAGTCATATACTAGCAGTAGAGCCCGGCGTTGCCCGGGGATGTAACAGTAAGAGATAGATCAAGTATCGACCATCATAAAGACTGAAAAATAAAATTGACAAAGATTATTGTTTAAGGTTGACGGACACGCATGTCTTAATTAGTTTTTTTTTGTTTTGTTTTTTTGGGGTTTTTTTTACGAATTGGTCAAACCCAAATTCAAACAAAAACATTGTTTTCAATCGTTATGAGTCTACCGATTAAATAGAATTTTATTATAAACAATTGTCTTGTAAATGGAATTTTTTAAGCATTCTGAATGTAAAAATAAAGAAAATGTGTCCAAGACAATAAGAAATACTACCTGCCCAAAAAAAGTGAAGTTTTGTTGAAATCGATTGAAAAATGTAGGAAATCCGATCCCATATATAAACGAACACACACACACACAACCTAGGTTTTATAATAAGTATAACTCGATATGAGTTGTCTCCCTTTCATTCTCGCGACAGCGATGCCTTTTAATCGAGTTTTCAAATTGATTTCGTGCAAAAACAATTGTGTGTTTCCAATTTTTGGCGCTGTCAGAACCACCGCAAGGTAATTTTACGTAGTCCTGTGAAGTTTTGTTGAAATCGGTTGAAAAATACTGTTCTCTTCATGGTTCTTGAATGGACTTTGAAGATGGAAGCCAGAGTATGGAAGTTGGTATCGTTACTGAAGGCCTGAAATATCTTTTTCCTCTCACAATTGCTCCGTTGGGAAAACAGAGGGGTTGACAGAAAATGATTTTAAACTGTTCTCTTTCTAGCTAATTAACTCAAGTGTTTTTCAGGGATTCTTATGACAAATGCTGTCAAGATGGCTAAACATCATATCTGTATATCTGGAATAAAAGAAACTAACCTAGCTTAGTGGATTTTAGATATTAAACATTTTGTGGGATGGGTTATTATGCCGTTACACGATTTGGACAATTTTGCTGTTACACTCGGTACAATATATATATATATATATATATATATATATATATATATATATATATATATATATATATATATATATATATAACCGATGGGGATAATTCATAATAGGATATAAATCCAAAAAGATCTCAATGTAAGAACAAAGCAAATGATAATTATGAAATCGGGTAATATAGAAACCCATGGGTTTCTAAAAAGACCCATTGTTGTAGAACAGGCGAGGTTCTGCGTGGGATAGAGGGACTCAACATGGGCTGGGCTGTCATGGTTGACGGTCTTCCTGCTGTGATATTCCGTTACGGTAGAACACATTTTAGTTAACTTATGCATGGTCTTATTGTAAAAGTTTGGACAGATGCCAAAATATTGGAGGGATGCAACAATGATACCTATATATAAGGGTAAATGTGCCCGGGAATTATGTGATAATTATAGATGGATTGCTCTCCTTTCTTCGGCCGGTAAGATCTTAGCCTCTGTTCTTCTGCTAAGATTAGACCAGGGCATAGTTGACAATATACTGCCTGAGTCACAATATGGTTTCTGCCAACATAAAGGAACCGCAGATCCAGGAAAAGAGCTGTGTACAACAAATGGACTTTTATCAAATATTTATAGATCTGGGGAAGGCTTTTGACACAGTTATTCGTGCTGGTCTCTGGAGATCCTCTCGAAATTGAACCGCCACCACCCCTTTCTGAAGATTCTGAGCCCCTTCTATGACGGTATGGAAGCTTGTTTCAGTTTTGGCTGAATGCTTACGGGGCCCATCAAGGTTAAAAATGGAGTCAAGCAGGGAGATCTTCTAGCTCCTACACTGTTTTCTATCAATTTTGCAATTGTACTGCTTGATGCGTTCGGGGACTGCCATGATGGTATTATGATGAGGTACAGGTCAACTGGCAAGCTTTTCAACATACGTAGGTTTGCAGCAAAGACAAAAGTCATTTTGAGTTTAGTTCGCAACCTTCTCTATGCCGATTACTGTGACCTGTTCGCACACACAATTCAGCACGCACAAAAATTCATGCATCGACAATCAGGGTCGGGTAAGGCTTTTGGACTGTCCATCAGCCTTGACAAGACATTGGTGATGTATCAAGCTGCCCGAGGAATTCAGTATATAGAGCCATCAATTTATGTCGATGTTAGTCAAAATATTGGAGGGATTATTTGTTTGTTTGGTTTTATGGATTTTTCTGACCTCGTTTTTTTTTACGTTTACGATGAAATTGTATGGGTAATGCAAAAGTTTGAATGTGTTCTCAATATAATCTTCTTCTTCACTAATGTATTCAGGGCTACATATCCTAAGAGCTCTAAGGTAAAATCCTGTAATTATTCCAGATTTTATTCTCCGGTTGTGGTGGAAATAGAAATTGATCAGGTCATTTTTGTTAGTGGGTTTACGTTAAACCTTAAATTCTAATTTATTATCGTTGCGCATTAATAGGATATCGAGGAAAAGTAGAGTGTTATTTGTTTCAAACTCGTGTATGAATACAATGGTTGTTTCAACATTACTGAGTTTAGTTTAAAATGTTAGTATCTTGGGGATAAAATAAGAGGACGTCATCAATGTATCTTAGGTAAGTAGAGCTTTTAGGCAGGATATGTTTAAATGTGGTGAATTCTAAGAATTCGAGAAAGAGGAAAGCGAGAACACCACTGATAGGAGATCCCTTGGGTACACCGAATTTTTGTTTACTTAATATATTATGTAAATAAAAGAAACATTGGTTAATAATTAATGTAAATATCTTTATGATTTTGTGGACGGGCAGAGGATTTCTTAGTATATTGTGGCATTCGATGAGGGGTATATTGGTGTATACTGATTTCATGTCTAAACTAGCCATAGACATGTTAGTCATATTTATATGTTGTATTCTTTAGAGTAAGTCACCCGAATGTTTGATGTGGATTTTACTGATAGTACAAATGGAATGGAGTTAGGATTAAAGTGATAGCTCTAGCTAAATTGTGGGATGTACTGTTAATTCTGGATACAATGAGCCTAATGGGTATGACGGGTTTCTGTGTCTTGAGTAAGCCATAAAGCATGGGTATTGTGGGGTGGCAATCTATTAATCTAGACCAAGATTTGTTTTCATCTTAATAGTATATATATATATATATAGTATATATATATATATATATATATATATATATTATATATATATATATATATATATATATATAGTATATATATATAGTATATATATAGTATATATATATAGTATATATATATATATATATATTATATATATATATATATATAGTATATATATATAGTATATATATATATAATATATATATATATTTTAATAGTATATATATATATATAGTATATATATATATATATATAGTATATATATATATATATATATATATATATATATATATATATATATATATATAATTATTGACCTCATCAAACGGATGAGATGGAAAACTTACTTCTATTTTAATCCCCAAAATAAACCTACAAATCTTAATGACAATTTTCACTTAAAATCCCAAAATACACCTCCCTGCAATAAATTATTGGAACCATTTGAAAAGGACTTAATTAATCTAATAAACATAATATCTTTTAGAAAAAAATACAACTCTTTCCAATCCAATCTTAAAAAGGACATTAATAACCTCAAAAAATCTAAAAAACTATGGATCAGAGCTGATAAATCCAAGAACATTTACAAGATTAATCCATCGGAATATAATCATCTGATTCTGAAAAAAGTATCTAACTCTTATAAAAAAAGATAATAACTCCAAACACTTATCCTCCATACATAGAGAAACCGCTAAATTTGCATTTAAACAATATTGCTGATAGAATGGGCACTACTCACTTAAAAGATGCCTTCCTACTTTTTAAAGACCATAAACCTAACTTTCAAAATAATATACAGTCCAGACTATTAAATCCCTCCAAATCAGAGTTAGGATTAATTTCTAGAAAGATTCTTAAAAGAATAAACGCATCTACATTAGAAAATTATCCCTTAAACCTTTGGAAAGATTCATCTGACACCATTAAGTGGTTCAAAAATATAAAATCTAAAAATAAAGCCACTTTTATCCAATTAGACATTATCGATTTTTACCCCTCCATTTCTAAAGATTTATTAGAAAATAGCCTAAATTTTGCTAGAAACTATACTGAAATCACTGACGAGGAAATTAAAATCATCATGGATTCCAGAAAATCTGTACTTAAACTTAATGACACTACTTGGTTTAAAAATAACAGATACAATTCCGATGTCCCAATGGGAGCATTTGATTCTGCTCAAATAGCAGACCTAATAGGGATGTATATTTTAGATATTCTGAGCAGATTCCTTAACCCAAAAAATGTAGGGCTTTACAGGGATGATGGTCTCATTATTATACCTAACTCTAATGGACCTCTTACATCCCAACTCCAGAAGAAAATAATTAAAGCTTTCAAATATTAGGGTTTTAAAATAGAAATATCATCTAACCTGAAAATAGTAAATTTTCTAGACGTAACATTTGATCTTGAAAATAACACTTATAAACCATTCCAAAAGGAGAACCAATCGCTCATATATATAAATATCGACTCAAACCACCCTATAGCAATTATAAAACAGATCCCTAACACTGTAAATACTAGAATAAATAAACTATCCTCTAGTAAAAGTATCTTTGATCAAAATAAATCAACATACAATCAAGCCCTATTAAAAAGCAAATTCAAACAAACACTCACTTATATAGATAAATCTACTAGCGACACGTCTTCTAAATCTAGAAATAGAAATAGGAAAATTATATGGTTCAACCCACCCTTCTGTAAGCTGTCGAACATTAATATAGGAAAATATTTTCTTAAACTAATAGATAAACATTTTAAGAAAGATAAGCTATTAAAAATGTTGTTCAATAGAATGAATTTAAAAATTAGTTATTCCTGCATGAACAACATGGAAAAAATTATTAGCTCCCATAATAGTAAAATTTTTAAATGAATTTTATAATCAACTTCAAAAAGATCCTAATACAAGCCCAAAGACCAAATCTACCTGTAACTGCAGGGAAGGATCTGTCTGTCCAGTAGAAGGATTATGTTTGTCCGAAAACATAGTATACGAAGCTACGATTTTCCCCAAAGAAAATATTGGACATAAGAAGATCTACATAGGAATTTCGTCGGGAAGTTGGAAACAACGATTTTACAACCATCGCCAATCCTTTTATAATGAATCAAAAAAACAACAAACTGCACTTTCAAAGCACTATTGGGAGTTATTGGAAAACAAATTAACCCCACAAATAAAATAGAAAATCGTCTCAAGAGCCAAAACTCCGATTAATTTCATAGACAGATGCAATTTGTGCATTACGGAAAAAAGATTAATAATAAAAAATAAGGATCAGGACATACTATTGAACAGACATAACGAGTTGATTTGTAAATGTAGGCATAAAAATCACCTCATTTTAACAAAGTATGTGTAGATATATAAATAGAAAATATAAATTGTTTTAAATGAATATATGAAAATACTGACACTGGGCTCTTTGATATATGTGTTGTTGAACTTTTTTTATATGTGAACTTATTTAGATATATATATGAACATTATAGATAAGGGTAACTATGTATTTATATTGTGGACACATATGTATGGTAGTATGGATATATATGTATAAATAGATATACACATGTGTGAGTATAAATATACTAGTATGAGGCATGTTTGAATACTGATTTTTTTTTTTAATGTGTATTCTGCATGGGTGTGGATGTATATGTATAAATGTTTTTATGTTTGTTTTGTATGTATATGTATATTATATGTATATGTACGGATATATGTGTGTGTACATGTACTTAAATATGTGTATTTTTATAGATTTAACTACTTGTAATCTATATATGTATATAGACGTAATTACCTTAGAATTAATATTTGTATATGTATGTAAATGGGTGTATAACAATGTAATATATATATACATGCATGTGTGAATAATTGTAGAAAATATTCTTTTTATATATATAATTGTGTGTATGTATGGTGGTATGTGTATATATATATATATATATATATATATATATATATATATATATATATATTCTTTTTATATCTTTTATGTATGTAGCTGTTTTGTGCTTATATATGAATGTATATGTATTTAAGGATGTGTATGTGTATATGGGTATGTATATATATATAGATGATTAAATGGTTAGATAATTTTTTTTGATATATAGATTTGTATATAGATATATGAACTGTATATGTATGTATATGTGGATATATATATGTATATATATATAGATGTATATGTGTGTGTATGTATGTATGTATATATATATATATATATATATATATGTATGTGTGTGTGTGTATGTATATATGTGCATACGTGCATGAATTGATTTTAAATGAAATATTGGGTCTTTCTAATGACATTTTAAATTTACTATTCTTAATTTGAAATATCCTTCTCTTGTAATATTCTATAAATTAAATTTTGTTATCTTCTGAAGAGAGTTTCATTTCAAAATTGATAATTTAAATTTAAATATACCATTCTTTAACTATTAATAATAGTAATAATATTAGCTGAATTCCTTTAAAATGAGACACTTCCGAAATCACCTAAAATTAAATTTTAACTATGGAATCAAACTAAAATATATATATATTTCAAATATTAAAATATAGATAAAGATTGTAAAATGTATATATAGTTTATGTACGAGGATAAATGAATTTTTGTGTAAATTATCTCATGTGTTTCTATGTGTTTTTTGGACTTGTCAATGATGTATGTATGTAGGGATTCACATGAATACATTTGTGAGACATATATGAATAAATGAAAATTAATATTACCCTCAAATATTATTAAATAATGAAACCTAATCTTTAATTTAGTTTACCAATATAATAAATAAAAATTACATTCATAAATTAATTTTAAATATTAAAATAGATGTTAATGTTACTGTTTTTTCTTTATATATTGTGGAAATACAATTAGTCGGGTGAATAAACTATTAAAATTTTAAATATTTCTTTATGTCCTAGATAAATATGTTTATTACAATAATAGTTATATTTAGTCCCGAAACTATTTACTTAAAAAATTAAAGATTTAAGTTAATAACAAAATTTTTTTCAGACATCGAATTTTCTATCAAACATTGTAAGCTATCTTTTACATAATTTTGTTAAAACAGAATTATAACAACTCCATCTCTCTTTCACCCCCTATCTCTCTCTTTACCATAAGACTCACTTGTATACATTTTCTACGTTTCACTTCCGTTTTGTTAACCATCTAAATAGGTCAAGGTTCTGTCACTCCTCCTACTCCAATATAAAACATACTTAAGAGAGATATAAAATTAACCCCTCCCTATACTTTATATTGTCTGTTTAACTGCCACTCTCAACCCCCTCTATTAAATCACAAAAATTACACTACCCACCAATTTCTAATCCCATTTTTCCTCTCAATTCGTTGTTGGAAGTTTTACCTGATGATCCTGAATCCATAAAAAAGGATTTTGGGTGAAATAAATTATCGTAATGGTACCTTAAAGTGGTTTGTTTTTCATTAAATATTTATATATATATATATATATATATATATATATATATATATATATATATATATATATATTACTTTTAAAATGTAGTAAACATTACGTACGTCTAAATAAAAAAACTGAAGAGAATTAATCAAATCATTGTTGTCATGATTTGAAACTCTTCTGTTAAAACTCGAACTAAACAGCTATTATCCATAGTGTCTCACACTATCTTGTCATCTATGGATCTTATCGTCCGGCAAATACAATCATTATTTTCACAGTTAGAAACACCGTTGAGGAATTCTATTAAAAATTTCACTGATTTATGACTTTTGGATCGAAACCGGCTGCTTGATTCTTTAATTTCATTTTTTTTTCTCGCCCTTTCTTTAGGTTGTCGAACATTTAATGAACAACTCCAAAAACTTGGCGTGGAGTATTTTAAGATTTGCGCACAGGAATATGGTCGCTCTCTTCGTTCGGTCGGCAGCAACCTTCTCGAGTTTTACAGCAACATTGACGGACTTCACGACCATATATGGAATTCTAGTGAGTTCGGCTCCCGGGTGCCGCCATCATTCAGGTACAGTTTCATTCGTTTTTGGAGGGTTTCCCATTTCATCTCTTTAAGTTTCTGCAAAGGGTTGATAAGCCGTAAAAAATTTAAAAAAAATGATCGATTAATTTTTTATTAACATTTTAAATTTCTTTAAAACCAGATTTATTTTTAGGTAGTAAGAATTTTTAAGATAATAATGATTTACTTATACAAGTCTTACTAATTAACCCATAGCTGGAGGTTCATTCATACCTTTCTCAATGATATTTGCGCATAAGTGGATATAACAAACTCAACTGGAATAGAAACAGGGCTCTCTGATTAAGAATTCCGAGCCATTATCCATTACATCACCCGCACATCCAAGCTTACAGTACCTGGTATTTCCAAGCAGTCATCTATCTAAGTATTGACCATACTCGACGTTGCTTAAAATCGGTGATTGTACGGGAACCGATGTTTCAATGTGATATGGCCGTAAGCCATGAAAGAATGTATGGGTCAAATCTCAGCGTATACTGGGTATTCAAGACTTGGTTGGCCGCCAGTTTAGAAGAAGGACTGCTTTATATTGAAAACCGTTGAGAAGTCGATTTTGATTGGTTGAGCTAGCGTTGGAAAGGAGATAGGAAAACGGTTGGTTTTTAGTGAGTTGATTTTGAACCGTCAAGTAATGCAGACGTGGTCTCTTTCGTGTCTAAAACGGCTCCCCAAAGGGGATATCGACCGCACTGAATATTTAGAAGATATACCGCATCGTTAATAAAATAGTTAAATAAAATTCCCTGCGTTGATTTTTTTCATCTCTGGACTCAAAACAACTAGCGATTACCACCGCGAAAGAAGGCTACTTTATTATCGAATTAACGCCATCGACTATACAGAACGAGGGACTATACAACACCTAAGATGAAGGGATGACGACGTGAGATGGATAGTAAAAATATGAACATTACGGAGAAGTACAAAGAGCATGAAGTTGTGGAGAACCATGACCGTCAACGTCCTAAAACGATATGATAATTAAAAGAAGAGTAAGCTTAATTTGACTCTAGACAACAAGCACGGTTCACCAAGTGATAGTCGAACCCACTAAAATAGTAATGACTTGCGAGATATGCTCGCCATAGGGTTTAATTGCGTATCTGGAATAGCTGTGTATGGAACTGCTAATTTTCTTCCAAAAATATTTTCTAAATAATTACGAGGTGCAAAACTAACGATATATATTATCGTATGAGCGCTGGTAAAAAAAAAAATAAACATTATTAAAATTTAGTGCAAAACATGAAAGTAAAAATGAGAACAAACACAATCTGCTGTTGGCAATATTTTTAAAAGGTAAAATATAACGTAGGTAAAAGAGAACAAAATACGAATGGATTCTGTAATTTTAACGCCATATATACATTTACACTTTAAACAAAGAAACTTTGCAAAATATTCCTGAAGTCGTATTCTTTTCATTCTTAATTGGCTCAATTTTTTTTTTAAATACTTACGTTTTTCTGGCTATTATTAAAGTATTAGATATTTTGGTGCTATATCTTTTATTACAATGCTGTTCAACCTGTACAAATCAAGAGTGCCACTCAAGGTAGAGGATTACATTAATATATATATATATATATATATATATATATATATATATATATATATATATATATATCCAAGTATATGATTGGTGTATATGGAATGAATTCCAATAACCAACAATTACTATTCTTAAAAGAGTGGTCAATACAAAGTAGAGCAGATATAATTATTTATTTTTTAAAAATTATAACATAAATATGTTATAAAATCACTACAAAAATAGCCATTTTGTTTCAACACCCTCGGTGTCTTATCAAGTGATGACGTTGAATGTAAAATAAATGGTTTTCTAAATGGCTATTTTTTTAGTGATTTTATAACATATTTATGTTATAATTTTTTTAAAATAAATAATCATATATATATATATATATATATATATATATATATATATATTAATGTATATTTGGGCAGCAACCTTTCTTTTAAAGATCTTTCATTAAATATAACGGACAAGAAAGATTTAGGTTTTTTTTTATTTTTTCTAACATCCTTACGATATTTTTTTCCGTTTTGTAGAAGTAAGGGAGTACATAATCTATAATTTTCATTGCTTTCGGTCACTTCTTTGGCCATTTGCAAGGGGGTGTTAGTTTTTGTGCATGTTTTGACTGTTTATGAAAATGTTTTGAAGATAGTTGCTGAAAGTGCTTGGGGCAATGAAAATTATAGAAAATTTCTGTACTCCGTTAATCTTACAAAACAGAAAAACGTAAGGATGCTGGGAAAACTAAATAAAAATTAATATATCTTCCTTGTCTGTCGTATTTAATGAAAGATGTTTAAAAGAAAGGTTGCTACCCAAATGGGGAACCCGAGCCTTATCCACCCGGGCCACTCTTTAAAATTTACACAGCCCGCGCAAAAGTGGGCTCGAGTACAGTACTTATCTGTTTTTCACAGCCGAGTCTCTAACCAAAGACAGATCACCGATTGAATCACCCCCTGCCCGAAGAGGGAGGTCTTGTCAGTCGTAAGCTAGACAGTCGTAAGCTAGACAGTCGTAAGCCCGACTCCAACTTGTCTGTTTTTCTCACCCGAGTCTCTATCCAAAGATAAAACCCTGACTGTCATCCTCCGCCCCAAAACGGAGGTCTTGCCACCCTCTACCCGAAGGGAAAGGTCTTGTCTTGTCGCGAGGCTGGTATTGACTTCGACGCGCTGGTATTTGTTGGTCGCACCACTGCGGACTAGATGCGATCCACGGTCAAGTTCTATATGTGGAACCCAAACGTTTTCACCCGGGCCACTCGTCAAAATTTATCCAAACCCCGCAAAGCGAGCTCGGGTACAGCACTTGTCGGTTTTTCTCAACCGAGCCTCTATCCGAAGGCAGAAGACCTACTGATTCAACCTGTCCCCAAAGACATAGGTCTTATCAGTCGTAAGCCAGACAGCGAACTACCTGAATCCAACTTGTCTGTTTTTCTCAGCTAATCTCTATCCGAAGACAGAACCCCGACTGAGTCATAATCCGCCCCAAGACGGAGGTCTTGTCGCGAATCTGGGACTGACTACGACGCGATTCTCTGACTCACTTTACGTTCTTTATTTAAGGCATCCTACCTAGTTCATTTGTGTTTACCGAAGTTGTCTTATTTACTCCACAACACTTTAGGAATTAAATTTGTGGAGGATTTTAAGTGTTTTCTGTGTTTATAGCTAAAATGACTACGCATATTATATATTCATGATGCATATATATATATATATATATATATATATATATATATATATATATATATATATATACACTTCATTTCTTATTACTAACAACGATATTACTAAGTGGTACTCGTTTTTGAATACACACCCCTGTTTTCATTTCAATATTAAAATTAATGTCTACTAGTTAAGAAATCGAAAATCCGAGAGGAATCAAACCTGTATCCTTTTTCTTTTCTTTTTTAAACAGGAAAGCCGCTTTGAAACCAAGTGTGCTTTACCGTTAAGTCATGTGAAGTCATTACAACTGTTCTAGTCTCAATAACCCTAATTAAGACATGGACGTCTCTCGTTGGAATATTTAGATGTCTACTTGGTTGATTTTTCTAACCGAATCTTAAACAGTGTAATTTTTAAGTAATAGATGGATTTTTAAAATTCGATATTATTTCTTATCCTATTATAATTGCGCTTGTCCATCGTTTCGTTACTTAGCACGACCTTTACGTCCTGCCAATACCTTATAAATAATGGACAACTCAGTGTTTTGGTCGAGTGGCAAGAAGGGAAAAGACATTACTTCATTTCAGTGAGAAAATGAAAGAAAGAAGGAAGGAATGACAGAAGTGGAGAGTAAGATAGAGAATCAGATTAAGCTGATAAGAACAGATACTACATCTTGATCTTAGCCAAAGGTCCGAACGGATGCCGACCGAGATAAAAGCGTCATTTTTTTCTGGCGCGCTGTATCGAACAACGCAAAGCGAGTAAGGCAATGGCAAAGAAAAAGTTACTATAATAAAATAACTTCGTCTATTTCAATTATTTTAAAATTATTAAGAAAGATTTTTGTAAGACGGGGATTTGACCTGGAAGAAGGGAAGATAGAAATGTTTAATGCCAATTTTAATAAGTAAATAATAGACTATTTTGTTTTGATTGTGTAGAAAAATAATATATATGAATGAATGAAAGAAAAAAAAGAAAATATATAAAGTTTGTTTCAATGAAATGGAAAAAGGTTGCCAATTTCAAATTTTTTCATTTGTATCTCCTTACTTTAAATAATCACCAACATTCATATTTATCACTGATTTTTCCAATTTTTTTTTTAAAGTTGTTAAGTTCAAATATTTAACGATATCATAATGAAATTTGTACAGATATTTGTCACAGAAATCGCCGTAAATCATTAACTTTAGTGTTTTGGGCACTTCAACGCGGTGTAAATGTTACCAAACTTGTCTCAGCAGACCAATTACTAATGAATAGAGATATTCAGCTTTGTACCATATCTAGGCTACACTTTGAAAAATCGTTTATGGGCACCTCAATGTTTTTGCTACCAAGCTTGACTCGCTAGAACTATTACGTCTGAGTTCGACTCTCACTGAGTATCTTATACTATCGGCTTTGTGCCACCAAGGATATTTCTATAGGAAAACTGTGACATTTTCACGAGTCTTCCTTGTTGGTATGAAATAAAAACGCTTCAAATCATGCAGCAATGAAATAAATAAGACGCTTCTCTATTTAAACCAGAGCAATTACACACGCAACAAAAAAGTAGCGCTACAGCTTCGAGTTTCTGTTAAAAACAAAACTGAGAAGTTTATCGTTGTAGTCGTATTATAAATGAGCGAACACGCGAAAGAATTCTTCGGTGGTTAGGTGTAAATAAACCAGTTTTAAGCAAATAAATTTGATCCCAAAGCTGTCAGCACAAATTGCAGAACTCTCAAAGAATTCTTAGAGCTGAAGTCACGAAGGAAAAAAGAAAAACTCGATAAAATTGTTAAAGACTGTAAACAAAACAGCATCTATTTTTTTTATTTTTTTGTTTTTTTTTGGTTTTTTCTTTTTTTGTCTTTGGTTTTAAATTCCGTTTGTAACATCGTTTCACATCGTTTCATTTACTGAGATTATTTAATCAGTTGCAGCACTGAATAAAGTCAAGAGAGGAATACTCGTACGAGGCTAAAATAAAATGAGAGGAAATATTGATAAGAAGACTGTGTTGCTCCAATAGATATTTATTAGCTTTGTTTGTACAAAGTCAAATAAGAGTAAATGCACAAAAGAAGACGATGTTGCGCCAATGGATACTTATTAGTTTTCTTTCGTCTGGTAAAAGGCCAAATGTGATAAAATACACAAAAGAAGACGGCGTTGCGCCAATGGATACTTATTAGATTTCTTTTGTCTGGTAAAAGGCCAAATGCGATGAAATACACAAAAGAAGATGATGTTGCGCCAATGGATACTTATTAGCTTTCTTTTGTCTGATACAAGACCAGATAATCTGAAATATGGAAAAGAGGACTGTGTTGCACCAACATATATTTATTAATTCTGTTTAGTCTGGTACAAGACCGAATGAGATTAAACACACATAGAAGACAATGTTGTTCCAGTAGATTTTTATTAGCTTTCTTAATTTGGTACAGGATCAACTGAGATTAAATATAGAAAGGAAGACGATGTTGCGCCTCTGTCTAGTCTGATACAAGTTCAGATGAGCTGAAATATGGAAACGAAGACTGTATGGCGCCAACGGATATTTATTAACTTTGTTTAGTCTGGTACAAGGACAACTTAGGGTGAAACGGAGAAGGGGGAAAAGAGGGAATGGAAAAAGAAAAATGTAGAGGATAAGTAAGAAAGCTAGAAAAAAAGAAAATAAACGAGAGTGAAAGAAAAAGGAAACAAAATGGAGGCGAAAGAGAAGAGATTACATAAGAAAGCGAGAGATAAACAATAAGAAAGGGTGGGTAAAATAAAATGGGCAAAGAATGCAGATGAAAAAAAAGCATACATAGATTTCATTTTACTCCTTTGCCAGTTTTATGTAATTGTTATTTGTAATGTAATACTACTATATATATATATATATATATATATATATATATATATATATATATATATATATATCAAGAAATATAGTCTTAACATGTGCTATATTTATTAAGTGCTCAATATCAGAAATAGAGCGTGTATAAATATAAAAGTGAACATAGAAGTCAACACTTAGAGGCGACAGTCTGTTTCATGCCAGATGCAATCGTCAGGCCACGACGATATATATATATATATATATATATATATATATATATATATATATATATATATGCAAGCTTCCTTAAATATAACAGACAAGTTTCTTTGATTAAGTTCTTTTATATTATTTCTGATATGATTTTATATGTTTTTTTCTTTTTCCGTAGATAAATTATGTAAAAACCGACCAATGTTTTATTCTTCCAAGAGCTTTCCGCTATTACCTTTAGCCATTGGCTTGTGATGTGCGTGTATTTAGTAGCATTATCAAAATTAAATAAAACAAATATTATTTACGAATTTAAATGTCCATTATGGAATTGTGTTCCTGATCAATCAAAATTCGTAAACAATTATATTGTCCACAACTTGTTTAACAAGAAGACTTACGCTACATCTTTCTGACCATAGCTTAATTAGGTCTCATTTAAATACTCATGGATACCTATCGGACCCTATTCACAACATACTAGTTGACAATACAAATATAATAGCATCGTTTACATGTAAAACAAATGGCTAAAAATAATGAAAAGCTCCTTAATAAAGCCAAAAAAATCACTTAGTAATATCAGATATGAACATGGATACAATATGTTGACTGTGATTTATAAATAAAACATTGTATGATACTAAATAGATAGATACAACAATACATTTCCAGTTAACAGTAAATATAATGGTTCCTTGATAATGGCTAAAAGAATAGCCGAAAGCGCTTAAAAAATAAAACATTTGGATAGATTTTGTCTATGGCAAACAAACAAGTTATAAGATCAACTTAATGAAAGCATCTTGTCTCATATATACATATATATATATATATATATATATATATATATATATATATATATATATATATATATATATATACTTTTGTTTTATTGCTCCTTAATTACTTTCTGTTTTGCAGGTGTGCCACAGAAGGTGGCAAATTGGTTGTGCATCTTTATACCGACCGACCACAGATGCGGCACTATATGGGTGGCGTGGTCTTGGCCACGGGTGTCATTCTGTTTTCCGTACCAGATCTGACCGTTGAAGTGTCGCAATATAACAAACCGAGTCAACAAATTCATCACGCGGTCATCACGCTAAGCAAAACAGACCCGACCTCTGACTGTTCGGGTATCGTGTCGCCTACCTCGAGTACAAAGACGATTTGCCCAAGTCGAACAACACCGACAGGGGCAGGACCTCTGGCTGCAATGGGGCCTGCGCCGAATGGTCCAAGCCTCCTTCCGGAACACCACAGTCATGTGTCTAACCAACCTTCCGACTCCAAGATCAGTGTGATGACTTTTTGCAAGACTTTTCCTTTCCACGTGATATTCGACCGAAACTTACAGATTACGCAGCTGGGCAGTGCCCTGATGAAAATGATAGCTCCGAATATATCGACCAAAGGACTGTTCTTTGGGACCTATTTTGAACTTGTCCGACCTCGAGTCAAAATGGATTACATGTCTTTCTTGTCGAGAGTAAATTCCACATTTGTCCTCAGCACGACTCAATTCTCAAGAGGAAGCGAAGCTATTAATGAGGTAAGAGGCGTTAAATTGTTTTCTAAACATTTTACTCATAATTGCTTTTTATACTTCAATATAATAGTCATTCATTGTTTCAATTTGTGCGAATTTTTTAGATACAGCATTGTTGTTTTTGCTCGTTTTTCTTCTATCTTATTCTTTGTTTGCACCTATTAGTAAAAATGAAAACGGCTTTCCGCCTGGAACGAAAACGCACCTGCACGTGTCTCGCATGCAAAATACATAAAAGACAATATGGCCGATCAAAAAAGCTGCAATTTAAGAACAACAGAATCTCGCTCAGAGGCTTTGCGAGACAAATCTGAGGTTATTTATAGTAATAATTAATAATAGTAACTATTAATAATAGTATTTACATTGTTCGCACTATTGTCCTCATTTTTTTGTCATATTCACGACGTTTCGGTCGTTGTATGCTCCTGCCTTCTTCAGGTGATTGGGATTTCGAACTTGTTGTAGTAACCCACCTACAGTAGAATGAACTCTTCCTCCTTTCATAAATACTAACGTGTGTGTGAGAAGCCAAGACGCAGTGTAACCTTATCGTTCGGATGGACACTTCTAACTGCTTATTACTAACACTCTCGCTCTGTAGATATCTGTTATTTCAAGACACTTGGTCAACCTACCTTCGTCTTCCGTGTCTTTCTTTCTGGCCCTTAAACAGGCCACAGCATAACTGAAACCCTTTATTTCGTCTACCTGTGTACATTATCTTTATAAATCCCAAGTATTCATACATTCACACATGGCCCAGTGGATAAAAGCGTTAGTAATCCAGTGACTTGACTCAAAGAGTTGTGAAGTCAATACTCAGCGGAGGTGAACAAATAACTAGGACAGTTGAGTTAAATTGGAAATGTCTACAAATGAAATATCGCAGAAGAAGAACTAGAACGAAATAAAGGGTTCTGTTCGAAATTCCAATCACCTGAGGAAGGCTGGAGCTTACTACGTCCGAAACGTCGTGAATATCGTGACAACAAAGATCGGGACAATAGCCCGAACAATGTAAATACTGTAAATAATTACAATACCTCATCTCAGAAATATAGACAGATCCTGAAGAAGGCTGGATAGTACAATGGACGAAACCTCGTGGATATGGCAATGAAGATGAGGACAACATTCCGAACAATGTAAATAATGTAAATAATTAAAATACCTCATCTCAGAAATATAGACAGATCCTGAAGAAGGCTGGATAGTACAATGGACGAAACGTCGTGGATATGGCAATAAAGATGAGGACAACATTCCGAACAATGTAAATAATGTAAATAATTAAAATACCTTATCTCAGAAATATAGACATATCCTGAAGAACGCTGGATAGTACAATAGACGAAACGTCGTGGATATGGCAATAAAGATGAGGACAACAGTCCGAACAATGTAAATAATGTAAATAATTAAAATACCTTATCTCAGAAATATAGACAGATCCTGAAGAAAGCTGGATAGTACAATGGACGAAACGTCGTGGATATGGCAATAAAGATGAGGACAACAGTCCGAACAATGTAAATAATGTAAATAATTACAATACCTCATCTCAGAAATATAGACAGATCCTGAAGAAGGCTGGATAGTACAATGGACGAAACGTCGTGGATATGGCAATAAAGATGAGGACAACAGTCTGAACAATGTAAATAATGTAAATAATTACAATACCTCATCTCAGAAATATAGACAGATCCTGAAGAAGGCTGGATAGTACAATGGACGAAACGTCGTGGATATGGCAATAACAACAGTCCGAACTATGTAAATTATGTAAATAATTACAATACCTCATCTCAGAAATATAGACAGAAATTTGTGACTTATGCATATTTCCGAGCCATTCAATAAATGAGCAGCGGACGCCGAATGTTGTGTGGTTGTGCTTTCTGTGTGAAGTTTCTTGGTAGTCTCACCGATTATGATTACAAAGAAGCCAAAGTACAACTTGTGCGTCAAACAGCCGTACCTTTTTTTTTTTTTTTTTTTTTGCTACAGCATAAATATGTCATAATTTGAATTTATTCGATTTTCATAAATGAAACATTGCCCTGTTTATATTTCTGTGATGAGGTATTGTAATTATTTACATTGTTCACGGTGGACGAAATTCCAATCCGCTGTAGAAGACTGGAGCGTACAACGGCCGAAACGTTGTGAATATGATGATAAAGATGAGGACAACAGTCTGAACAATGTAAATAATGTAAATGAAAGATTGTTATATTTTTGATTCGTTTTTCTTCTACCTTATTTTTTTTAGCTACTTATACCTTATAGTAGTATAAGATATAATATTCTTAACTTTCCCAAAGTTCAATAATAAAGCATTTTAATTTGTATATTTTTTACTAGTTTATTTTTCATCTTATTTTTGTTGCTTGTTTCGCAGGATTGTAGGATAAGATTAGAATATATATAAATATTTTTTTCGAAATCCATAAATGAAACATTCTTATCAAGGCTTTTTATTCGTTTTTATTTTATTTTACTTTGTTAGTTGTTTACACTTAATAGTAGTATTAGATGTAATAGTTTTAATTTGTCTGAATATCTTAGATAAAACATTGTTAATATTCTTCTATTTTCATGCTATCTTATTTTTGTAGCCTATTTACAACTAATAATAGTATAAGATCTAATAGTCTTAATTTGCTCGAATTTCATACATGAAACATATTTCTTTTAACGAAAGTTGTTTATTTGTGTCTTGTTCTGTTTTTTTGTTTTTTTTTGGGGGGGGGGTATTTTTTGTTATTTCAAAACTTCTCGGTAGCAATAAACACAGCCATGTTATTGAGAAGTGGGGGTACGTTTATCTTCTACCTTATTTTTCTTATATGCTTATACCTTTAAGTAGTATAAGATGTAATAGTCTTAATTTAACCGATTTTCAGTAACGAAGCATTGTAACTAATATATTTTAGACCGGTTTAATTTTACTCACAATAGCTTTTTATGCTTCAGTATCGAAAAGCACATGAGCCTATCTAGAAAATACGTTAATAGATTTAAGTTATCCGATTTTTTTCGCAGAGGCAGTATTATTTTCTTTTTCTATCCTTTTACTGATTTTTCTTTCTACCCATTTCCATTACCCGATTATACCAACTAGTAGTATTAGACATAATAGTATTAGATTTGTAAAGGGTTGGTTTACTGTACTTTCATTGTTTCTGGGTGGGTTTTTTTTAGTTTTTTTTTTTTTTGTTTTGTTTTATTTATTCAGAAAATTTCAGCTTTCCTTAGATTTCCTCTTATATCTTTTGTGCTCTACAATATTCTAACCTATCCATTAAATGATTGATATGGTATCTATACTGATGACACAACCTGTCTCAATACTAAGTCTGATGGGTCTGATGAGGTGAAATTGGCGGCTGATATAAAAAAAACCCTCCTCAGGTTATTATTAAATGATGCACAGATAACTTGTTAATTTTAACGCATCCAAAACTAAACTGCTCTCTATGAATCATCTGAGAGTACCCTTTCTGCCTACTATCATCATGTCTGGTGCTAACTTCCAAAGAGTTACTCGTTTCGCCTTCTCGGGCTAACTTTCTCTACTGACATGAAATGGAAATACTATATTGAATCCCTTACTAGGTCAGATGCTGAGGAAATTGATTCACTATGTCGTGCGAGACAGTTTTTCTCTTCTGAATCTATCTTACAAATCTACAAGTCTAGCAATCGTTTATGCTTAGAATATTGGTGTCATATACGGTCTGGTGGTCCCACTATATATAGAGATATCTTTGATAAAATCTATAAAACAAACAATATTATTTGTCCTGATCTGGCATCTCGGCTTCAGTCACTTTCCTACCGTCGTAAAGTTGCCTCTCTCTACTTTTTCTATAAATAATTTCATAATTATTCAGATAAGCTTTTCAATATGGTACCTAGATTATTTGAATTTAAGCTCAGTACTAGACTGGCGATGAGGTCTAATCAATTTACAGTTGAGGTGACTAGATGTAGCCGTAAGTTCTATGCTAACAGTTCCTTTTCTCACACTTCTCACTTATGGAATTAACCTCCGATTTCATGCTTTCCAGCCAACTTTAATCTTCAATAATTCAAAAATTGAAATGCAATTTCAATCGCTTTCTACTGTCCTCCTGATTACTCTTCTTTTGTTCTTACTCATTAGTAAAGTTTCTACTGTCTAATTCCTTTTATGCCTTCGTGATTTTACTGCCTTGCTTGTGATGAAATTGATTAATATATATATATATATATATATATATATATATATATATATATATATATATATATATGCTAATGATACAATATGGCAATCCGTATTGAAGTTCCTGGAAGATATAAATCCAGGAAGAGCTCTATATCAAAAGACAACAAAATTATTATTATTTAAAGAATATCAAACATTATTTACATTATTCGTACTATTGTCCTCCTCTTTGACGCCATATTTATTACAACGTTTCGACTGAACCCTTTATTTCGCTCACTGGGGTAGATTGTTCTAGTTCTACGTGCCATGTTTAATGGATGTCAGTTATCAGTTATCTCCTGTTAATTTTCCCTCTGAAAGTTCGCCACTGCTTTAACCTGAAGAAGGCCAGAGCGTACAACGGCCGAAGCCTTGTAATAAATATGTCGACAAAGGTGAGGACAATTGTCCGAATAATGTAAATAATGTACATAATACCTCATCTCAGAAATATAGACAAATAATATCAAACATATTAAATTGTCATAGGTAATATTTTTTTTAAAAGTTGCCTCCCTGTACCTTTCCTATCAATAATTTCATGATAATTGTTCGTATGAGGTCATTTTTTAGAGCTCTAATGAAATAAAAAATTATTACTATGGGAATTTAAATGTTTGATATTCTTTAATTAATATATATATATATATATATATATATATATATATATATATATATATATATATATATGCGCGTGTGTGTGTGTGTGTGTATATATATATATATATATATATATATATATATATATATATAATGGACTCTCCCGTCGGTTTCGACGTATGATGATCTGACAACTTAACCAATTGATATAGTTATGAATTTTGTGCGATAATCTTAAGTGCCACTTAAGAAGCACAAGTGATTTGCAAAGGAGGCCGCACATGGATTGTGAGGATTGGGGGGGATGAGGTCACTGTTAGATTGGCTGACCTTTTAGATCTTGCTCTCACTTCTTGAAGAATATTCAGACTGGCAGCTTGAAAACCGTTGATATCCACTCTACCCGCACTAAGGCTAAGCGCTCGAGGGTGTTATGAGGTATATTGATAGCTGACAAGTTGCTCTTCAACTTGTCTTTGTGTCTTAACCATGGTTGTCCTACATTCCTGTAGCCTTGATCTAACTGGGTGTACATTAGGATCTTGGGTATCCTGTCATCAGAAATTCTCAAGACATAATACATATATATATATATGTGTGTGTGTGTGTGTGTCAAGTCTATTCATATCTTTTTATTGGTATCTCGAACTCAACAGTTTAGAGATGGCCACAAAGTAAATCTCCTGTTTATTATGACGATAAAATGAATTTGGTTTAAATTTTTAAAAAATAACATTAATGGCCACAGAAAAGGGATTCAGGTAAAAATGGCAGAGGTGGAATAATAGAGAAAAAAAATGATACGACTAATTTTACGGCGAAAATCATAATAATTTCCTAAACCCTAAATAAATCAAATCATATTTCAGTAATTATGGGTACTAAATAAAATTATGTTTAAAATTGTTGTTTTCTTAATTTTGTAAAAATATTTTTTAACCCTGTCACTGAATTGAAATATACCTGCCAACGTAAAAATACACCTGTATCGCGAAAACTAACACCTGGCTAATAGGTAGAGTATAATCCGAAATATCCGGCCCATTGAAATGAAGACAGTTACCTTAGTATTCTGTAATTGGATGAAATCGTTAAACGATTGCCTCATTTTCTAGGTCTTATCAAGCCTTTACAGGTTATTTAAAGCCAGAAAATAATTCTAAATTATAAGATTTTTTTAGATAATAATAATTTACTGATACAAGTCTTACTAATTAACCCATAACTTGGGGAAGAAGTGAATTCATATCTTTCCCAACGGTACTTGCGCGTAAATGAATATAACGAACCCAACCGGTTAAAAATTCCGAGCTATTATCCATTACACCACCGGCACATCCATGCTTACAGCGCCTGGTATTCTAAAGCGGTCACACAACAAGATACTGACCAGAACCGATGTTGTTTAACTTCGGTGATCATACAGGAGCCGGTGTTTCAGCATGATGTAGCCGTAAGCTAGAACACAGTGAACACCAAGGAAAGATAGGGACGACCGAAACGTAAAACAAGGACATTACTCCCAACCAACTGATGTTGTCTAATAAATCATAGTTAGTTATTGTGTCCCAAATACTTAGATAAAGCATTGTTGTTTTTCTTACTCATTTTTCTTCTATCTTAGTCCTTGTTTCCACCCATTCCAATAATGACGTAATAATGTCGTTTTTTGACGTATTTTTTAACGTCAAAAAACGACATTATTACGTCATTATTTTTGCATCAACTTAATACATTATAGCTTGAATTTATCTAATTTACATAAATGAAGCTTTGTTATTATATTTTAACAAGGATTTTGTTGTTGTTTGTTTGCACCCAGACTTAAGTTATCCGAATCTCTTAGACAACGGATTATTATTTTTGGATTCATTTTTCTTCATTCTTCTTTTTGTTTCTTGAAATAGTACTATAAGTGATGTAATAGCATGTTAGTCTTAATTTGTGACACCTTGTAATAGTATAAGATGGAATGGACTTAATTTTCCTGAAGTTCAATAACAAAGCATTTTAATTAGTATATTTTTTACTAGTTTATCTTTCATCTTATTTTTGTTGTTTGTTTAGCCTTATTGTAGTGTAAGGCATCATAATCATAATTTTTCTGAAATTCATAGATGAAGTATTTTTTTAAACATTACACCCCAAACAAGGGACAGTGCCACTAGCATGCAAGGGGTTACAAAGGGTAGGGAGCAAGAGCAAAGAGGCGTGTTTGGAGAGAAGATAAAGAGAAGGTCGGGGAATAAAATCAAGGTACTGAAGATGTCTATTGACATTACACTTGAATATGCGAAGATTATAGTTATCCACGAAGCAAGTAAGAGGAAGAGAATTTCTACAGACAGGAAGTGCGAGAGAAGAAGCTTTTTGAGATGAAGAGACGGTTGCATTTAACCGTTTCGACAGTGAAAGGGTGGGACCGAGATGCCAGCCTGGTAGCTCGCTTAAATTCATGTAGTCTGAAGAGACAGAGGGAAGCTACGGCCCGTCTGTGGGAAAGCGATTGTAGTCTAGATGACAGGTCAGGACCTATCACATTACATATTCGTCTCTGATTTTTTTCAAGGACCTCAAGACCTACAGCAACACCAAGGACGGATGGTTGATTTATAGATTTGAAGGATGGACTTAGACACGAAAAACTTTCTAGCACGACGCAGAGAACCAACTTTCCTTGCAGGCTATTTTTTTTTTTTTTAATTTTCTTTTACTTTGTTAGTTATTTACGTCTAATAGTAGTATAAGATCTAATAGTTCTAATTTGTCTGAATTTCTTAGATAAAACATTGTTAGTATTATTTTTCTATTTTTCTTTTATCTTATTTTTGTAGCCTGTTTACACCTAATAGTAGTATAAGATATAATAGCCTTAATTTGCCAGACTTTTATACATGTGACATTTTCATTAGAATCATTTGGGACAAGCCCTATCGAAAGCTGTTTATTTGTCTTGTTTTGTTTTGTTCTGTTTTTTTTGTTTTTGTTTTTGTTTTTTTTTTGTTTTTTTTTTGTTTTTTTGTCTTATTTCAAAACTTCTCAGCAGCAATAAACACAGCCACGTTATTGAGAAGTGGGGGCACGTGCTCTTAAGTGCTTTTCCGTTTCTTTATTCACAAGAACATCAAGGCAACAGCGAACTTATTTTCTTTCTTTTTTTTTTACTCAGTGCTCTACAAATTTGGCCTTGTGCCAAAATTAGTCTTACCCAAGAAATATTTGTTTAAAGAACTCACCTCTCTGAGTGAACACGCCTATATTTCATTCAAATGAGCAGCTCTGTTGCTCCGTCGTTCGACGTGCGTACAGTTTTTATCATACATTAAATGCCTCGCCTCGCCATAATATTCACGGAATTTAACTAACAGATATACGCAACTGTCGAGAGCGCTATCACAGAGAAGGCCCCGCTTAATTCGTCTGAACATCAATTCCGTAAGCAAATATAAATAACAAATAAATATCTCAGTCATTCGTTCATTATTTTTTAAATAAAGAAAACGTATAAAGCGGAAGGATCCGACGCTTTAGTTTAAGAAAATTTCTTCTTCCATGTCTCTCCTGAACTCTGTTCTGCTACCCATTTAAATAAGACCGTTGGCTAGATTTTTCGTTGCTTTCCGCAGTCCCTCTCTGTCCTGTCAGTCTCAAATTTCTCGTATTATGCGCCCTATATATTTTAGCTTCCTCTTCTTGATATTAAGTATAAGGGCTGCGTCATTGCTCCCATGTTAATTCCATGGTATTCTCGGTATCCTACTGTAAAGCAACATTTCTTGCATTGTTGCTTCAAGTCTCTTTTTCATCTGTGAGGAGATTGTCCAACATTCACAGCTATATAGTAGGACTGACATTACATAACAATTTACGATTAAGTACGATAGAAGACAGTATTAGCATAGAACTTACGGTTGCATCTAGCCATTTCAACTGTAAAATCATGAGACATTACTGGCGATCTAGTACAGCACTTCAATTCATTAACCCTATGTACAACAGAAAAAGAAAAGTTCAACAGAACAATGACCATGAAAGTATTTATAGAAAAGGCATAAGGCATATGCATCGCGGCAGTTGGGAAAGTTACTGAAAACGATATGCCAGGTAAGGACCAATAACAATGCTGATTCTTTGCATTTTATCAAAATTCTCTAAATATATATCAGGAGCACCGGACTGTATGTGACAGCAATATTTGAAGCATGGACGAATAGTTGACTTATAAACATGTAAGATAGATTCTGGCGAGAAAAATTGTCTAATACGACACTGAGTAAATTTTCCTAGCAGCAGACCTAGCAATGGATTCAATATATGCTTTCTAGTTGACACCGACAGAAAACGTTAGCTCGAGAAGGCGCAATGAGTCACTCTCAGATCTACCGATCGAAGGTAAAAAGGGTTCTCTCCGACTATTAACAAAGAGAAGTTTTGTTTTGGCAACGTTAAAATTAACAAGCCATTCCTTGTCCCAGTTAACAACAAATTGTTGGTCATTTTTTTTCACATCAGCTGCTATTTGACCTTATCGAATTGATCAGAACACTTTAATACAAGAGTAAATAGTGGCGCCATCACCATATGTAAAGAGTTTTGAATAAAAACATTAGTATTTAAAAAATAAACACCGATCGACAAAAACGAATAAAGATGCTACGTTTTCCGCAATTATTTGTTTATAATACACGCCTATTTCTAGTGTGTTATATTATCCAAAAGAAATAAATGTTCAAACGGGCATTGCCATATTCAGAAGGATATGACATTTATTATATTATACCTGTTTTTCGGACTAATGTCTTATATTTTAAATCTCTAACCAAAAACTAGGTTCGTTTCAAAATAACTTTCACGTAAATAGTAAACCTGTTTTAGTCAGTTACATTGCTGTCTCTGTCAATGACAGACGTCATGGCTGCCGCATCTATGTTGTCAGCGTACTTACATGTCTTTGACATCTTCGTTGTTGTCGTTGATCACAGATTCACCTCGTCCTTCTTCCTCGAAAATGATGTTGAAGTAAACTCAGGATTAATAGTTATTTTTAATCATTTTACTCCAAGCAAGGCAACAAGGCCACTAAGATGCAGGAGGGTACTAAATTTGAAAGTATATGGAAAAAAAAAAGGTTATTAGGTAGCATGAACAATAAAAGTACATAAATTAAGAAAAACAGAAGATAACGATTGACATTGCATTTAAACTTTTAGAGATCAGACTTGACTGAAAGTAACAAACCGGAAGAAAGTTCCACGATTGAGAATTGCGAGAAAATAAACTGTTAGTATAGAAGCTACGATTATATCTAGTTATTTCAACTATAAAATGGTGAGATCTTGCTACAATCTAGTACGTCGCTATAATTCCTTAAATCTACAGGGAGGTACGAATGTCTTGACACCCACTACCAAAAAGTAATGAGAACTATAGAACTGGATTCAGTTCATAGACTTTCATTGACGCTGTCACACATCGAGAAGGTCTGTACGAACACCATCATTTTCGTGTCAGCCATTCGAAATAGAAAATTATATTATATAGGAGTGACCAGACTTTCGGACCAGATTGTAGGTACCACAGAAGAAAGTTCCTCAAAACAATTACCATGAAAGTATTTTTACAAAAGGCACAGGGATATTATATAGTTATTCTGAATCTTGCACATTTATAAATCTGCCATTCGTCTATGCATTGAATATTGCTGCCATATCTAGTCTGTTGCTCCTGCAATATATCTCTTGACAAAATCCAAATATGAGTCTGAAATGTTATCTGTAATGATCTGGCATCTTGACTCCAATCACTTTCTCCCCGCCGTGACATGACATCTACTTGTCTTCTCTACAAATATTTTCATAGGAATTGTTCCAATGAATTTGCCTTTCTGGTACCTCGACCACATCAATTTAAGCCTACCAGATTGGCTATTGGGTCGCATCGCTTTACTGTTGAAATAGTTACATGTAATAACATATTTAGTCGCAGTTCCTGCCTGTAGAACTCTCATCCGTTTTCTTTCTTCCATGTCACAGGAGTTCGCTTTTGACCGGAAGTAGGTAAAATATGCTCCTCATTTTAGATGGGAGATGCCCGGTCCCGGGGATCCTAACCCTGCGGCAACACTTTCGTCATCGCACTAAAAGAGAAGGAGGGTTCGGTGTAATATCGACGCCACAGTGACAGTGGTCGCGATAGATTGGATAATTTTTGTCCTTCGCCCATATGCATAGGTATGTGTATGACGCTCCCCGCGTAAATACTACCTTGTGTCACATCCTCTCTTAGTTGGACGTCCGAGTAAATATAGATGTTTCCTACGATCTTCAAAAATGTACATGCAACGTTAATCCTCATCTTCTGTTTTCTTGAATTCCTGTTCCTTTCTTGTCCATTCTCCTCACTAAAGCGTTTATATTTTCTTTCACTCTCAGTAAACCTTTGCGTCTTAATGGCATTATTACCTTGCATGGGGTGAAATGATTTTTAAAAATATTCTAGGACGAAATATTATCATTCTATTCTAGAATTTGATAAGAATCTGATCAGAATGATAGAAAATGCAAAAGGACATATATTTGTTTCATAGTGTTCGCACTAAGAGCTATTTGAACACACCAAGATAGATCATTTACTGGCATATTTAAAGAAAATAGGACTATACAACAAAATCTAATTAAAATAAAAATGTGTACAACCAATCTAATGCATACAACCATTCTAACACGTGCACAAACTTCAAAACAAATAAACTACATTAAAAAAGTGTAATCCCAAAATTCAAAAACTGACTCATAATGGTTGATGGGTCGTTAAACCTAAACCAAACCAAACCAAACCAAACCTAAGATCTATTTGAACTGCTCGGAAAACTTTATTTATTCGGGAAAGATATTAGAATAATCGAGGATTTATACTGCATACCGATAGAAAGTGAACTTCGTAAGTACACAATAATAGAAAGTGCGACTATCCTGAGAGAACTATCAGTCCCACCGGCATTTATTATTAAGGTACAATCTTAACAACTAAGGATACGTAAATGACGCCGTTTTGATATCAGTCACAGAAAGGAAACTATCATTTGTAAAATGACAGGATATATGCCTGTCAGCAAGAGAATTAATCCAATCAGAAAGGGACAGCTTAAATTTCTTCAACGCATTAAGAGGAAAAAAGGGGTTAGAAAATATGTCCCTCACAGGATGTCTTAAAGAGGTAAACAAAAAAGTAACCTCCCTAATGAGCTTGTGTACAAGGAGGGAATGAGAATAAACGGCTGGGAGAGTAAAAAGACAATAATTGCAATATAAAATGAGAGGAAGTCGGAGAGAGCCATCATCACCTATGTCCTGAAGGAACACAGCACCTAGAAGATATACTAGAAAAATAACATCTCCAACATTTTGTATCCTGCTTGAAGCTCATAAATGAATGATTGCCGTTATTTTAAAATTAATTGCTATACACATTTTTGTATTTTTTTTTCCTTGATTTAAAATTTTTCGTGTGGGGGGGGGGTGTTCTCCGCTCTTTTTAGGCTATCTACCTGAAGATCTGAGGTAAAGTGTTGTCCTTATTTCATAAAATATTCAACGTAGTATAGATATTTGCTTTTCATTTTTCAATCACTAGGATAGTGTGCTTTCTTACCTGCCTCGTGCTGTCTGAAGACGAATCATTGTCATTGTTTCATAAATTATAGAAACCACTAATCTCATTCTTTTTCGATCTAGCATCCTAATCCATTTCAAAACCTGGAATAGCTTGTTGCATTCACTTTTACACAATTGCTCTTGACGGATGAATCCATCCTTTCTTCTCTCACCACCACCGCCAGCAGCAGCTTTTAAACTAAATAGCAAGATAGGCCTGGCTGTCGATCCTTGCGGGAAAAACAAGTTAAGAGAAGGAAAGGTCCAAATTACAATCCATGGAGGAGGCAACGGAAAATTATCTTACCCAAGAATATGTTGCGTTGCAGTTTAGGCCAGACACACCGGGTTCGTTTCATGGGTGCAGCTTCTTTCATTCGAACGATTGTAACTTAAAAATTTCCTTTCGGCCAGATCATTTACCCACGAGTGAAGAACAAAACAATTTCTACCAGTAAATCAGATTTTATTCTTGATTTGCAACCTACTGCCATAAGTGAGCTAAGTTGAGATGAGGTGTAGGTGTAGGTGAAGGGGGCGTGAACAGTCTAACGGCTGTCTTCCCTATCTCGTCGTTCTCCGGAGGCTCGCTCTCTGCGTCTTTTCGCGGATACTGGTCAGTTTTATAGTTATAATCGTTCTTTTTCCCGTCGTTCTTGTCTGAAAAGATTATTTATCTTCATTTAACCAATTCTCTTTGTCTGGGATGCTTGTGAAGCCCACTTCACGATACTGTTAAGCATCTTTCGAAAATAAACATTCTGAATCTACTTTTGCGACAGGTCCATCTGTTTTCCATTTAACAAGACACCGACTGACTGATATTACCACAAACGCATGGCAATTCATAAATGACTAATAAACAGGAAATGTGGAGAGCCATGATCGCTTATGTTCTGAAGGGATATGACATTAAAATTACCCTCATCAATGTGGTTTTAATCAAGATCTGCACCATAACTAATTTTATCTTCCAAAGTGGAAAAAAAACTCTTACTTACTTTGTCACTCTTGTCAGGCTCTGATAATTCTTGTTGGGTCTTCTTTGCTTTTAATTCTTTCTTTATTGGCAATTATTTTCAAATGTCATGTTACATTTCATGAATTAAACGCCACCTTAAATTCAATTTGCTTTATAGATATCTTTATTTATATCTGCCAGCATAATAAATGCAATTAGTCCAACGAAATTAAATACACAAAACAGACATTGAGCAACAAAGCCGTGTTAGTCTTGTTTATTTACTAAGATTTATTTTATTCAACTGTCTCCTTGTTTAAGTAAATAATGTACTTGTCAAAGGACTTTAAAAGGAAGAATACAGACAAAGAATAAAAAAATATATACGAATGAAAAGACTAGTCAAGAAAGTGCTGAAAAATTTTTCATTAACCTTTTAATGTTTTTCCACTAGTGAAACGTATTTTAAGGCATTTTTTTAATACCAGACGTGTATTAAATTCAGTTATCGATAATATGCATGGAAAAGACAAAAATAAAATGTGTTCTTACTTCTCGAGTTTAGAAATAATTAATACTTGTATACAGAGGTGGGCTAAAAAGTTTATAAGCTGAATATGGAGTGATGCTATGCATTAATTTAATAACTGCATTGTTTTTCCCAACTTAACTGGCACCTGACAATTCAAAGAAGACATCAGATGTAACAGCTAGCGACTTCTCTTAAAAATAGACAAAATTTGGCATCGTAGTGCCATCAAATACCTGTAGGAAAAGAATTTAGCCCCCAAGGGTATTCATGCTGGCATACTTTCTACATGAGTGGACGATGCTTCAGCTTTATCAACAGTGCAAAAGTGGGCAGCTGAATTTAGGAAGAAAAGGGTGAGTCTTGAAGATGACCCATAGACTGAATGTCCTGGAACGGTCACCACCTGATCGTGTTCACCACATGATGGGGGACGACAAATAAAATATAAATCAAGTAGCCAGTGCTATTAGCATATCCCGTGAGGGAGCTGAGATTATTCTGCAAAATGAATTTGGTATGATGAAGGTTTCTACTCAGTGGGCGCCACGTGTTCTGACACCTGAACAAAAATGCTGACATGCTAACTGATGACATTAAAGAAAAATCTGACATTGTTTGAGGCAGATCGAAACAGGTTTCCTTGAACGTTTCAGTGATGGGTTCATTACTTTGAGCCATCGACAAAGAAACAACATATGCAATAGAAACACCCCTACTCATCTGCCGTAATAAAGAGCAAAGTCGTTTCACCTGCAGGGAAAGTAATATCCCGTTTTTCAGGATGCAAAATTCATTGTGTTTATTGACTATCTTTAAAAGGGCCGCACTGGAGAATACTACGCCACCTTGCTGAGACAGTTACGAAAGCTATCAAAACCAAACGCCCACAAAAACTAATGAAATGGCTTTTGGTTCATCAGGACAATGCTACAGCACACAAGTCCTTGGTCTCAATGATTGCCGTTCTTGATTAAGGCTTTGAACTGGTTGATCACCCTCTCTATTCTCCTGATTTTACTAACATCAGTTCCCCAACATGAAAAGATATTTGGCTTGGAACCAGAAGCTCAGTGATCATAACTTTTTTGGCCAACAGGATGAAGTCTTCACTGAACAGTCAGATATCAGTTTACTTAAAAAAAAATCAGTTATTAATAAGAGTTAGAATTAATGCATAAAGGATTTCACATGTCTAAAATCACTCGTTTATAGCCAGCCTGTGAACTTTCCAATGCATCCTCGTACAATATGTGCTTGCATATCGTGATAAAACAATTAATGCTTAACAAATATGTTTTAAAATATGTTCCACAATTAGATCTGAGAGGTTAAATTATTACGACGGAACACAAAATTTAGTTGTGAAATGGCGTAAAACGTCAGAAAAAGAACAAATGAAATGTTTTGATGAAGATATAATCTCGTTACCAATTTATGAGTAAAAAGATTGTCAAAAGTAAACTGATGATCTTAAATGATTACGAAAGAATCCAAAATTTAGCCGGAAGTTAGCTTCCTGGTTTCTCTTGCCTTACGCAAGAGAAACCAGGAAACTATTTTGATGACAGAATGATAACGTAGTCAATTTACGTAAATAAAATGTCCTATCCCTAAACCTAAAATCAGTTGAATGCGTATAAAAGTATATTGAAAGGAATTTCTAGTCGGGTTCTGATTGGAACAGGTACTGAGTAAAAGAAAGCTTGAAGAATCAAAAACTCGCGGAGAATATTGAAAGCAGGAGAAACAGAGAGAAGGGGCGAACACTTTAACGATTCTGAACAAATAGATTTGGTAGAACAAGGGTCACAAAGACAAAAGGGAGTCATAAAGGGATAAGCGTTACGCGAAACATCAAAAATCTGGAAATTGTAGCGAGCCAGGATCACCCCCACCCCACACTCACGCATATATATATATATATATATATATATATATATATATATATATATATATATATATATATATATATATACATTTGGACAGCGGCTTGGATTAAGGAATCGGACAGCCGAGTTCGAATTACATTCACTTGCGTGCTAATACCCTTGGGAAAGGTATTAATCCTCTTCTTCTTCCTCCAGATATGGGTAAATAGCAGGACAGATAGTTCTATAGCTTTGGATGGCAACTCATCTAGAAGGACAACTCTGAATTCAAAACCAGCGGAGGGCCATTTGTGGACCTTGTGGTATGTAGTGCACCAGGTCTCTGTATTCGCCCCTTCAAAAAGTGTGATTGATCTGCACAAAAGCCTTCACCATAAGAATCCAATCATATTAGGTTGGTGCAAAAATAATGTCGTTTTTTGACTTAAAATTATTTTTGCACCAACCTAATATATGCTGGTGTCTGGGCTGTCAGTTCCTAGGAACTGAGCTGCTTGTCCCTCATACGTCGAATACGGAGGGAGAGTCCACCATATATATATATATATATATATATATATATATATATATATATATATAGGACAACTGGGTAAATAACATCAATAGTATAGCTAAGAAAATAGCCACTGAAATAAAAATTGATGATAGATCTACAAATTACACAAACAAGTATTTATCACAATTATATATATATATATATATATATATATATATATATATATATATATATATATATATATATATATTCATTTCTGTAGTTCACTGCTACCAACAAACAGAAAATTATTTTTCTCCTGATGATGGCCATGTTGGCCGAAACTAGTCTAGGAATCTAAATGAAATACAGTGTAACACGGATATAAGAGAGTTGTCGTGACCAGAGAAGAAGTCTCTTATACCCGGGTTTCTCTTATATCCAGGTTTGGTCTATTTTGTTTAGGTAAGTATGGCTCTAATTTGGGACCAGATAAAATCTCTCTTATATCCGGGTTTCTCTTATATCCGGGTTACACAGTAATAATAAAAACGAAGAAATATTAATATTCAACCCAGTGTGTTTGAAGATTTTAATTTTTTAATATATCTTATTGTTATAAATTCTAAAGTTCACTGCATTCATTCAAAAGAGAGCTCAATACCAAGAGTAGAGCAATAATTATTTATTATAATTTTTACTTGTCTATATTTCTGAGATGAGGTATTATGCACATTATTTACATTATTCGGACTATTGTCCTCATCTTTGTCGCCATATATATTACAACGTTTCGGCCGTTGTACGCTCCGGCCTTCTTCAGGTGGATAAAGGCGTTGGTTAGATCCAGTGACAGGACCCAAAGAGTGTGAGTTCAATACCCGGTTAAGGCAGTGGAGAACTTTCAAAGGGAAATTAACAGGAGATAACTGATAACTGACATCCATCAAACATGGCATGTGGAACTAGAACAATCTACCCCAGTGAGTGAAATAAAGGGTTAAGTTCGACATTCCAACCACCTGAAGAAGGCCGGAGCATACAACGGTCGAAACGTTGTAATCAATATGGCGACAAAGATGAGGACATTAGTCCAAATAATGTATATAATTTTTACTTACGGACAAAACAACTTACTCGCTACAAAGATGCATTCTCGTTTCGATGCGCATGCATCTCGACTGGTGAGAATCAAAAGTGATTACCTTTTGTGCATATGTAAAAATTATATATATATATGTGTGTGTGTGTGTGTGTGTGTGTGTGTGTGATGGATTTACTTTTAACCCGACATTTCTATCACTTCTGACGTTATTATAGTGAATACTCGTATTTGAAGTAGACGCCACATTTTTTTTATTAATTTGTTATTTTAAACAATGTATATCAGCCTGCGCACCCGAGAAATCTTAATAATTGAAATAATAAAGAAAAGCTGCTCGCCAGCAGGAATCGAAACTACAATCTCCTTTTTGGGAGAAACCATGACTTGATCCGGCCTGCATAACTGTTCAGCTAAGGAGAGCGTCACCGTTCAGGAAAATTATTTGAATAAGCATGTGTAGTTTCTTTAAAACGGAAAATACAGCCTTTATATTTCGAATACGAGTATCCACTGTCATAACGTTTGGAGATATATATATATATATATATATATATTAGGTTGGTGCAAAACTAATGTCGTTTTCTCACATAGTAACATATGTGAGAAAATGACATTATTTTTGCACCAACCTAATATATATATATATATATGTTTGTGTGTATGTGTGTGTGTATATATATATATATATATATATATATATATATATATATATATATATATATATATATATATGTATGTGTGTGTGTGTGTGTATGTGTGTGTGTGTGTGTGTGTGTGTGTGTGTGTGTGTAAAACTATACAAAGATTTTAGACACCTCGATTCTTTCTATCTGGGAGGGTTGCCAAATCAAAAACTTATAGTTGAACTCCTCTCAGTGAAAATTTGCCGTAACTTCGATGTATTTTGCATTAGACACAAGTTAACACGTGTTTTAGATTCCTTTGGTAGATATAGCATTGTGAGTTGTGCTGAATGCAAAACAAAGAACACGCTGCAGATTCGGAATGGCTGCAAATGGAATGGGGCAGTGCCAGAATGAAGTCAATTAAATCAAGTAACGAAGCCAGCTAACCCAAGTAGGTGTTGGGCTGGGTTAGGGCATTCAGTAACATGTAGCGTAGACTTCAAAGTAATGATGGATCTTTGAAGAACTCCGTCTTTAGAGCATATGGCATTCTCAGAGTAAGCAATGCAGAGTAAAAGTCATAAGTCTTTTGTCTTTTTTATTATATCTCTATTTCATTCATTGGGTTTTTACATTTGTAGTAACTGAGGGCATGTAGTGGAGATGGAATGACCTTCAGTATCCTAAGACTCCCCTTGGTATAGTCTATTCAATAATTCTATCGTCTGGATAGTTAAAAAAAAATCCTTTTAGTCTCCTGTTCTTTCATCTTGTTTCCTTTCGGACCATTCCAAGTGTTCGAAGAAATATGGTTACATCGACCACATTCATTAAAGGTGATCATGATATTCGACAGTTTCAAGAAATTATGGAACTGCACTTGCAAAGGTTTTATTTATCATTTTTATTTCTCTTTTCTCCAGATCATGGCAGAGTTGTTTTTTGTTTTGTTTTTAATGAAAAATGCATATCACGTTTCCTCTCTCCATGCCACCGATGTTGTTGAAGATAAAAACACCGACGTCGTCACAGAAGTCGTCAGAACGAGGTTGGATAACAATATCGAAATTTCTTTATGACCCTGACTCTGGAACAACTAATAGACTTAAGGAGTCCATCTCTCTTCAGACTGGTTTCGAATTCAGATTCTTTGAAACTGATAGACCGCCAAAGTCCAAAGAGTGAAGTCTTCCCTGCTATTTAATCCATAGCTAGCAAAACAGGCATTTATTCCTTTTCCAATGGCAATAATGCGAAGTGAATGAAACACATTTTTTCCGAATTTGAACCCAGTACGCTGATTCTAATTTCCGGACGGTTAACCGTTACAAAAGTGCATCCATCACCCGTATATACATTATTATTATTATTATCATTATTATTATTATTATTATTATTATTATTATTATTATTATTACTGCTACTGCTACTGCTACTACTACTATTGCCGCTCTTTCTACTATAGCACTTACTGTTTTATTTAGTATTTTCTCACTTAAGTTCTTAATATCTGATAATTAAAGCGTATATAGTGAGCCAGAAACAGCAGACTTAGGTATTATGTAATTTTCTTCTGACTCCTAAGACTTCATCACTTTCCGGATTATTCTTTCAGTCTTGAAGAGACTTCTTTTCTGAAATAGTTCCATTGGGCAAACAATGACAATTTTCTTCATCCGTGTCTCTATTCTGTTAGTCAGCGTTATGGCGGAGGAAAATTGACTGAAGCCAAGATGCCAGATCAGGACCATTAACATTGTAGATTCTGCCTTGGATTTTATCAAGAATCCCTAAATACATAGCAGAAGTACCAGGCCAGATATGGTATTCACTATTCAATGCATGGATGAAAGTGAGATTGATAAGTTTAAAAGAGATGATGACTAGCCCCCATTCATTCCTCGTTTTCAGGTCTTGTGCTCTATGTAATGTAAGATATGAACAAATATTCATTCTCAGAGAGATTGGAACCAACATAGGTCATTCTTGTCGTTCTTAAGAGACTTCCTTTCTGTAAGAGTTCCACTGGGCAGTCAATACCAATTTTCTTTAGCCATGTCTCTATTATGACAGACAGCATTCTAAAGACACCTTATATAATCGTGAACTTCTTCAATATTCAAAGTTCTGCGAGTTCTAAAACGTGTTTATAGTTGGTTACTTTATTATTTCTTCTTCTTCTCCTCCTCCTCCTCTTTCTTCTTCTTCTTCTTCTTCTTCTTCTTCTTCTTCTTCTAACTGCAAACATTTATTGTTCAACAAAACCACCTTTCTTGCCAAGACGTATTATCCATTAATGCCCACCCCAAAAATTCAGTATTAATTATAAAATTAAAAATAAAAATTATCTACTAATTCTCTACATTTATTATAATACAAAAACTCTAAATTTGTATGTATGTATGTCTCCGTGTTACAGCCTAAACGATAAATACTACCCCAACCAATTTAGGAGCATATTGTACATTGAACCACCTGCTGAGTACAGTCCATAATTTCATTAAAATTACACAAGGGATTCTTGAGTTAGTTACGTTTTCTTTTTTTTCGAGCATTCTAGTAGGAAATTCAGTATTGTTTCGATACCCAATCTTATATCAATCCGCGTATATAAACAAACACTTACATCTTATATTCAAATTATTATGTGTATGAAAAGTAATAAACATTCATAATACATTATCACAATATTATTAAATAAATTTAAATATGCATAACACAACATATATTCATACAATTCGCTACAATGCATTGGAACTTCTTTATAATAGGTGAAGAGACTATGCCCGTGTGTCAATAAAACGTAATCACTATGACAAGAAAATTATGTTGCATGACATGATGGTAAATAAATAAATAAATAGATGCACGCTGGTTTACCGCCGTTACGTATTTTGCAATAAATGTAAAGAAGAAACAAGTATGTATAATAAACATACATACATACCTGTTTTTCCTTACATTTATTGCAAAATACGTAACGGGGGTAAACCACCGTGCATCTATTTATTTATATATTGTTTTATTTGTTTATTTATATATTGGTTTTTGTTGTTTTTTTTGTTTTGTTTTTTGGAATGACCGTCATCTTTGAAAATTGTAATATAGCATATACTAAAATCGGTGTAAACTGTTAGCTTGGGGCTACTATTACTTGAATGGAAAGGTCTTTCGTGTGAAAACGTGTGATATCAGTTTGCAATTTCATTCTAAAGAAAAGTTAAGCTTTTTCTTATTAATTTCTTATTGCGTTTGATCCAAGTCAAATTGTATAATGTGTGTAATAATAATTATCACAATAACTTTTATTGAAAATCCAAATTAAATTATGCGTAATTAATAATAAAGTTGATAATATTTTTACCTTGTGATTTTGTATCATGGATTCGTTTTAAATAGAACCCAACGGATTTTTGGGCAGTCTAGCAGATCTCTAAAACATTGTGGTATTAATTTTATAAACATAATTGGATATTAATTCCAGCTTTCTACCTATAACGCTTGCAATGCCCACCGCTCAATTTTTGACATGAAAGCGTTAACGAATGATGACTCCCATATATAAGAAAATTAAACAGCGAAAATTCTACTCCAAAATTCGACTGACTAGGTACCGGAATACAGACTTATTGATATGCACATTTTAATATATATTGATTGAGTTTTGTACCAGTAATATCATTTGGCTTTCAATACAAGTTCAATTAATACTTCATTACTATCATCCGTCCTGGGTAAGACGATAAACGACATCCGACAGTAAATTTTGAGGAGCGTGGAACCATCTCTTATTTCATTGTATTCCCAGGTTCATCCTGATCCGAGGTGGCAGCATATGTTAGGGCCTCAGCAAATAGTTAACCCCAAAACTTGGGTCAAATCTATGAAAGTGTAAAAATTGTTTTTAATACCAGCAATACAGATGTGGCACAAGGTCGAATTTAATGTAGGGTATCAGAACCCGTAGGCTCGGCCCAAATCCCTCAATAGACCCCATATAAATCCGGGTCGGGTAGCTGTTTCCCGAGACGAAACTGTCCTTCGACATAACCTCGTCTTGAGATCCTCTCTGCCCGGATTTATTCACAACTGGAAACGAATCTCTACTTACTAACATACAGTATTTACTACTGTATTTATGTAAATTAGGACATACCCATTATCGTCCGTAGGTATGCTACAAATGTATGAGATTTGGATGTAGGCCGTGGACTAGTACCACCCACATCCTAATTCACTTGAGTAAAATAGGATCCACCGCTTCCCTGAAAAGGTACTACTACTGACGATCCACCGCCAGTATACTATAAACTATGGTAATATCAATATTAGATATTTCCTTATATGGATGCATTTGTCATTCATTGACCGAACAGCTAATACTACTGTCGACTGAAATTTATAAAATCTTTCTTTTAAAACAGTTTTTCAAGAAAATAGGTTTCTCGAGAGAATTAGCTGTTATAACTCTTTCCAGTATTGATGGGAATTTCCTTCTTAACCTTTTATTTAAGATAGTGTGGAACATCAACATCTTGATGATGAAATTATTTTCTAGTCTTCTCATATTTACTATCCATATTAGTTGTTGGTGTTGTTGAAAGTCTTCAAGTGATATGGCTTCTGTTATTTGGTACAATATTTTGTTTGTGATTCTGTAGCGCCAGCACATGAAATCCAAAGATTCATGGTCCTCGCTAAAACCTACAGGGTTCATTCGCTTGAAGGTATTTTTAATTATTGATCTGAGAAAGCTGTTGTATACAGTTGACAGTTTAGACATTTGTGAGCGGGTTTGGCGTCATGCATAGCATCTATATGAAAGTCTCTATTCGTCAAGATTATTTAAGGATATGGCTCGAGTTTTTAGACTAATGTTTTGACTTTGTATCATCTTGTGGTGTTGAATAAAACAAACCATAGAACAACTCTGTGTTAAAGGAGGGGGTAATAAAAAAAACGGAGGTTTACTTAGACTAATAAGCGTTATTTTCCTCGATATGCCGTGTCTCGTCGGAAAGTAGGCGATCATGGCTCTCCACAACTTTATAATTTTATATATATATGACATAGTAAATTTCTGTCCATCATCTTTTTGTTAAATCTTTCAAACTTAAGAATTAGTTGTTTTGTCATATATAGCAAATTTGACAAATTTTCTATGAACTTTTATGTTATATTATATTATCTCTATCTATCTATCTATCTATCTATCTATCTATCTCTCTCTCTCTCTCTCTATATATATATATATATATATATATATATATATATATATATATATATTACATATATACATACATACATACATATATATATATATATATATATATATATATATATATATATATATAAAGTTTGACAAATTGGAAAAAAACATTTTGTGATGTATTTCATGCATTGTAATTTCATCGGATTGGGCTTTATTGATGTTGGCACGTCTACACATGCGCACGAAGCGAAAGTCGCTAGCAGTTTCAGAATTATATATATATATATATATATGTGTGTGTGTGTGCAGACATAAATATTTATATACGAGGGAGTTTTGTGAGTACTCGGCCTGTCTCATTTTACAAACTCAGATCATGTCCTAATATCAATACTAATATCATTTTTTTTACGCTTTCTTGACCGAGCTGAAAACCTTGTGTTTCTACACACTTTGTTTTCAACTTTAACTGAGTGTCTTACAATTCTAGCTTTTTATTGTCAGATCAATATAAAATACCCATTATATTACGATGTTATATATATATATATATATATATATATATATATATATATATATATATATATATATATAATTTTATAAGCTACATTTCAGATGTATCGCTTATATGTCATATTGACAATATATATATATATATATATATATATATATATATTGGATGTTTTAAATCTTCATAAGTGTGTGTTGTATACATTGAAGTAGTCGGTCATTTTAACGGTCTATTCACGGTTTCACGGTTTAAGTACTCCGCCGTCCCCTACCTAAAGATTCATTTCTTCTTCTTTAAAAGCTCTTGGCATAAGAAACGTTTACGATAAGTACATCTTTAAATAATGAAATACAATGTTTACGATATTTTTCTACCTTGCTTCTTGTCTACCTAAAACGCAATTCAGAATAGCAAACATACGTGTGTTCGGGTCTGAATCAGTTACTGTAACTATTAAGCAACATGGTTCAAATGCCACTAAGCAAAAGACCCCACCTACCCCCATCATTAAACGAGGAATTTACGATAAGACAGAAAATGTATTCCGTGAAAAATTACAAATGCATTTACACACACTCATCGCTGTTTGTTTGAAGGTACAGTCATCTCTCTACTTGAATCGGAGCAAGCTGATCAAAGAATGTTTAGAACTCCAAAAATTAGATGCCTCGCTGTTTTAGCGGGATAGTTATCAATGTTTAGTTATATAGTTGGAAGAGGAAGAAAGCCATTAACATTTCCGTTCTTGTTTATGTCGGCTAAGTTTGAAAAATGGGACTTGTCTTTAGTTTTTTAATCATAACACCACATCCTTAGCGGTAAAGCCATTAATACACAAGACGTTAATAAGCGTGAAAGAGTAACAAAAAAAAAAAGAAATATTATTAAGGATCAAGAGCTATAAAAAAAAAAGTAATCAAGAAGACAGAAGATAACGTTTGACATTGCATTTAATTTTTTGACCATCAAAGTTGACTGGAAAGCAAGGAGAGAGAAAAGCGTTCCACAAGCGAGAAGTGCGAGATAAGAAATTGTTAGCATAGAACTTTTGGTTATATCTATCCAGACCTAGCCACCAATCTAGTACTGTGTTTAAATTCATAAAAACTAGGTACTATAGCGAAGAGTTCATCCGAACAATTAGCATGAAAGTGTATATGGAAAAGGCACAGAGAGGCGACATTACGAGGGTGGGATTGTGACTGAAGTCGATAATATTACTCATTCTTTTGGGGATTTTATCAAGAACCTATAAATATGCAGCAGACGCACCAAACACAATATTCAAAGCATGGACGAATGGTAGACTTATAAATATGTAAGATAGATTTAGGAGAGAAAATTGTCTGGCACGACACAGAGAACCAACTTTCTTAGAAGCACAGGTAGCAATGTGTTATATTGGAATACAGTGTGGATGCCGTCAATTGAGTATGAACCCCAGAGAGAAGACACAGGCGATCCCATTATTGAATAAGGCGTCTGACACCAGTATTGTTCAACGGCGTATTATACTTGTATCTGCAATTACAAAGTCTCTACTACAGTGAGCATTACAAAAGTGACAACGAGTATTTGTTGGCATCACAAAAATGGAAACGGGTGTTCATTGACATCACAAAACAAAACAATGGATTCAATATAATTTTCCACTTCATATTAGCCAAGAATGCTGAATTGGTTAAGCATCTCACATCGCAGGGTTTTCTTTCAGGCAAGCAATATTGTTTTCGCTTCTCTAAGAAAGAAAGAAAGAAAAAAGAAAGAAAGAAAAAAGAAAGAAAGAAAGAAAGAATGGGGAGATGTTAGGAATATTTTTTCGTTTAAAGCTGTTATAGTTAAAACTTAGCTTAGTTTATCACTAGGCTACTAGTATGGGTAACTCAGCCAGGATCTAGCTCGCTACTCATTAGTAATTATGTAGAAACTTGTGTACTCGTGCCGTTAAAATTGACGGCAAGGAGGAATACATTATAAGTAATATGTAATATTGTAAGTAATTTTCATTTAATCCAAGCACACTTTTGTAATTTAAAATAGTTCGCTGTTAATGTTAATAATTGAAGAGTGTACAATTTATAAACACCTAAGGAAAGATATCCGTATATTATCCTCATAAATGTTATATATTTACAACCAAAATTACGTTTATTGAAAAAGTTCCCGAAGCACAATATTTTTTGTTTAAACTTTGGAATGACTGATTCAATCTGTAATTTCAAAGTCTGCTTATTTTTCGTCCTATTACGAACAACGTATCATCAGATAATATTTTAATTTCTTCTTTTTTTTCTTTTTTTTTTTTTTGTCTACCACTTCTTTTTTTTTAATTATAACTTTTAAATTTTAAAATAAATTTCTAAAAATGAACAAAGCGTTCTTGAAGATATATGTGGCGTATTATGTATCTACGAACCGTCTTCAATAGTGATATCAGTACGCGTCAACGGGACCAAGTTAGAACGGCACCGGGTGGCTCATCGTTATTTTGTACACTGCCCCACTTCAATTGTTACAGACACAAAAAAGTAAATATATATGTGTGTGTGTGTGCATGCGTGTGTGTGTGTGTCTGTGGTGTGCGCATGTGTGTCTGTGGTGTGCACGTGTGTGTATGGGGTATTATATGTATATATAGAAGATGCATCCTGTTAAGCATTGAATCACAACGTGACGCCCTACATATAATCAATAAATTCATAGCAACATTATTCAGTCATCAAAATATTTTCCCTAGTAGTCTCTGACATTACGCTACCTTTCAGATAAATTCCTTCATTAAAAGATGAGTTCATTTTGATATCTTATGAATGACTGCAAATTAATATCTAATTAATTGAACGAATTATCTAATACTTTATGAACAGTTTGTATAAGTTCCAGTAATTAATTAGTATTTACTCCAGAGAAACTTGATTTTCATTTTAAATCCAAGCCATTTTATTTCCTTTCTGACGCGAAATTTAACAAAGTTTATAAATATGATTTTGATAGAAAACCAACCGTTATGACTTTTGACCTTTGAATATTGTGAAGACGAAATTCAGTTAGACAATCTCCTTTCCCTCAGCCTAAAAAATAGATATTTCTATTGGTCTTTCGCTTTCAGGAATAACACCAATCCTCTTTGAAAATCGATCATTTTATATTCATTAATTTTTCTTCTTTTTATACGTCCATCTAATAGTATACCTCTGCGGTATATAGGGCCACATACTCACTGTGTCAGGTATTATTTCTGTGATTTTCGGAACAAGCAGGCCTCCACGGAGCGGAGTGGCCAGATTCACAAACAACCGGTTTTAATTACAAAGCTCTCATTCTCTTAGATAGTTTTCTAACCAAATACAGAGCGTCAACATTTTTTTTAAAAATCCAGCGATATTTACTCAAACCCGTGTGCCCATTCTATATATATATATTTGTAGTAATAACGTTATTTTTTAAATCCATTTATTGCTTGCACATGTACACACATACTTTTTTCTGGTTTCCTCGGAGAATTTGATTACAGATTGTCTCATGACTTTTAAGCGCGTTCTTCTTTCATAAGCCATTAACAAACTTAATTTTCTGTATGCATTTTGTTTTTGTGGTTGTTTTCAAGTGTGGCGTCCTCACGCGTCAAGTTTCATGTTTTCAAGCTTACCACTTTAAATAATTTTTTTTATGTCCATTTTATGCCCATGTATGTGTATGTCATTGATTTAGTTTTTATGGTTTATCATCCTTTTGCAAATCATTTAAAGCCTGAAAATATTATTAGATTTTAAGAATTTTTCTGGAAAGTAAATGCTTAAAAAAAAAACTCGACTGGAATTGGAACTCAGCTCGGCGATTTTCAATTTCAAACCGTTGTCCATTACATCACTTGCACATCCAAGCTTACAACACTTAGTATTTCTCAGCGGTCTGCCATCTAGGTAATAACCAGACTCGACGTTGCTTAACTTCGGTGCGCATTCGAAACCCTGTGTCATACGGCCGTAAGCCAGATGAGTGTATGTGAGCGCGTGTTTATCATACTCGACCTCATCATTTTCGTACAAAATATGGCATACGATACTCGTTGGTCGTGCCCCCAACAGAAACTGTTTAATAGAATCGAAAATACATGCATGTATTTTTATGTTCCCACCAAATATTCGCTTATTATTGCTGACGATAAAGTAACAAGCTTCCTTGAAGTCTCTTGCCTTTCGCAAAATTCTCGCATTTTCTGCAACTGCTTCGTCTCACACAGTCCGCTAACCTGAGATAAAATACATGATCGATTTCATCACGATACGTCTGTTAAGCTTAGAGAGTAATTATGCATTCTTATTACTGAAAGTAGATCCCAATAGTGTCATAAAAACCTAGGAGAATTCCAGTAAGATATCTTTAATCATTTGTAAGATAGAACAGTTCAGAGCTAAATCTAACAATTGGACAATTTTGCTGTTACAGGATTCGAACAATTTTGCTGTTTTACACCCGGTATGACGGAAAGATAAAGGATTATCCTAGACTTAAAGAGGTAAAAATTATAGCAACCAGGAAAGTATCAGTTCATTAGTTTGTTAGGGACGGTTCTGGGGTTGAAGCAGTTTGAGTCGAAATTCCAAACGAATACAAATGGAATGAGGGTGAGTACGCGGCTAGCAGAGTCCAGACTCGAAGAAGAGGTGATACATTTCTATCAATTCCTCTCTTCCCATGTCAGACAAGTCCAAAACCATGACTTCTTGATAATTGGCGGGGATATGAATGCCCAGGTTGGTGTCGGTGACGTACACAACAGAACTGGGATCTTTCTCGAAGACTTTGTGCAGGTAAATAATCTTGTATGCCTAACCACCAAATCTCAAAAGAAGAGTTCTAAACAATGGACACCCACCTATGTCACTGACACAAAGATCCAACTGCCTCACATCAAGATAAATAAGAAGTGGAAGAACAGTGCAATGGATTATCAAGCATTCAACACATTTGAAGAAGTATCTTCAGACCATCGGATTATCTCTTCCACTATCAGACTTAGCTTTAGAGCCAATAAGAAAAAGCAGTCTGCTTTCCTGCCATATTAGTTTCTTCTAACAGCAAACACCCATCTAAAAGACCGGGACAGCATTGCTGTCAAGAAATATTACATGGATGAATGTCATGAAACAGTTCTTTCATATTTATTGATACATTGTTAATAATTTTACTGTAAATAAATAATGTTGGGATATATATATATATATATATATATATATATATATTGTCAAACCTAGTAGGTTTGTCTGGCTCTCTAGGTTTGACTAGGTCTGCTCTACTTTTGTATTGAGCGCTTTTTTAGTTAGTTGATTACTCGTATCGGGTTTCTTTTTCTTTGGGCTTTAGACCTGTATTCTGTACGATTATTTTCGACAGACGTTCATGTTCCCAGCTCTTTCTTTTTTTAAAACCTTTTTTGCTTCGAAATTAATTTGATCATTAGCAAATCAAGAAACCGGAGGTTTTCCGAGGCGAGTATAGTTACCTATATATATATATATATATATATATATATATATATATATATATATATATATATATATATATATCTTGTAAACCAGGGGAGGTTAATGAATAGAATAATCAAACGAACGTTGGTAATGAACGATAATACTTAGGACAAGAACAACACATATAAGATTCACCAGCGGTTCGTAGAAGTAGTCAACTGCTAGAAGTGAGTCAAGTGAATTCCACAGTGAATCGCCAACTGTAGACCAACATACAGTATTTACTACCGTATTTATGTGAATAGGGACATATCTATTATCGTGCGTAGGTATGCTACAACAACATAAAAATGTACTGCTGGTATTTTTGCTATAAAAAAAAATATTTTTATATTTTCATAGGGTTTTGTGTTTGTTTGGGGGTCCCTATTTGCCCATAGCTGGGACCCTAACAAAAGTTCTACCAACACAGGTCTGGGTGGCCCTGGCAATAATAGCAATTAAGAAATGGTTCCACGCTCGTCAAAATCTCCAATCTCCCTATTAGAAGCCTTTCTGCTGGATGTAGTTTGTAGTGATTCCAAGGACTCCGAATATTCGAGACAGGATTTGAACCTGCTTCTCGCGTAGCAGGAGAAACCGCCGTTATATCTTATATGT